>JAEIGF010000344.1:0-600000 GCA_018903485.1 Drosophila littoralis | reverse complement strand
GCTGAGTAGCGCATACTGCATTTGGTGTTGAAATATATATATAAGAGGGTTCAGGGTATTTCCTAGTCGGAAGCTCCAGACTAGAACCTCTTACTTGTTATTTAAGTAGCAGGTTAGAACTTGTCTTGTCATGTAACGTTTCGTAAGTGATTTTTATATAGAAGATATATCTTCAGAAGGATGCTCACCGACGCTATTACAATGAGTATAGTTAGCAGTATATTTGTTAACTGCAAATGGGGTATAGTGTCTAAAACTTCTAATACCTTTACTACATTGGCAGTGTTATCACCTGCCTTTGATTGTTTTCCACCCATTTTTACACCATGACTCTTGTTTTTTTTTTTTTTTAATTCAACCATGACGACATATATGTATATATTTATCTATATATATGTATAATTTTTTTTAATTTTTGAAATAGCAAAAATTTTGCGAAATACCTATTAATATTGATATTTTGTTATATAGTTTTTTATTTGGATTTTTGTCGTAGCAGCTGGGTTAAATACCCAGCGCCAGAGACGTGGAAAATTTAGTTGTTAATTTACACACAATCGGGTCACAATTTTTATGTAAACAATTAAATGTCCGATCATATGTTGTTAGTGAAAGCCAAACAGTGATTAGTATTTTCTGAAGTTGCACCTTTTGCATAAAATACTGCTGAATATACTGGCAAAGTGAGGCATTCGCATTTCTGCAGCCGTCTTGCGTTACTTCGCTCTTTTTGAACGAAGTTGCCTGTTGAGTTCATCTATACGCTCCTTGTCGGTCCTCTTCCTCTGTGTGCGTCTTCAGTAAATTCAGCCCCAGACTACTCTGCTGTAGCATCCGCTTGATTCGGCCGACTCGCTTTGTTTTTTCTTCTGTAGAGGCTTCTTTTCTTGTCGTGCCCGGTACTCAGCTATTCTGAGTGAGCGTGGTCCCGCGTTTGGACACACCTGGTCCGCAGGAGCAGCGTCTTTCTCAATAAAATCGCTCATGGGTTTTGGTTTTCGCCATGTGGTGCTGTTGTTGTTGTTGTGTTTTTACGGCTGGTGCCGTTGTTGTTGTGTTATTTCTTATTGTTATTGCTGTTACCCAATATCCAGTATATATCATGGGCGGCTGTATGATGACATAAAGCGGCAAAGTGCATTGTGAGACGGCCACTAAGGTAGCCACCCCAAGGTTTATAATTTTAATTATAGGGTATAAGCATTGTATAGTATATAAGCATTGCATTAGTAATAAGAACAGTTAAGGCAAGGTACCGATGTATTGAAGCTAGGGCAGGGAGCCCAGTTTGATGTAAGTTTGAATTTAACCGCCGGCCGCCGCAGCAACCGTGCGTTGCTGATCGATTGCTCAACACCGTGTTCGAGAGCGCAACTTCAATTCGGCGGCGAAGAGCGAAAGCTCCGAGGTGAAGTTGCGAAAGCTCGCGGCGAAGTTGAGCGACCGAGGCAAGCGCACGGCTCGCCTGTGAGCGTGCCAACACTTTTGCGGTGATGATCGGAGTAAGTAGACGTGTGTCAAAGGAGATAAAGTGAAGAACAGAACCCTTAATGGGTAGCGGACCGCTAGTGCGGCAGGTCCTTTACTTAGGGAAACGGAGTAGGGTAATGCCTAACAAGTAAGACACAAGGAATGTGAATAAAACAAAGTTAACTAAGAAATTCGGTTCATTCATTGTTTTCGTTTCCTATTAATCCTAACCAGCTAGCTCTGGTGTTCAACATAACCTCTTTCCCTAACCTAGCGTGGGAGCATGTGGTGCGAGGCTACGGCCCGGTACTGTTGGTGGTGCGAGGCTACGACCCGGTAGTGTAAGTGGTGTAGAAATAGTACGAGGTATGACCCCCTTAAACCAGCCATCCCAGCAAATTATCAAATATCTTTTAACGTGCTGGTCTTGGCCAGTAACTTCCTTACAAGTGGCACCTGGGCAGGGACATAGAGGCGTTTAGGGGCGTGGTATGTTTGCGGATTAAAGCCCAGCAAGTATGCCCAAATAGGTGTTTTCGAAAAAAAAGGAGGTGCATACAGGGTATAAGGCAAACTTAAAGTGTTAGGTAGTCGAGCACACCCTAGAAAGCGCATTTCATACCCTGTGTTAGGCGATCAAGGGAACACCTCCAAAATGTATGCGACGAAACGAACGGTCGATCGAAAAGAGACCGCCAGGCGGGCGAAGTCGAAACCACGCTTGCACACGTGTGCACAAACGCGCGCCGCAGTCGACGTCGGCGTCGAGGGGCTGCTAAGGCGTCGCTGCAGTGGCCGTACAGTGGTACGAATTCAATTCACGCGCGGTGAAAAACTGAATTCGTCGGCACAGTCGGCGAATGCAATAACAATAAATAAACGGAGTGAACAATAAGAACCAAAAAGTACGAGTTAAATGAAGGAAGGCTAAAATTTAAAAGAACATCAAGTGCTTTTTTTTATTTTATTTTTTAAAGAGTAAAGAATGAAACAATAAGAAACAAAATAATGTGGATAAACAAGTATAAAATAAGGGTCGGCAAGAAAAAAAATGTATGCGTATATTTAAAATAGTGGAAAAAAATGAGATTTAAATAATGTCTACAAGCCGGAATATTGTTAGTGATAACGATCAATGAGCAACTGTGAAGTGACTGCGAGTGATCTACGAAACTGTAACAGCGGTTTGGTTTAAGTTTTTATAATTCGTTTTTTTATTTATTTTTTTTTTTGTGGAGTGACACAGATAAAGACAAAATAAATAAATAAATCAACGGAACCCCTGCAGAAAAGGCGAGAGGAAGCGACGCTGACTACAAAGAAGGGTAGAAGCAAGTAAGAAAAACTTAAAATGGAGTCAGGTAAGTGCCGAAATCCGGGGGTAGGCGTGCGCTGCAACCACCAGCGGCGCAAGGAGGAGCTGGTGGCGGTCGCCCATGAGTTCGGTCAGAAGAAGGAAGGGCGCGTGGAGGAGTTGCGTAAGCGACTGTCCACTTACGTGCAGGGTGGCGGTCATTCATCCGAAATTTGGGCTCGGTTTGCTGAGTTAGAGTCTCAGTATGCAAAAAAGTTGGAGCCGCCATCCTGGGGCGTCCTACACAACGTTGACGGACGGCCGCGTCAGAAGTCGGAGCCCGACTTGAGATGTCCACAACTGTACGAGCGTCCCCAGATGCCCACTCCTAGCTTGACCGTCACGGGTGTAGGGGAGGCTCATGACTTCAGAGGAGATGGAATGGCTAGGGCGGATCCCTGCTGAATTTCTGCGACAGGGCCGCTCGTTGGTTTTTGAGTAGTCGGCTGAGGGATGTGGCATGGTCTGTATTTAGGAGGGATTTCTTGAAGTTCTTTCTGCCACCGCGCTATATCGAGGGACTGGAGGACGAAATCCGGTCTCACCGGCAGCGTGTGGATGAATCCAAGGAATACTTGACACAGCTGAGGGCTCTAATGCATCACACCCGAGTCGGCGCAGAAGTCGCGCCGGACGTACGAGAATGTCGCCCTCAAATACAGGCTCTACGTGCGACGACAAGATTTCTCCACCTTGTCTCAGCTGATACAGATGGCTGTGGAGTATGAAACGTCTTGAGGCAGAGAAAAGAACACTCGGCTAACAAGTCAGGAAGTCAAGTGGCCGTGAGTTCGAGTACCGCCAAATGGGGGAGGACGGTATAGACCACGGGGGGACACCTCAAACCATTCCGCTCTACACCCAGCGGGTCCGGAGCGACCGTTGAGAATAGACGGGTCTCCGACCCGCCAGTAGTGGCCCCTGTGGAGGTTGCTCATCAGATAATGAGCCAAGATGTCGGAACCAGGTACGATCCGCGGCGAGGCCGAACGAAGGAGAAGGGAGCGGCCGGCGGATCTGGATCCGGATCTAAGGTAGTTCCTAGAGTTGGAACTGGCACTCTTCGTGGGTCTCGCATATTGCGGAGCACAAAACCGGCTACGGGATGACATTTCATTGAAGCAGAAATATTATCCGAAGAATCCGGCCATGCAGAGGGTGATTGACGAACAGGCGGATGAGCTTATCCAGGTAGGTGCCATCGAGCCGTCGCGTAGTCCGCACAGCGCCCCAATCGTCTCAGTCAAGAAGAAGACTGGCGACTGACGCATGTGCATCCTTGAAGCACGGTTATTGGTAGATACCGATGGCAGCCGATAGTAGGGAATGCACGACATTCACAGTCTCAGGAAGAGGTGTCTTCCATTGGCGGGTGATGCCATTTCGTTTGCATTCAGCGTGTGCGACCTTTCAGCGAGCCTTGGACACGGTAATAGGGCCGGAGATGGAACCTCATGCGTTCGCCTACCTAGATGATATCGTGGTAATAGAGGCAACGAAAGACCAACATGTAGAGAATTTGAGGGAAGTATTCCGTCGGTTTAGGGCGGCAAATCTCAGGCTGAATAGGCAGAAATGCAGCTTCTTCAGGGAGAGGTTGGTCTGCCTGGGACATGTCATTTGCGGGGAAGTAATACGTACCGATCCGGAGATGGTGGAGGCGAAACTTAACCTCAAGGCTGCGACTAATTGTAAGGAGTTGCGGCAGTGTCTCGGGATTGCTTCATGGTACAGGCGTTTCGTTCCCAACTCAGGTACAGCCGCTCACAGCGCTCTTAAAGAAAGGGGCTGAAATGGGCATGGGATCAAGAAGTGGAGGAGGTATTGCGTCAATTGAAGGATAGCTTGACATCTGCCCCTGTGTTGGCTTGTCTGGACTTTTCCGCTGAATTCGTCTTGCGGACTCGCGCGAGTGAGTATGGCTTCGGCACAGTGGTGACGCAGACGATAGAGGGACAGGAGCGGGTGATAGCGTACTCAAGTCGTATGTTGCTAAAAGCTGAGGTGAACTATTCCGCCATCTGGAAAGAGTGCCTGACAACAGTATGGTCGATCCGGAAGCTGCGTTGGCACCTAGAAGGGTACCGTTTCGACGTGATAACGAACCACCTGGCACTCAAGTGGTCCAACTCGATCGAGAAACCTTCAGGAAGGATCGCGCGATTGGCACTGGAACTGCAACAATTCCAGATTGACGTTCACTACCGTCGAGGGAAGCTCAACGTCGCGGCCGACGCACTATCAGCAAAGTTCCTAGTGTCCTATGATGCCTTCTCGAAGTGGGTGGAACTGGTCCCAATCAGAAGGGCTACCGCGGTGCACTTGCAGACGGCGTTTCGAGAGAGGATTTTGAGTAGGTTCGGGGTGCCCAAGAAGTTTGTGTACGACAACGGCGTACAGTTTACGAGTCGTAGCTTCAAGTCTTTTCTGGAGTGCCTGGGTGTAGAAGTCCAGTATACCGCTCCGTACTGTCGCAAGAGACCAACAGGACCGTGAAGACCATGATAGCGCAATCCATCGAGGGCCACCATAGTTCGTGGGACGAGCTCCTGCCGGAGATATCGGTAGGGGTCAACACAAGTGTGGCGGACTCGACGGGATTCAGTCCCGCTTTCCTGATGCAGGGTGGGGGGCCACGGTTGCCCGCCGCTCTGTACGATCAGGTGTCTCCGGGGTATGCAACTAGTGCGTTCGACCCTAGGACAAAGGTGGATAAATTGAAAGAAGTCTTTTATATCGTCCACAGCAATCTCCAGCGTGCATCAAAGGACCAGGGTAAACACCACAACCTGCGCAGACAAGAGTGGCGGCCTGCGTTGGACTCGATGGTCCTGTTGCGGCAGCACCAACTGTCCAACGCCGCTGAGGGCGTCGCTGCGAAATTGGCACCCAAATTCGGTGGCTCCTACCGGGTTACCGGAGAAACGAGGGTATCGTCGTCGAAATAAGAGGTGGATATTGTAGCGAGGCTACGACCCGGTATTGTAGCTGGTGTAGAAGTAGTCCAAAAATAATATAAAAAAATTGTTGTATACTATTCTTTGTAGAGTACAAAGAAAAATGAGAATAAAAAATATTCATAAATTTTTAACAAACTTTTAGTGGTCACGTGATTGAGAAAAAAAAACAATAACAAAGGAACAAAAAGATCTATACCATACCAATACACAACTCATGAGTTAAAGGGAACAACATTGTCCCCAGCGTTGGAAGGCTTTTCACAGCCGTGGCATGTAAGTCACCACACTTCCTTTTTCCGCTCTTACATCTTTGAGCATGTCAGCGTTCCGAAAGCTTTCTCGTTGTGTCGTCGTATCTGTTTACAGATATTCATACATATAGCTTTCAGTTAAGTGAGTGTGCAGGTGCCGATCGAGCATATATAACGTAACATAATATAAGCACAGTTGATCAGTAACAATTAATCATGCATATGCTCAGAATGAGCTTTTGACGCTTCGAGCCCTTGTATAACTTGAAAGCTTTACGCGGAAGAGCGTAGTGGAAACTGCTGGTTTGCTTTTTGGCCGTTCTTAGTTCTAAAAGTATGCGCCCACTATTATTTAATATTTTATTAATTTGTATACCCTGAACCCATTTAAAATGGGTAAAAGTGTATATTGTATTTGTGCAAATGTATGTAACAGGCAGAAGGAAGCATCTCCGACCCCATAAAGTATACATATTCTTGATCAGCATCAACAGCTCAGTCGATCTAGCCGTGTCCGTCTGTCTGTCCGTCCATCTGTCCGTATGTATGAACTCCAGGATTTCAGAACCTATAAGAGCCTGAGACTTGAAATATCTGTAGGTCCCCTTAGTGCCTACGCAGATCGAGTTTGTTTCCGATAATCGATAACTTACTCCGTTTCCAAGCAATCGATAAAAATGGATATCGACATCCTGCATCAAAGGACCAGGCACAACCAGATGTGCTGTAGAAAATTTCATTAAGAAAAAAGTTAAGAAAAAGTTATGTGTATTGGCTGCGCACGTGTTATTGTAAGAATTTCTGTGTGCATGTACACAACACACATTCATGCGCGTCTTCTTTGAATTCTATCAACAGCATTGCAATTGCGATTGTATTGTTTTCGGGAGCTCCCGACTAGAACCTCTTACTTGTTTCACATATGACCAAGGCCAATATAATTTCATAGTTGGACTTAAAGTTGCGTATTGGCAACTTGATTTGGCTGAAAATTCAAGGTCATTGACAGCGTTCACCATTCCTGATCGCCCGATGAACCACTTCAAAGTCATGCTCTTTGGCATATGCAATGCGCCCTCCACCATGTGTCGCCTAATGGAAGACCCTATTCCTCGTGATCTTCGACACTGGGTATTTGGGTACTTAGATGATGTGTGCATTGTCTCTGAGAATTTTTGCCCATCTTTCAGTGTTGGTCCGTCTAGATATGGAATAGAGTCAATTATCTAGGGTATGTAATAGGAAGCGGTGGTATCCATACGGACCCACCAAAAATTGATTGCATTGTTAACTGGCCAGCGGTTAGAAACCTTAAGGAGTATGCTGGTATCGAAGTTTTACATATATAATTACGGACGTGTTGGCCGCGAAGAAAAAGTTTGTTTGGCCAGCCGAAGCCCAAAAGGCTATGGGAAAGTTAAAAACCATTCTTACCACTGCATTTGTGTTACAGAATGCCGATTTCCAAAAAAAATCTACCTTCATTCCGATGCCAACAATTATGGAATAAGAGCTGTTCTTGTTTAACTTTCACCTGATAATAACGAAATGCCAATCGCGTTTATGTCAAAAAAGTTGAGTCGCTCCCAACGTAACTATAGGGTGGCAGAGCGTGAGTGTCTGGCCGTAATTTTGGATTGAAAAGTTTAGGTGCTATGTAGAATTACAGGAGTTTGAAGTGGTTACGGATTACTCAAGTCTGCTGTGCCTCATGCGTCAACATGCTGCAGCCTTATGACTTAACAATTTCGCACCGAAAAGGAAAGCACCACATCGTCCCCGACGCGTTATCGAGGTGAGTCAGAATTGGCAGAACTGGAAAATGGCACAATAATAGATTAAGAACCAGCTGCTTCCTTTGATCCAGAATATATAAAGTTGAAAGAAGAATTTACTCTGCAGCAGTCTAAACTACCAGATATTAAATTATCTAATCAATTTATTTATAAAAACTGAACATGCGAATGGAAACAAAACGCACGATAAATTATGGGCTCCCAATGGTCTTAGGAACTATGTCTTCCTGCAAGCTTATAATAGTGTGATTTCGTCGTACTGTGGGATGCACAAAACTATCGAGAAACTACGAAGAAATCTTTTTTGGTCTGGATTAGCGAACGATGTGCGTAATTACATTCGTAGCTGCGACACTTGTAAGGAATCCCAAGCACCCAACTATGTTCTTACAATCTGTTACATGTAAACCAATCCAGAGGCTTTATATTGATTTATTGGGGTCCTTCCCAAGAAGCAAGAGTGGTCATGTGGCATTACTTATTGTGTTAGATCATTTTAACAAATTTCATTGGCTGCATCCGCTAAACAAATTCACATCTTCCTCTATTCAGGAGTTTTTATTAAAGCAAGTATTCCACTGTTTCGGAGTGCCCGAGACCTCGTTTAGTGACAACGGCACACAGTTCCGAGCCTATGATTTTAATGCGTTTCTTACGGAACTGGGCATAAAACACGTTTATACAGCGCTATACTCGCCCCAGAGCAATGCGGCAGAACGGGTGAATCGTTCTTTCTTACCAGCTGTCCGTGCATACATTCAAAGGGAGCAAACCAAATAGGATAGAAACATTTCGGACATTTCGTGTGCACTACGATCATCCTTGCACCAATCTTTTGGTTGATCCCCATATAAAGCTCTTTTTGGGCTAGACACAATTACTCATGGAGCAGATTATCGTCTCTTAAAAGAAGTGTCCCTTTTAGTAGAGCCAATATGGCCATTTCAAAGAACAGATAATTTGGCCTTGCTAAGAAAAGATATACAAGCAAATATTCGCAAAGCGTATTAAAAGAATTCGGCAAAACATAATTTACGTTCCAAGCCTGTTTCCTTTAAAGATGGCGAACAAATTTTTCGGAGGAACTGTGCTCTCAGCAAATTCTCGCAAAATAACAACGCGAAATTGTGACCACAATTTTTCAAGCGCCGGATTAAAAAGAAGTTTTCATACCCTTAACCCATTGAAACTGGGTGAAAGGGTATAAGGTATTTGTGCGAATGTATGTAACATAAAGTATATATATATCTTGATCAGCATCAATATCCGATTGTCTGTCTGTCCGTCCGTCCGTCTGTCCGTCAGTCCGTATGTATGAACGCAAAATTCTCAGAACCTATAAGAGCTAGAGACTTTTAATTTTAGCTGTAGATCCTCCTACGACTTCGAACCCTACCGAGAAAATTATTTTTCTCTTCGGATTTATCCTTATTATTACAAACGAGCGCGTAGCGCAAACTGCATTTGGTGTTGGAATAAGAGGGTTCAAAGTATCCTCGAGTCGGGAGCTCCCGACTAGAACCTCTTACTTGTTTCAAGTTATTATACAACTGGCACGACATATGAAAAATAATAAAAATAACAGTTGCTATTAAGGTACTATAAGGAAAGATCATAGTTTTTTTACCGGGCTTGGAAAAAAAAAACAAACAAGGAAAAAAAGTGGATACCTTTCGTTAATTAATAAATAATTCTGAAAAATTAATTCGGGCTGCAAATCGCGTCTAGTTAGTATATTACGAAATTTCAAAATTGCCAAGAATGTTAAAATTTCAAGAATTAATAATTAACAAAATAAGAGAGAATAAATGAAGCCTATATATTGTTGTAAGTCACAATGAACGTTTAAGTTTTCGTTAATGGGAGGAGGCATAGTGATCGAATGTTATAGATTACAATAGGGAGTCTCTTGTAAACTAAACTTGCTTGGATGGGTAAAAGAACGCCAGAATCGCACTTAATCTCAGATCCTGCAAAAATCAGACAATTGTTTAGTTGTAAGAAGCCCCACCAATATGTTGATGTATACAGTTAATAAGCTGTAAGTTAGGTTTTAGTTTCCTTTTTTTCCTTTTGTCCAGTTTAAATATGTTCAAATGGAAGTTTAGCTTCCCCAAGCTAGTTTCAGCAGGGACTCTAAAAGCATTAAGTTTTTGTAACGGTCTTCGAACACAGCAAACCTAGAAGAGCTAGGGTATCAAAGGGTCCCGACCTCCGCTGTGCTCCTAAGATCTACAGGAAAGATAGTAGAAAAGATTGGTGTAGATATATACGGCCATTAACCTTCCGACGTTACCGCGAGACCAACCCTTTCCATGTGGATCCTTTTATGAAGGTTTCTTCTGAAGTCTTGTTAAGGATCGACACAAGAAACGGTCGCGTTAGACAAATTTAATTTTCAGCAATCTCTCAAGTTGTTATTCGACGATTTGCAACGACCAACGACTTTTATCCACGTCAGCTTCAAGAGGCCTTCCAGGACGTGGTGCATCCTCAAGATCGAAATTGCCGGAACGGAATTTTGCAATACAATTCCGTACACATCACATAGGTTTTGCCTTTCATGAACTGCATTTTTCCCCATTTGATAGTAAAACTTTATATACTTTTTGTTTTTAATTTTTGGAATCTATTATGATAATATTACAGTATAATTTGCTTAGCTGCCTCGATACTTAGCTGGAAATACCAGTAGAAGGCTAAGTAAAAGTTAATTGAAGGACGGACAAAATTAAAAAGAAAACATTTAGTGCGATTTTTTTATTATTTTTTTTTATGGTTTTTAATTTTTTGAAATAGATGTAAAGGACAAAGACAAAGGATTAATAATAAAAATAAATAAATAAAAATAAGAATATATATATCTAAACATATATTAACGGGAAAAAAAAACCTACGACAAAATAAACCTAAAAACAAAGAAGAGCTGCGTCACGGCAGCTGCTGTACAGTGGGACAAATTCAGCTCACGGGCGGGGGAAAGTCAGCGGAGGCAATGACAACGGGTGTTGTCGACGTAAACAATAAGGAAATACCAGTAGAAGGCTAAGTCATGGAGCTCCACCTGCAGTCGGAGCGGTGCACGGAAAAGGCGAGACACAGGGGGAACCCAGGGGCAGAGTTGCCGGTGGATCTGGATTCGGAGCTAAGGGAGTTCCTGAAGATGGAACTGGAACTCTTCGAGGGTCTGCAGGGGGTCTCGCAAGACTGACGCGAGTGAGTATGGCTTCTGCGCAGGGCTGACGCTGACGATATAGGGACAGGAGCGGGTGATGCACTCTAGAGACCTGTCAGCAAGCAGTGGTAGCCGAGGCCCCCTACAAATGGGTCGCGAGTATGCGTGCTAGGATCGCCAAAGATCCAGTCAAGTTCCCGGACTACATAAAAGAGAATGGGTACCTATATAGGCACTAGGGCCACAGGACGGACAACGAGGACTACATTCCCTGGAAGCTATGTGTGGCCAGTGGTCAGCGACAGAGGGTATTGCGAGAATGCTATGATGCTCCCACGGCCGGGCATCAAGGCCAACCAGTATCAAGGTGGGCCCAAAGATACTACTGGCCGGGTATGTTCTGCGACTCCGCTAAGTACGTGACATGCTGCGAAGTCTGCCAGAAGTTCAAGAGCGAACAACTCAAACCAACTGGACGCATGCTGTCGAGACAGGTCAAGACATGGCAACAGTACAGTTTACGAGTCGTAGCTTCAAGTCATTTCTGGAGTCCCTGGGCATAAAGGTCTCGTACACGCAATTTATCGAAGGCCATCCGAGTTAGTGGGACGAGCTCTTGCCAGAGATATCGTTAGCGGTCAACACAAGCGTGGCGGACTCGACGGGATTCAGTCCCGCTTTCCTGATGCAGCGCAGGGAGCCGCGGTTGACGCCGCTCTGTACGATCAGGTGACTCCATGGTCTGCAACTAGTGCGTTCCACCCTAGGACAAAGGTGGATGAATTAAAGGAAGGCTGGTCCTGTTACGGCAGCACCAACTGTCCAACGCCGCTGAGGGCTTCGCTTCGAAATTGGCACCCAAATTCGATCGTGCTGTCTAACATTGTGCGCCTAGTGAGGCCAGGCGTACGAAAAAAGGGAGTGGCCAATATCTCTCAGCTGAAGCCGTTTTACCAAGAGATTACCGAAGACGGAGCGAAACCAAACCCGACGAATTTGGAAGAAGAGCGTGCGCAGCAGACCTAGCGGAATTACCGTTGTTAAGAATAGATACAGTAGATTTCATATATTGTGAGCTGCACTGCTAGGGCAGTGAAAAGCATAAGCAACGGATAAGCAATAAGTTAGTTGAGGAACCCAGAAGTCGTCGCCATAAACGCCGCCGGGGAAGCGACGGTATCGTCGTCGAAGTATAGGGGGATGTGAGGCGGCCACAAAGGAAGCCTACCCATAGGTCATAATTACAGTTATCGGGTATAAGCATTGTATAGTATATAAGCATTATATTAGTAATAAGAATGGTTAAGTCAAGGTGCCAAAGTATTGAAGTAGGTTAATGGAAAAAAGCACAGAATAAATTAAGTTTGAATTCAACGGCCGGTCGCCGCAGCAACCTCAATTCGCAACTTCAATTTGGCGGCGAATAGCGAAGGATTCGAGATGAAATTGCGAAAGCTAGCGGTGAAGTAGCGTGCCGGCCCTTTTGCGGTGACGATCAGAGTAAGTAGACGTGTGACAAGGAAGATAAGCGACGAACATAACCCTAAACGAGTAGCGGAACGCTAGGGCTTCAGGCAGCGCAGCAGGGCCTACAGAGTAGGGTAGTGTATAATAATTACAGAGAAGAAACTGTGAATAAAGCGATGCTTACAAAGAATGTCTGCTAACCCTTTTTATTTCTTATTAATACTGCGAGCTGCGGCAGGGAACTCAATTGAACGCTTAAGATCAGCTCGATCGTTCCGGATATGCGCCCCCTTTCCTGCATGTGTGTAAAAGTAGTAAAAGTAGTTTGAGGTATGATTTGTTTGAGGCGATTCCAACCCCGTCCGGCCAGTAGCTCCTTTACAGTACTTTTAGTTTTTGTCGTAAACTATGACATGCTGTTAATATGTGTTTCCTCCAAGTGAGACTGCAATCAAGGTGGACTCCAAGGTAGCGGTAGCCGTCTTTATGCTCAAGGAGTTCGCCTTGGAGGAACAATCCTGGCGACGTTTCTGTGCGAATCGTGAATGTGGAGTATACCGATTTTTGCCTATTGATGGCAATACGCCACTTAGATGCCCACGTCTTAAATTCGTGCAGGTATTCCTGCAGTTGGGCGGTGACTTGGTGAGGATTGCTGTGTCGTCAGCCAATCACGACAACAAACAAATTCAGCTGACTTCATCGCAACAAAGGACCCACTAGTAAGAACTTTTTTATTTTATTTTTATTTTTTTTTTTTGTTGGTAAAAATGTATATATTATTGTTAACAAGTTACTAATATGACAGCTTAAGCTACTTATATATGGGGGAAACAATTTAACAAGACTTACTACTAGTTAATCTAAGGTGTATAAGGCTAAGGCTATAAAGCGAAAAGTTTTTTATTATGCAGATTATTTTTTATATTTTATCAAAGAGATATGTCTTATAGTGCAAAGTCTGATGTTAAGTAATCCATACATTTTTAATAAACGGCACTTAATTTTTATCAGCGGAGCTTCTGCTCCGTTATTTTCTTTATTTGTTCTCTGCTGATGAGCGAATATCTTCACCATATTTTAGCTATAGCCGCGCGAACTACGCTGCCAGCGACACCAGCAGCGGAGCGGCTATATTATATACTTATAAATATGTTGGCAGCGTTGAGAAATGCGCATAGAGAGAGTATGTTTATGTTCACTTATGTATTGCATTGCGCTGTCGGCTTGCGTGGGAAACGCTGACGCAGCGTTGTTGCAAAGACACATATATGTGTGGTCATATTACATATGCACTTGAAATGTTCCTAATAATTCTTTATGTAAACACTGCAACAGTGTGACAGTTTGAAATATATTAAGTTCAGTGTGTACTCTATTGGTGCGCATATTACATGTCCCTCCTTTTGAAAAATAACGTTATATTAAGAAGCTATTTTATAGAAATACTAGCGGGTATAGCCCGGCCTTGCCCGTGGCACGTATGTTATAAAATCAATGTTCTAAAGTAACTACTTTCATATAAAAGTTTTCCGCCCTTTTACCACTGTTGCAAGTGGAATTTCCCAAATCGCGGAAACACGTATTCATCATATTATTATGTAGATTTTTAAAAATAAGTTTGATGCAAATCGGAAAAAACTTAAAATTCAAAAATCTTTGAAATGATCTATCCACCGAAGGAATTTACATTTTACGAAATATGTGAAACACGTCTTAAATGATTTTTTATGTAGATCTTGGGAATGAATTTGAGGGCGAAAAGTCAACCACCAAATATTTGACCCCTATTTCCACCAAGGAGGAATACATTTTTGGAAAAGTGTGAAACACCCCCCAAATTAATTTGAGCGAAGATCTTTGAAACTGAGTTTGAGGCCGATGGGATGGTAAGCAAAAAAGTTTCATACAAACATTTTTCGCGATTTTTCCATTGTTGCGGGTGGAATTTCGCAAATCGCTGAAACACGTATTTATTATGTAGAGCTCTGAAACTGAGTTTAAAGCAAATCGGACACCAAATAAAACTGCACCAAAAAAATCTTAGAATCGCACATTTCCCCGAGGATGCTTTGATTCTGCAAAAAGTGTGAAACACGTCTCAAATGATTTTTCATATAGATCTTTGAAAATGAATTTGAGGGTGAAACGTCATCCACCAAATCTTTGACCCCCATTAATGACAAGGAGGGATGGATTTTCCAAAAAGTGCGAAACACCCCTCAAATGAATTTGAACAAAGAGCCTTGAAATTGAGTTTGAGGCCGATCGGATGGTAAACAAAAAAGTTACATACAAACGTTTTTCTCGATTTTTCCATACTTGCGGGTGGAATTTCCCGAAACCCCGTCTTAACGTGCACCTTCATCATATAAGGTAACTACAGTGAAAATTTCAGCTTCCTGGCTTTTACGGTTTGGGCTGTGCGTTGATCACCAATCAGTCAGTCAGTCAGTCAGTCAGTCAGGACAAACAGTTATATATATAGAGATTATAGTATTAATAAATGTGTATGTATTAAAAAAACGAGAGAGATATGGAATCTTCGGCACGCCGAAAATTAATCAGAAACTTAGTTTTCGACCGATCGTTGCTGATATTATATAGTGGTCCGATTTTAATAGGATTTTGTATATATATAAGGAGCATAGTAAGTAAATGCCGAGTTTCGGCAATATATCTTGAAAAACAAAATGTTTTTCATACAAGATCTTACTTTTCGACTGATCGTTCCTATGGCAGCTATATGAACTAGTGGTCCGATCCATATGTGCTGCGTGCAGCAGAAAGAGGGACTTCTGCAAAGTTTCATAAAGATAGCTTTAAAACTGAGAGAGCTTTATGGGGTCGGAGATGTCTCCTTCTATGCGTTACACATTTCACGACAAAATTATAATACCCTCTACAAGGTATAAAAAGGTTTTTAATCAAAAACCTGGTTTTCGACCGATCGTTCCTCTGACAGATATATGATTTAGTAGTCCCATTTAAATAAGATTTTGCAAAAATGAAGGGAGCATAGTGAAATGCCATAGGAACGTTCGGTCGAAAAGTATGATCTTGTATGGAAAACTTTTTTGTCATTCAAGATAATTTGAATAAACACGGCATTTAAAAATTTCACTATGCTCCCTTCATTTTTGCAAAATCTTATTTACATCGGACTACTATATCATATATCTGCCAGAGGAACGATCGGTCGAAAACTAAGTTTTTGATTAAAAACCTTTTTTGTTTACCAAGATATCTTGACCAAACTCGGCATTAACTATTTTCCCTGTGCTTCTTAGATACGGGCAAAGCACTATGAGCATTATGAAAAGGATGGGTCTGTAAGGGTATTAGATCTACGGCGTGCCGAAGATAGCCTTTCTTTCTCGTCTTTTTTTTATATTTGAATAAAGAAATATTTGCGCAAGTCATCGATAATAGAATTTTTATATTCAGTTCCCATGTCCGAAATGAACCTCTTCATTGGACCGAACTTCTGTATAAAAGATTCAAATATCGCTTTCGCAATTGTTTTTGCATTTTTACTTGCTATCGGAACCAATACAAAGTATTTTGTTAAGTCACACATTAATGTGATTGCGTATTCGTTACCATTTTCTGATTTGGGTATCGGATCTATAGTATCACTCTATCAAATGCATATATTGGGGTTTCTGTAATGGTTAAGGGTGTCTTGTCGTTTTTGACTTTTGACATTTCGGACAACTACGAGTCATATTTTTCCAGTAATCTTCAAATGTATGACCTCCTCGTATGTTATCATCATGATATGTAAACAGTATTGCTTCTTGATCTTATCATATTCTATTATGGTCACCGGCTTGAGTAGCGCTACTCGTAATGATTTTAATATAATGTTGCCTATATATTTAAAAGATTTTATTTAAATTCATTCAAATATCTTTTCGCTCGGTGCCAGTTTGAGTTGGCTGATCTCATGTATACCGGCTTCTTTTTCAAGCCTTTGGAAAAACTGGCCTGAGTCAAGTGTATTGGTGTACAGATCGCTAACATCAATTCTTGCTATAATTTCGATTTCCATGTTCAAAGAAACATATATTATTTAATATAAGCAAGGCCACTACTTTTCGTGCTTCATCATTACAAATGACTTCATATACGTTGGGCTTAGAAGCGTCGTCAAGAGTTTGCATAGGCAAATTTACTTGATCTTTTCCTGCGCACGAGTTTTTCTGTGTACTTTGGAGCTTGGTAGTGACTTTCAGGACTTCAACTAGTCAATATTTGAGCTCGGATATTGTTATCCTAGAAACTATCTTTTCCCTTTAAGTACTCGACCGTAAAATTATATTCTTCTCATTCAAGTCTCATGCGTGTTAGCTTTGAGTTGTGGTTTGTCATTAAAAATAAAAACGTTAGTGGTCTGTGATCCTTTTTACTGTCAAATGTTTGCCATATATTTATGGTCGAAAATGTGTTATTGCCCAATGGATAGCAGCTTACAGAAAAAGAGTAAGAGTGATTTTATTACTTTGTGAATGAACATGATGCATATCCTACACGGAATATCTATATTACATGCTCTTATGTTCCTCCTTCTTCTGATATTCAAGTTTATATGAAACATATTACTTGTATTAAAGAAGTTTCTTCACACGTGCGTGATAATGACCTATTTATGGTGTTGGGTGATTTTAATTTGCCGAACATCTCTTGGTCATTATTCACTGCCGAAAATTATCTAGTGCCCTTAGCACAGCATGATTTTATAGACTGCATGCTTGATCTTTCGTTGTTTCAAATCAATTCAATTTCTAATCATTTGAATAGAACACTTGACCTTGTATTTGTTAACAACTACCTTATCTCTAATGTGTCTAGGTACCCTCCTTTATCTCTTCCTGAGGATGTATATCATCCTACTTTAGAGATTACAATGTTCAATTGTAATCGTCTCATTTCGTGCTCATCAGCCAATAAGCCCCGCCTCTGCTTTCGCAAAGGAAATTATTCATTGCTGAATCAGCTTATTTATGCAACCGATTGGTCGTTCTTATATGACTCGGTTGATATGAATACTGCTATTACTTTTTTTTATAGCACCCTAAATTCCCTCTTAGATATGAGCATTCCCAAGTCAATTCCTTCGACTACTTCTTCAAAACCACCCTGGTTTACTCCCAGATTGTCACATCTTAAAAACTTAAAATCTAAATATTTTAAAAAGTTTAAAAAGTCTGGTTCGTGTACAGACTTGGCTAAATATTCCATAGCCAAGTCGAACTTTTTTCTTCTGAATTCTCAATGCTATGAGAATTATCTAACTCGTTGTAAAAGGCAATTTGCCCAAAATCCGAGACAGTTTTACAATTTTGTAAACTTGAAGCGTAAATCTTCAAGTTTGTCAACTTCTTTTTCTTTCGGGATGGATAAAGCTAGTAATGACTCTGATTCTACTAACCTCTTTGCTAATTTTTTCCAATCGACTTACTGCTCAGTCTGTCCTAATAATAATTCTTATCCTTACACTATTTCTTCCTCTAGTTCTATACCTCCTCCTATTATTTCACACTCCTCTCTCCTTTTAGCTATAAACTCTTTAAAATCTTCTTACTTTCCTGGGCCTGACAATATTCCTAGTTGTCTACTCAAGGAGTGTAGTTCTTCCCTTCTTTATCCATTGCAAAAGCTTTTTAATCTATCTCTTGAATCTTCTGTCTTTCCATCTCTTTGGAAAGAATCTTATATCATTCCTCTCCACAAGAAAGGTGGAAAGTCTGATATACAAAATTACAGGGGCATTGCAAAACTGTCCGCTATTCCTAAATTATTTGAAAAAATAATCACTTCGAATTTGCAGCATTTCAACATGGATTCGTAAAGAATCGGTCAACTACGACCAATCTGCTTGAATTTACTTCCTTGGTAAATGATGCCTTTCTTTCGAAAATGCAAACTGATGTCATTTATACTGACTTCAGTAAGGCGTTTGACTCTGTGCACCATGACATTTTACTTTTTAAACTTGACCGAATAGGTTTCCCTCCGTGTCTTTTGCTTTGGATAAATTCTTATTTAAAAGGTAGGACCCAAAGAGTAATGCTGAGGCAGACTACCTCTAAACAGGTTCACGATACTTCTGGTGTTCCTCAAGGTAGTCATCTTGGACCTTTACTCTTTACTCTTTTTATAAATGATCTCCCCTCTGTTATATCACATGCCCGTGTACTCATGTATGCGGATGATGTGAAACTTATTCTATCATACACTAATCCCCTACATCATTCTCGTCTACAAGACGATTTGAACGCTATGCAACTTTGGTGTTCGGCCAATCAATTGCATCTGAATTGTTCAAAGTGTATGTTTATGACATTTTATCGTACTACACCTTATCTTGTCAGTTATACAATCAACAATACCCCTTTGCAACGTATACTAACAGTTAAGGATCTAGGCGTTCTTTTTGATTCTAAACTCTGTTTCAATCTTCACATAGATACCATCGTTAATGAGGCAAAAGGTGTACTTGGATTCATTAAACGATGGTCTAAAGAGTTTAACGATCCTTTTATAACGAAACTTCTGTACGTCTCTCTTGTTCGCCCTATCCTTGAATACTGCTCTTGCATCTGGTCTCCGCAGTATAACAATAGCCAGGATCGTATTGAATCTGTTCAGAAGCAATTTCTGCTTTTTGCCTTACGAGGTTTAAATTGGGACCCTAATCTTCGTTTGCCATCCTACTCCAGCAGGCTGCTTCTTCTTAACCTTCCGTCATTAACCAACCGTAGGACAATCCTTGGTGTTGTCCTTCTACATAAGTTGATTATTGGCGATATAGATTCTCCTTTTCTGCTAGGGCGTCTTCAATTCTCTGTTCCGTCTAGACCAACCAGAAATTACCGCCCCTTATTCCTGTCTACGTGCACCACAGACTACGCTATGCACAATCCTTTTCGCGTGCTATGTAAAAATTATAATAGTTTGCATCACGTTTTCTCTATAGAACTTTCTCTACCCCTAATAAAATCGTTGCTTTCAGGATACCTTCGGGAAGTCACTGACCATTCCCAGCTATGAGCAGGGGCATAGCTTGCCGGACAGGCTGTAAATTTTCCCCCACCGGGTCGGTGATTTCCCATTACTTTTCTCTCCGTCCTATCTACTTAACACTCTATACATCTAGCTTAAATTTCTTTACTTTATTAACAATCTTCTTACTTTCCTTTTTCTTATTTATTGTATTTTATTAATTAATATAGTAAACTAAGATTATCTTTAATTTTACTTAAGAACACTATTTTCCTACTTACTCCCTTCTGCTTAGATGTAGGCTCTAATAGCGTCACTGACAAATTTAGCTGTGAAAAGGGGCACAGCTGGCCGGACTGGCAACTAAAACACCTCCATCGGTCGGTGATGCTATTTAGAGAACTGTGTTATCTAACTAGGCTTTTAGCATATAATTCCATTATGTATTGTATGTATAATGAGGAAGACACTCGTTTTGTCGACCATTAATAAATAAATAATAATAATATGCTATTGGTCGTTGAATTCCATTATGTTTGTTTACTAGCAACAGTTATTATGCAAAATCTTTTCGAAAATCTGGATATTGTAATAAGGTAGGGTGCATTTGCTTTTCTTTAATATGTTGGAATGCGTTCTGCCATTCGTTTGTCCCATTGAAAGGTACATTTTTATACCCTGAACCCATTGAAAATGGGTAAAAAGGGTATATTGTATTTGTGCAAAATGCAAATCTATGTAACAGGCAGAAGGAAGAATCTCCGACCCCTAAAGTATATATATTCTTGATCAGCATCAATAGCCGAGTCGATCCAGCCGTGTCCGTCTGACTGTCCGTCCGTCCGTCCGTCCGTATGTATGAACGCAACGATCTCAGTACCTATAAGAGCTAGAGACTTGACATTTTAAATGTAGGTGCTCCTAGTGCCTGCGCAGATCGTGTTTGTTTCCGATAATCGATAACTTACTCCGTTTCCAAGCAATCGATAAAAAAATCGATATCGACATCCTGTTTTATTAGCAAATTGGGTAAATAATAAGAGCTAGAGTCACCAAACTTGATATGTTGCTTCTAGAATATTATATATATGTCAAGTATCTTTCATTTTAGACCTATCGCCACCTCACTGCAACCACCCCAGAGTTATAAATCAAGTTAATAACCCAACTTGTATTGCCAACCACTTTTAGCCACAATTTAAATGCAATTGACTTTTTGAGAATACACAAATATTTTATGGTGCAATAAGATATGCTGTAGAAAATTTCATTAAGATCGGTTTTTGTTTTGTTTATCGGTATTTTGACTGCGCACGTGTTGCGACGCAATTTGCAAGAATTTATATATACATGTACAGTGTACAGTGTACATTGTACACACACACATTCATGCGCGTCTGCTTCGAATTCTGACTATACTGCGATTGTTTTCTGTGTGGCTATTTTTATTGGTTTTTTTCTCAATAATACTCAATTATTAGTGTGGATGTTGAGTAGAGGCAGCGGCAAGTGGTGCAGTCTGTCGCGAGTTCGAGTCCTACCGAGTAAAGTATATATGCGGTCAGTTGCGAGTTCAAACCCTGCCAATGGAACTTTTTTTTTTTATTTATCTTTATTAATTCAAACGAGCTCCATTTGGTGTTCGAATAAGAGGTATGACTTCCCGAAGGTATCCTGAAAGCAACGATTTTATTAGGGGTAGAGAAAGTTCGGTAGAGAAAACGTGATGCAAACTATTATAATTTTTACATAGCACGCCAAAAGGATTGTGCATAGCGTAGTCTGTTGTGCACGTAGACAGGAATAAGGGGCGGTAATTTCTGGTTGGTCTAGACGGAACAGAGAATTGAAGAGGCCTTAGCAGAAAAGGAGAATCTTTATCGCCAATAATCATCTTATGTAAAAGAACAACACCGAGAATTGTCCTACGGTTGGTTAACGACGGAAGGTTAAGAAGAAGCAGCCTGCTGGAGTAGGATGGCAACCGAAGATTAGGGTCCCAATTTAAACCTCGTAAGGCAAAAAGCAGAAATTGCTTCGGAACAGATTCAATACGATCCTGGCTATTGTTATACTGCGGAGACCAGATGCAAGAGCAGTATTCAAGGATAGGGCGAACAAGAGAGATGTACAGAAGCTTCGTTATAAAAGGATCGTTAAACTCTTTAGACCATCGTTTAATGAATCCAAGTACACCTTTTGCCTCATTAACGTTGGTATCTATGTGAAGATTGAAACAGAATTTACAATCAAAAAGAACGCCTAGATCCTTAACTGTTAGTATACGTTGCAAAGGGGTATTGTCGATTGTATAACTGACAAGATAAGGTGTAGTACGATAAAATGTGATTAACATACACTTTGAACAATTCAGATGCAATTGATTGGCCGAACACCAAAGTTGCATAGCGCTCAAATCGTCTTGTAGACGAGAATGATGTAGGGGATTAGTGTATGATAGAATAAGTTTCACATCATCCGCATACATGAGTACACGGGCATGTGATATAACAGAGGGGAGATCATTTATAAAAAGAGTAAGAGTAAAGGTCCAAGATGACTACCTTGAGGAACACCAGAAGTAACGTGCACCTGTTTAGAGGTAGTCAGCCTCAGCATTACTCTTTGGGTCCTACATTTTAAATAAGAGCTAATCCAAAGCAACAGAGACGGAGGGAAACCTATTCGGTCAAGTTTAAAAAGTAAAATGTCATGGTGCACAGAGTCAAACGCCTTACTGAAGTCAGTATAAATGACATCAGTTTGCATTTTCGAAAGAAAAGCATCATTTACCAAGGAAGTAAACTCAAGCAGATTGGTCGTAGTTGACCGATTCTTTACGAATCCATGTTGAACAGGGGAAACAACTGATTTGCAGAAATGCTGCAAATTCGAAGTGATTATTTTTTCAAATAATTTAGGAATAGCGGACAGTTTTGCAATGCCCCTGTAATTTTGTATATCAGACTTTCCACCTTTCTTGTGGAGAGGAATGATATAAGATTCTTTCCAAAGAGATGGAAAGACAGAAGATTCAAGAGAAAGATTAAAAAGCTTTTGCAATGGATAAAGAAGGGAAGAACTACACTCCTTGAGTAGATAACTAGGAATATTGTCAGGCCCAGGAGAGTAAGAAGATTTTAAAGAGTTTATAGCTAAAAGGAATAAACGGACAAATATATATTCGGATGTTGCTATTGTGTTAGCAAGGTAAATACTATTTTTATACCCTGAGCCCATTGCAAATGGGTAAAACGGGTATAATGTATGTAGATTCTTTATTACTATAGAATTACAAAGTTTCTTATTATAATTTGTTTCAAAGTTGTTAACTTTTACAAATATGTTTAATATTATAAGATGATTGATTAATATTATTTTTAAGTTATTATGGGATGATTTTAGTTATAATTAAAACTTTAACTATTCTACGGACGACTAGTTCTTCAGTCAACTACCAAATGCAAAGTCCGCTTTTCTTTTCGCGTTGCGCAGCCTGCCCTTTGACGCAAAACTGCAAAGCTACAAATGAGCGAAGAGAGAGCGATCAGAAAGAACGACCGCTGCGCGTTGTTCTCTGTCGCTCGCCTTCTAGGGTTCCCACATTCGGCCCTCCTGACACGTCCTTCGACCCAAAGGAATCCCACATCTTCATATACTCTGAAACTGTTGTCGTCTTACACGGTCCTTCTTCACTGCCTAGTTTCTCAACTTCATATCTACCATGATTCTTAACGTCCACCACCTTATATGGCCCCAAATATTTTCCCTTTAATTTTAATCCCGTACCATACTGAGTGCGCTTTATAGCTACTAAATCGTTTATTTTGTACTGAATATCCTTTTTCCATTTTAGAACAAATTGCCTTCTGTTTTCATCTTGCAACTTTTGGATATTTTCCCGCGCCTGCTCACGCGTTACCCTTCGTTCGTCTTCCAACTCGTCGATCAAACTTTCTTTCACTAGTTTATTTAACTCTAGATCGTCTGGTATACGCATTTCCAGACCTGTTAGAATATTGAAAGGGGATACCTTTGTGCTCCTTGGGGCAGTCTGGTTGATCAATTGCTGAACTCTTCCCAAATGTTTATGCCAACTGCCAGGACTATCATAGCTTAACTTAGAAAGCATTGGCACGACTATTTTATGCATTCGCTCCACCTGACCATTTCCTCGCGGTACTCCGGTAGCTATAAGCAGATGCGCTATGCTTTGTTTCTTGCAATAGACCCTGCTTGTGTGCAATACGAATGATTTCCGTTTCCATTTGACTCGGCACAACAATTAACTCCCGATTTGGGTCTTTATACCAGATTTTGTTTTCAATGTAGAAATCTTCATGCCCCTTTTCCTCAACATTATCTTTGTCCATTCATCCCCCAACTGTGCTTCTCTCAAACGATGTACCAAGCTATCGGTCAACACATAGCAGGAAACACGGCTCAAGTCGTCAACATGACGCATTTTGGAACCCGAACGATGCTCAATTTCATAGTCGAAGTCTTGCAAGTACATTGCCCATCTGGCTACACGCAAAGGCACTTCTTTTTTCCTCATCGTCATTGTAAACGCATTGCAATCGGTTATGATTTTAAACTTTATGCCTAATACGTACACACGCCATTTTATTAGAGCAGACATGACGGCAAGAACTTCTAATTCGTATGAATCGTACTTTTCTTCAGCTGCATTTGTCTTACGGCTCATATACTGAACAGGATGAAACAAACAGTCTTCTGGGTCTTTCTGCAACAATACTCCACCAAAACCAAACTTGCTAGCATCTGTGTGAATTTCCGTTTGTAACTTAGGACTATACAATTTTAATACAGGTCCACTGGTCAAAGCTGCTTTCAATTGCTCAAATGCGACATGCTGCAAGTCTTTAAATTCAAACGTTGCATCCTTTCGCAAAATGTCGGACAACGATTTTGCAATTACTGCGTACCCCTCTACAAACCTACGAAAATAGGATGTCAGCCCCAAAAATCGCTGAATATCCTTTTTATCCCGGGGTATCGGAAAATTTGCAACAGCCTGGGTCTTTTCCTTGCTCGGAATAATAGTGCCCTTTTGCACTATATACCCTAAGAAGCTAACTTTCCCTTGCAACAGTTGACACTTCGACCAATTTATGCGTAGACCATTCTTTCCTGCAACTTGCAACACTCTTTTGAGCTTCACCAGACCCTCTTCAACATTGCTGCTCGGAATTATGACGTCGTCCATATAAACGACCGCATCATTATTTTGGATTAATTCTCGCATAACTGCCATTATAAATCTAGTAAACACTGCTGGAGAGTTTGAAATTCCGAAAGGCACGTATAAAAATTCATACTGCCCATTTTGAGTCACAAATGAAGTATATTTTTGCGAGCCTGTTTCAACTGGTACATGGAAAAATCCATTTGTCAAATCTAGTGTAGTGAAAATTGACGCACCTTGCAGCTTCTCAATTACAGTATCCATTTGAGGCATAGGAAAATTATCACGAATCACCTTTTCGTTTAGCTTACGGTAGTCGCAGCACAAACGCTTTTTGCCATTCTTTTTGGCCACTAAAACAACTGGTGAGGCGTACTCTGACATACTGGGCTTGATAATTTTCTCCGCTAGCCATTCTTTCACTTGCTCATCAACAATTTTCTGATCACACACGGCTATACGTCTCGGATGCTGAAATACTGGCAGCTCGTCTGTTAAAAGAATCTTCATCTCAATTGGAGAGCTTGGATTTCTGATTGGTTTATACGAATGTACTAGTTGCTTAACCTCTTTTTGTTGCAACTTACTCAAATGTGAAACATCTAATTCGATCGTAACCGCCTCTAGGTCCACAGCTAACATGCACATACTTTCAAACTCATGAAACAGTTCAAGACAAGAACTATTGTCAGCGCTGATCATTTTATTTTCTGCATCAGCTTTCGGTTTTAATAAAGTCCCCTTTTTAGTCACTTGCAAGTCAACATAATCCAAAATGGTTCTGCCAAGAGTTGCTTCGAAACTTATATCCTCATCTGGTACGACATGAAATTCGATTTCCATTTGAATGTAATCAATCTTGACGGGTATTATAAAGCTTCCAAACGTCAGAATTTGGCTGTCAGCTATACCCGTTAGAGTCTTAGAACATCCGGTTAACTGTCTGATTCCCAACTTCCGATAGACACACCTACGCATAAGACACAGGTCCGCTCCGGTATCCACTAAACCTTTGCAAATCACTGCGCCACAAACGACATCTTTTAATTCTAAGCCAGAAGAAGTGAATGTGCTTAATGACATTAACATCCACTTTTCGTCTCGGACAACATCCGTCGATTTTTCTTGTTTATATTGGCTCTCACCATTACACTGCACGGCACGGTGTCCTGGCTTACCACTTTTAAAACAAGAAAAAGTATATTTGGGACAGTCCTTTATTACATGTGAGTCGGCACCACATTTAAAACATTTCCGGCTTTTGTTTGCTTGAAAATATTGACCCACGGTAGGCTCTCTTTTTGCAATTGTCGATCCAGGTTTACTGGGCGGTGCGCAAGAACCACGAACTTTCTGATAGGTTTCTATCTGAGCTTTCAACTGTTTGATTGTTCGAGCTTGATACAATAGCGATTTGTTAGTTTTAGAATCCGGTATGCCTTCTATAAAATAGTCAATCAAACTCTCATCCTCGAGATCGATAGATTTTGCTATTTCCATCAACGCATATAAAAATTCTAACAATGTCTCGCCCTTTTTCTGCTGTCGCTTTCCCAAACGTCTATGAACTTCTGCTGATGACAATCTTACCTCAAATTCATTTTTCAATGCGTTCTTTAGCGCTTCCCAGTTATTAATACCCCGCTGACTACGAATAAATGATTTAGCGGCACCCTCAAGCAACTGTCTGGCATAGATAAATAACTGTAAGTCGCTCCACTGTACTGTTATAGCGCATTCTTCTAACTCACTCACCCACTGTTCAATATCTCTCGAACTCGACCCATCAAATTTATACACGCTACCCTCAACATCTTTCAGCGTAAACCACGACCTAGCTCTTTCAGGACTCTGCATCAAAGGTGCTGTGTTCACCGACGTATCATCACCTGCACCCTCTTCTTCTATTTCCATGCCATAATGTTCAAATAGTCTTGATTGCAGTTCAGCTTTGCGTCCTGCAGTACTCAATTGCAAATCTGTTAATTTTTCGCGTATTTGATCGACACGAAGACTTAGAATCTCGTTTCTCTCCATCTCACAAAATTGTCACACGGTTACTTAGATTTTAGGTTTTCAAATTATTCTTATTTACTATTTTCAGATTTGATATTCTTACATGTAAATTTTCAGCACAACAGCTTCAGTTTGTCCTATGTTAATTAGTAATAACAGCGGCTGCTCTCTTTTGTAGCTTAAGTTTAACAGCCTCGACGGACACTCTCTTTTGTATCTTGAGTTTAACAGCGCTAAGGGCCGTTTATTTTTGAATTTGTTCTCAGCTGTTATCAAAATGTTAAAACTATGTTTATGAATAATGTCGATGAACATAAAACAATTATGCCAACAAATAATTTTAATTTTCTTCCGTGTTTCGTGTCACCGTCCGTGATTAAATTTCTTAGTTAATAATTTACGATCTGTCTTCGCAAGATACACCACTTGCTAAGGTCAGCACAAATAGTAAAATTTTATTTTGTAGCGCTGCAACAGCTCACCCCACGATTTGAACGCTTCCCAACACTCCCACGAAGGACTCTGTCGCTACGCACTGGCTCATCTGCCTGCGTAACTGCTAATACCAACTCTGCTCCAGCATTCTATTACGCTCGACCACCTTGCCAGCGTACCAAGAAATTGCTGCTGTCTATTTCACGCCTTAGCCAACTTGCCTGCGTTCCTCATAGATGACCAGCTGCTTTGATCGTTTTGGTTTCCCTTACGCACCGGCTCATCTGCCTGCGTAACAGCAAAACGCCAACTCTTCTCCAGCCTTCTATTACGCTCGACCACCTTGCCAGCGTACCAAGAAATTGCTGCTGTCTATTTCACGCCTTAGCCAACTTGCCTGCGTTCCTCATAGATGACCAGCTGCTTTAATCGTTTTGGTTTCCCTTACGCACCGGCTCATCTGCCTGCATAACAGCAAAACGCCAACTCTTCTCCAGCCTTCTATTACGCTCGACCACCTTGCCAGCGTACCAAGAAATTGCTGCTGTCTATTTCACGCCTTAGCCAACTTGCCTGCGTTCCTCATAGATGACCAGCTGCTTTAATCGTTTTGGTTTCCCTTACGCACCGGCTCATCTGCCTGCATAACAGCAAAACGCCAACTCTTCTCTCTTCTCGTTCTTTCTGTCTGCTTCGCTTTTGGCGATGCATACACACAAAGTCCGGATTTCACCAGAAATTTATTTTTTGGAATAACGTTTCACTGAGCGTCTGTTGCTTTTTCGCTCACACTTTACTTTGCACTTCTCTCTTCTCGTTCTTTCGGTCTGCTTCGCTTTTGGCGATGCATACACACAAAGTCCGGATTTCACCAGAAATTTATTTTTTGGAATAACGTTTCACTGAGCGTCTGTTGCTATTTCGCTCACACTTTACTTTGCACTCTGTTTCTCCAACTTTACACGTCTTTTATATCGACCTTTACGATGATGTTTTCCTTTTAAATTCACTCACTTTGTCTCATAGTTTTAATTGTAACTTGGATACATCCCGGACGAGCCCCCAATTTGTAGATTCTTTATTACTATAGAATTACAAAGTTTCTTATTATAATTTGTTTCAAAGTGGTTAACTTTTACAAATATGTTTAATATTATAAGATGATTGATTAATATTATTTTTAAGTTATTATGGGATGATTTTAGCTATAATTAAAACTTTAACTATTCTACGGACGACTAGTTCAGTCAACTACCAAATGCAAAGTCCGCTTTTCTTTTCGCGTTGCGCAGCCTGCCCTTTGACGCAAAACTGCAAAGCTACAAATGAGCGAAGAGAGAGCGATCAGAAAGAACGACCGCTGCGCGCTGTTCTCTGTCGCTCGCCTTCTAGGGTTCCCACATGTATTTGTGCAAATGAATGTAATTTAAGCTACAACTTAAATGCAATTGTCATTTTGAGAATACACGAATATTTTATAGTACAATAAGATGTACTGCTACAAATTTCATCAAGATCGGTTAAGAAATACAGAAAGAATTTGTTTTGATTGCCCACGTGTTTTCGGCATCTAGCGGAAATTCCAAGAATTTCTGTTTACATGTACACACACATTCATGCGCGTCTGCTTCGAATTCTATCAACAGCATTGAAATTGTCTAGGAAACTTTTTTTTTTAATTTATCTTTATTACCACTAAAGCAAAAGAGAGCGTAGCGCAAGCATTTGGTGTTGGAATAAGACGGTTTAGGGTATCCCCTAGTCGGGATATCCCTACTAGAACCTCTTACTTGTTTATTTCTTGATTTGGTTTTAATATACAGGCTTCATTTGTGTTTATCTCAGTAACTGTATGTTATTGGAACATAAATTGGAAAATTTAAGTTTTTGGCTCATAATCTGAGGAATTCTAGGAACCAACACCATTCTAAACAGTATGAACAGGGTAAAGCGCTTCCTTCAATAGGCAACCCGGTGATCATCAGTAAGCCGAGCAATCCCAAAACAAGACACGTAAAACAGAATCCTCAGAGGCAATGTATGTAGGTGTATTCATGCCAAGGTTCAGGCGCCCACTGCCTTTGAGCAACAACAAGGTTCTCGGACTTTAATCGGTAGGCAGGAAAAAGAGCAATTCTTTAAAGCAGGTCTCCGGGCAAAGGAGGCAAAGTGTAAATCGTGTTGCAAAAGGAGAAGCTCAAGAGTCCAAGCTTACGAAAATAGGATCAGAAATAGGAAAAGAAATAAGAGATGAACCCGAGAACGAAGGTGATGATATTAATTTGTTAGTGGAAGGTCCCTGCTGCCATTTGTACAGCGAAAATGTAGCGGAGGTAACGATCAAATTCTTTATGTACACGGCCGCGTCCAAAACCTTCATCGAGCCCTTCCCATGGTGGCAAAACGTGGTCCTTGTAGATCCACCTTCACGATCCATTCCATTCACTGATCAAATAATATCACAAATAATATCGAATAATATTCACAAAATGCTTTTGAAAAATATATTCCATTCCCATTCTTCTTGTTAAACTCACTAAAAACCTTCGATGGTGTCATCGGTCTAAATCTGTTAACGCAGATCAGCTTAAGGACCAACGAAATAAAATTTGTTAATATAATAATAATGTTAACATATTAAAATAATATAATTTATTCATTAAATTAAAATTAATTATAGGCTAAACTAAATGAAAAGACTATTCCAGACAAGTAACCGGTGCCAGATATTTCTATGAAATATGCAAATTTTTAGAAAGCGAGATGCTTCGCAACACTGAACACAAGACAATACTTTAGAACACGGTCTGGAGAAAACCGAACAAGACAGAATAGAGAATTCAAAGTAGGAGACAAGGTAGTAGTAAACACATACAAAACACTTAGAAATAAGCTAGTACCCTTGTGCGTAGAACTAAAAGCCGAGGCAGACTTGGGGACCAAAGACAACTTTAGATAAATGCCGGACGTGACCTTATGTTAGTTTAGTTTTTATAATAATTTAAGAAGTTATCTCTGCATTTATAGCATTTCAGACCTATACCCTTGTCCTTTTTTTTTTGTCGCAGTGACTAATGCTAGGATTACCGACTTTTTTTTTTTGTAAAAAGTCACTTATATTTTATTATTAACAAGATCAATAATCAATCTTAGTTAATCATCTTAGTGTTTATATTGTCTTTGCCTGATGACTTCAATTTCCCAAAACTTAGTGGTGGTCCGAGTCACAAATCATAGAGTCAAATAAGAGGCAGTGATCAACACCAAAACACAGGATCAGATATACCGTGTGTCCAACAACTTAAAACAAATCCTTAAAGCATAAAGAAAGGATCAGATTGACACCGGTCATCTTTACGAAATACTTTTGGCTAGGAACAGAATAATAACTACCGAAGTTCTGAACCTTATACTCAAAATATTTCTTGCTAAGGCAAATATATTAAATCCAACCATCTTAGATCACACTCATTTGAAATCTATTCTAAATAATCAACTCAAAGATGTCCCTGTAATTAGCTTAATGGCAGTATCTGATATTAAGATTATACAGTCCGATTGCACCATGACTCCAATTTCCCAAAAAATAGTGGTGTCCGAGTCACAACTCATAGAGTCTAATAAGAGACAGTGATCAACAGTAAAGAAAGATAAGCACACAGTCTTGCAAATCTCAGACAGCATCTTAGCGAAATGTGATAGAGGTAATAACTTAGCAAAAACAAATTGCGTCTCAACAACCTATTCGACATCTTGTGAGCTTGCGGGACGCGATACCTGCGTTCGTAGTTTACATGCGGGAAACGTCGCCCAATGCCAATCTCAACCCAGCCACTTGGAACCCATTAATGTTGTCGAAGACGGGTGATCATCAACAATAGTCACCCGGCTAAATCTGCATGTCATCCAGTAGATCATTCTTCGTTGGAATAGGAATCTAGGTCTTCATCGGCGCCTCAATCTTCCTCAGGCAGCGCATGAAGCAAGGCGAGAAGCCCGCGACGTACTGGAGGTGGTGGCAACATTTGTCACGGCCGAGGATGCCCATTCTTCAAAGCGGGGAGTAGTTTACAAGTAACACTCCGCTGTCCAACTGGGTAGGTGAGACCGGCGAGCTCCAGTTCGGTCACTAGGCCTATGATGCTGACAGTGCGTCAGTTGCCCATAATATGATACCCCACACGAGGCGCAAGCTTAGAATCAATTGTCTTAAATATAAATTATACCAGACAGACGTGCTCTGGCGTAGTGTAGAACGTCAAGCGCAGTTGAAATCTGCTTGAGTTTACCGTGGACACTGCATGGCTGTTACCGACGTCGATACGCTAGAATTAGTTGCTTGTGATTACCTTCCACACTCTGTGTCTCAATACTCTAAGGCTATTCAAACACAAATGCTAGTAGACGTTTAGCCTGGCAAAGCGTAATGTATATTTAAGATCGATTTCGGATTTCCTTCGATGGTTTTAATATTATTACCAATGATCTAAAATTATTCTAGCTCGAATTCCGGGACTGCTCTCATGGACGACGGGACGGGGCCTCGTTCAGGTACCACAGAATACAACAACACTGTAAGGTAGAATGCCGAATCTCTAAAGTCCCCGTTCGCTTGCTGTTAAGGCATAAGCTAGTGTTCGCCGCTCGACTTCGCCACGAACGAAATGCAATTAGACTTTTCCATAATTAACTCATCAATTCTAACTATTAAGCTCTATATATAAAACTGTTTGTCCTGACTGACTGACTGACTGACAGGTGATCAACGCACAGCCCAAGCCGTAAGAGCTTAGATGCTAAATATTGCACTGCAATTACCTTATGTGATGAAGGTGCACGTTAAGGCGATTCAAAGACTTGGTGGGTGACGTTTTGTGTTCAAATTTATCTCCAAAGATCAATTAAGACGTGTTTTACATTTTTCGCAGAATCCAAGCTTCTTAAGTGGAAAATGCGATTTGAAGATTTTTTTTGGCTAAGTTTTAAGTTTCATCCCATTCCCATCAAACTTAAGGACTTCAAAATGATTTACAGAGATCTTCGTTCCCACTTTTTGAAAAGTCCATCCATTCTTGATGAAATGAGAGTTAAAGATTTTGTGGGTGACGTTTCTCGCTCAAATGAATTTCATTTGAGACGTATTTCACACCTTTCGCAGAAATAAATAAATAAAGTAAAATATGCGATGGAAAGATTTTTTTGGCGAAGTTTTAAATTTTGTCCGATTTGCAGTGATTTGGGATACTCCACCCACACCAGTATTGTTCATTCGATGCACTTTTAAAATATTTCTAAATAGAAATGGGGATCAAGATGGGTTGATATAAATTTTCCACGGGCGTGTACTTAGTGGAGAGGTAATATCTAATTATCGTTGATAATAGCAAACAACAGCACTGTCGTTGGCTCTGCCACCTGTCTTGTCAACATATGGGGTCTTGAGTTATTCACTATTGAGCTTCTGGTATACCTCGCAGTATTTCACATACTTGGCGGCGTGGTGGAACATATCTGGCCGCTAGTATCTCAGGTCTAGGCCTAATACCGTTTTCCACACGCTTTGGTGCTCGGCCGTGTGATCATCATGACATTCCTGCTGCACCCTCTGCCGTTGACCACTGGCTATGCAAAGTTTCCATTGAATATAGTCCTCGTCGCCGTTTAGTTGCTTAAATGGCTGTTATGTTGCCTGTTTTTTTCGACATAAACGGACAACTTGGCAGGTTCCTCGGTGATCCTGGCATACCTACTCGGTATCCATATGCAGGGGGAGTCGGCCACCATTGCTTGCTGACAGGTCTTGCCTTGATAATGCATCAGCCACGACATTGAGCGTGCCCCGCTAGTAGTGGACCACTGGAATTTCTGACATGTTGCAACTTTAGGATATGGTTGATCCGAGGGACCGGGTAAGTATACGAAATGGAGGGCGCATTGAGTTCTCGGCAGTCTATGAATATGCGCTACTGTCCAGTCTTCTGCCTGCAGGCATGGCCGAATCAGGTAATACCCCTGTGTGGAATTATATATGAAGGCTCCGATGTTGAGTTAATTTAAGTCGGTTTGAATAAACATAAACACGTCTATTCCATTGGTATAATTTTATTCGAATGTTCTTTATATCGTTCTTAAATGTCAGTTTAGCCTAAGGCTACATGTATATATGCTTATGCTGCTATCGGTTAACAGCTCCAAAGAAAGAGTGTGTGGTATGTGCATGCATTGGTGAGTACATATATGGTATTCTTTGTATGCGCTAGATAAACCTAGCGTGGGATATGCGCCGTTAGCTAAACGGACAGTTAGAGTACTGGCAGTCCGCGCTGCAGAATTTGAGCCTGAGTCAATAAACTCAAGTGGCTCTACGCTTTTGGCTTTATGTTCAATATTGTATGCAACAAAGTGTCTTATATACACTACAGCTGTTTTAGAGGCTTATGGTCTTTCAGGCAGATGCTCTGCTCTGCGATATGTGAGGCCCCTGCAAGCCCTCGAAGAGTGCCAGCTTCAACTCCAGGAACCCCCTCAGTTCCGGGCCCAGATCCGCAGGCCACTCTGCCTCCTCCACGGGGTATTTACCCTGCGTCTCATCTCTACTGAACACCACACCGACCTCAGGAGCTCTAGGGCATTAAGAGTGGCTTTGGCCGCCACTTCTCTTTTGTGTTGATCCTAGCCTTTGACCCTACATTTCCTGGTACAATTCCGCCATGGCGGCACCATGATAAGCGTACAGCCGAATGTGCAACCTTACCCGTTGCATTTTCGTGCGTCCTGCCGACTCCGAGCGGGGGCCTGGCTCCGCTTCTTTCTTCCTACTCTTTACGTTCGGTTGTCGAGTAAACACTCGCATTCCTTGAATTGGAAGGGCCTCATTCGGCTCTTTGCCCACGGCTGGTATCGAAAACTCCGTGGCCGGGTACCACTGTGTCTAGCAGCAGTCCGCACAAAGTAAGTCCATGCCCAGGATGATTTGGTCTAGCATGCAGGGCTGGCCCGTTTCTCATCTCCGCGTGCCGGCAACAATACTGGCTGTTCCTGCCCCGGTTCCCGCATACCCAACAAAACAAAACACGTGTGTTGGGACACTCCATGGCGATGTGTCCCTCTTTCGCACACTTGCGACAGAAAAGTCAGTGTATTTTACGTGAGCACCTGCCATGTCGGCTTAATCTCACGGTTTTCGTGAATACAACGAGCCGAAAACAAAGCGTCGGACTAGCGCCCCTCCTGGACCCTGTTTGTACAGTGCCCCTTCGGTACCAATTGAATGCATGTTGGGCGGAAACAATACATTCCCTCATAGGTTGGAGGTGAGGCCGATCTAAAGCCTCGATTGTACAAGGTTTTGGTTGAAACGCAACTCCACGTCGAGCAAAGCTCTACCCGCGATTTGGGTATAAGCCACAGCCCCCACGATACTCACGGAAGGGCCGCAACCAAAAAATCAGGATGGAACAAGTTCCGCGGACTCCTGGCTACCCGTGGTACCAAATTTACAGCTTTGGTCGACTGGCGTAGCAAGCATTCTACTACCAATTTAGTCTTCCGACAAACAACGAATGCGTCAGCTTATTTCGCCACTCGAATTAGCTGCTTGTCCAACTTCACCTTGAACAATCACCCAGAGTCACCACGAGGAGGCCACATTCATATTTGTGGGGCACATTGTGCCTTCGAGACGATGATTCACGAAGTACGCAACATGCCCTTGTACATCGGTCTATTGAACCCCCTTGCAACAGACACTTCGCAGATGGAACCCTCTTCCGACATTTTTGATGACCGATCTCCGCATGAGCCATTGCTGGCGGAGCGGGCACCCTTCCGCCGGATCTGCCATTGGAGCACAATGGCCTGGGACACATACTATGTTGTGATGCTCCACCATGTACGGACCTCCAGGGTCTGCGCTGAACGCACTTGCGGAGGCCTGACCGATTAGTTTGTTACTCTTGCGGCGTTCTCGTATATCCTGTGCCAGATCCATTTGGGACCTCAGTTTTATTAGCTGTTCCAACGACTTCCGAGGCAATTAACCTAGAGGTCAGCTTAACGGTCCCCAGGTCTGTTTCAGATTTTTGACGTGGTTGTCCGCCAACGTTGAGTGTGCCGTTCCATGGCGGCTCAATAGTTTTGACGTGCGCGCAGCACGTCAAGCTGATCGCAGATCTTCGGGAAGTGACCGCCATCCTGCACATAAATAACTAGCCGAGTAGGCAGCTCCTCCAGGCGGCCCTTCTTATCCAGTCAGAATTCGTGGGCAATAGCCACCAGCTGCTCCTTACGTCGCTAATAGATCCAGCACACGCCTACCGCGGGTTTTGACACTCAGCTGACTCCATTATTTATCTTTATTTTTAGTCAGTGTCTTTTTTGTATTTGTTGGTGACGGTCGCGTCGCGCTCTGCACTAAGTACGAAAACCATCATTGTTATTGGAATTTTCGTCTGCATTCGTCTGTGTGTTATCTTGCACATCGTCTGCAGGCGGTGTCGGCATCGGTAGCCCGGAAATAATAGCATTAACATAAAAAGGTGCTGTCTATTGTGTTGTGCTGCCCATTGGGCAAGACAATAGCCCTCCACGCACTCGCACACGTGGGGCAATAAAACTTTGCACAGCGCTTGTCGCTTGAGCTCTTATCAGCAATTTTGTTTTTTATTTTAGTTGGGTTAACAATTGTTTGCAAAGGCAAACCTAAAGCAACTGTAGCAAGCGTTATGATCGCTGGGCAATTGCAATACTTTTTATAAGAAAGATAAAGTTTATTGCTTTGAAATGGATGAAAACTCACATTCTCACTCGCAGCCAAGTAACTGGCTTAGTGAGTATGAGAGGATGAGAGGAATCGCCCGTGACTCACCTGCAAGCACTAAAGCTAAATGAAGCCGAGAGCACATCAAGTCACATCGGCCTGACACAGCCTAGTAGTAGCTGGGCAATAACAACAGGCAGCACTACACATGTTGCTAGAACTATCACCCTATCAAAGCCAAGTAATGCATCCATCTACACTGTAGCAACATCTGCTGCTGTGTGTCTGCTCTGCGCAAGAAAACCCAACAAGCTGCCCATTCCAAATGTCACTCATGTCTGTTCGAAGGAAGTAGACAGGAAAATACAAGTCATCCAGAACAATTAAAAAACCACATTAACACCTATTCATATAATAAGTGGTGGACCAGATGCAGCCCCGACTTCTGACTCTGCGGCTGGTGTACTTCGCAATAACCGATATGCAGCCCAAGCTGATAGTGATAAAACAGTCCCTCAACCAGCGAAAATAGTCTATCTGACCACACGAATCAAAATGAGTCGTGTCCTATTATCTCCTATCCTCCAAAATCGGAGTCAAGCGTATCTAAACTGCCAATGCTCAAGCGTTTCGATCAGCTGTTAGAACGCTAACCCAACTAATCTGTGAGTTTTGGCACCACCAGCTGCGGGATGACAAACCTTGTAGACTGCAACTAAAGGACATTCACGTCAATATCCCACAAGATCTAGTTGAGCCCACATTCTCTGATAAAGGATTCTCAATCCTTTACATATATTGCCCAAGAGAACCGGACTAGCGCCACATCATGATCAACGAAGGGGATGATAAGCAAATAAGTAACGTGAAAATTAGAAAAAATATGTTTTACGTTAATATCAAACGTACCTCAAATGGAGCCGAAGCAGTTCAAATAACCCATATGGGAAATCACAGGGTAACAGTAAAGAAAGCAGGTCGCAATAACGAGTGGATTCAATGTTTTAATTTTCAGGACTTTGGGCATACGGAGTTTGTGGCAAGTGCGCAGGCAATCACTCCGTGAGTTGCGGTTGAGTGACAGCAACACATGTGATAACTGTGGTGGGGACCACATAGCTAGTTTCAAGGGCTGCAAAGTCAGAATGGAAGAAAACAAAAATGTTAAGCCAGGTTTAACAGAAAATGGGTTTACGTTTTCCCACAAGCAAAATAAGCATGCCAATGCGAGTACCAGACAAGCATATAACCCGGCTGCAGTTGTTCAATACGGCTTTTCTTATGCTGACATGATAAAGTCAGTTAGCGTAGTACATAAAAAGACTGCTGAGAAAAATATAGCCACAACAAAGGAAAAAGGAAAAGATGATTGAGGATTTAGTAAAAAGTTCCACTCATCCGAGAAATCAATTTAGGACTTAAAATTAAGAATGGATCAAATGTTCAAACTGATACATGAGACGATGGAAGCAAGCAAAGCTTTTCGTGACCTGGTTTAGCATTTCATCTCCCTAAAATCTAAATGACCGACCCGCATCTAAAAAACAGATTGTGGAACGCACGAGATGTACTTAAGAACAATGATGAACTTAGGCTCTTCCTTAGTGCCTACACTATACACATAATGCCGGTAACTGAAACACCCACGCGTCTTGGACCGAACACCTTTTTGCCCGGCTATGAAATTTACCATGCTTATCACCCCGGTGGTAACTGCAAAGGTGGCGCCGCGGTCATTGTCCGATCTTCTGTTCGTCGTTGTCAGAATGTATGTGCAACTTGCTACTGTGAACATGCACACAAACTCTGGAAACTTCTCGATCGCTTCCTTATATCTTCCACCTAAGGAACCATGGACCAAAACAAATTTATTGCAGGGGGAGACTTCAACGCTAAGCAGCTATAGTGGGAAACCGTATCCGTGTCCTCGAGGAAAACGCTTACAGGAAGACATAGCCAGCTGCTCTTGCCAAGTCCTGGCCACAGGCAACCCAACATTTTATTCGTATAACACCCAGCAACGGGATTGCTACATGAACTCTCCTTGGATCATTTGCCCATACTGGCAATAATACATCACACACGTCAATTCAAGTCTCTTAGGCAACGACTCCTCCCACCTGATTTCAAAAGCGCAGAACCATTTGAGTTTATTGACTCAGGCTCATATTACGCAGCGCGGACTGCCAGTACTCTAACTGTCCGTTTAGCTAACGGCGCATATCCCAGAATACCATATATGTACTCACCAATGCATGCACATACCACACACTCTTTCTTTGGAGCTGTTAACCGATAGCAGCATAAGCATATATACATGTAGCTTAGGCTAAGCTGACATTTAAGAACGATATAAAGAACATTCGAAAAAAATTATACCAATGGAATAGACTTGTTTATGATTATTCAAACCGACTTAAATTAACTCAACATCGGAGCCTTCATATATAATTCCACACAGGGGTATTACCTGATTCGGCCATGCCTGCAGGCAGAAGACTGGACAGTAGCGCATATTCATAGACTGCCGAGAACTCAATGCGCCCTCCATTTCGTATACTTACCCGGTCCCTCGGATCAACCATATCCTAAAGTTGCAACATGTCAGACATTCCAGTGGTCCACTACCAGCGGGGCACGCTCAATGTCGTGGCTGATGCTTTATCAAGGCAGCCTCCAGAGACCTGTCAGCAAGCAATGGTGGCCGATTCCCCCTGCAAATGGATACCGAGTAGGTATGCCAGGATCACCGAGGAACCTGCCAAGTTGTCCGTTTATGTCGAAAAAAACGGGCAACATATCAGGCATGTAAACAACTAGACGGATGACGAGGACTATATTCAATGGAAACTTTGCATAGCCAGTGGTCAACGGCAGAGGGTGCAGCAGGAATGTCGTGATGATCACACGGCCGAGCACCAAAGCGGGTGGAAAACGGTATTACGCCTAGCCCTGAGATACGGCAGGTATGTTCCACCATGCCGCCAAGTATGTGAAATACTGCGAGGTATACCAGAAGCTCAATAGTGAATAACTCAAGACCCCATATGTTGACAAGACAGGTGGCAGAGCCAACGACAGTCCTGTTGTTTGCTATTATCAACGATAATTAGATATTACCTCTCCACTAAGTACACGCCCGTGGAAAATTTAAATCAACCCATCTTGATCCCCATTTCTATTTAGAAATGTTTTAAAAGTGCATCGAATAAACAATACTGGTGTGGGTGGAGTATCCCAAATCACTGCAAATCGGACAAAATTTAAAACTTCGCCAAAAAAATCTTTCAATCGCATATTTTACCGATGAAGCTTGGATTCTGCGAAAAGTGTGAAATACGTCTCAAATGATTTTTCCATTTTTTTTTTTTGACATGCTGTCTTTATCTTTTACGGATTTATGTGGATTTGTTTGCATATGAATTAACTCTTGGGTATTCAATACTGCAGTGTATAATGCTATCGGTCTGTAAAATCTTAATATTAGATACTGCCATTAAGTAAGTTACAGGGACATCTTTGAGTTGATTATTTAGAATAGATTTCAAATAAGCGTGATCTAAGATGGTTGGATTTAATATATTTGCCTTAGCAAGAAATATTTTGAGTATAAGGTTCAGAACTTCGGTAGTTATTATTCTGTTCCTGGCTAAAATTATTTCGAAAAGATGACCGGTGTCAATCTGATCCTTTCTTTATGCTTTAAGGATTTGTTTTATGGGGTTAGACACACAGTATATCTGATCCTGTGTTTTGGTGTTGATCACCGCCTCTTATTAGACTCTATGATTTGTGACTCGGACCACCACTAAGTTTTGGGAAATTGGAGTCATAAGGCAAAGACAAAATAAACACTAAGATGATTAACTAAGATCGATTATTAATCATGTTAATAATAAAATATAAATTATTTTTAACAAAAAAAAAAAAGTTGGTAAAAGAGTAAAGAAGTGACAAGGGTATAGGACTGGGATGCTATATATACAGTCTCTGTATATTATTAAATTATTATAAAAACTAAACTAACATAAGGTCACGTCCGGCATTTATCTTAAGTTTTGCTTGGTCCCCAAGTCTGCCTCGACTTTTTATTCTACGCACAAGGGTGCTAGCTTATTTCTAAGTGTTTTGTATGTGTTTACTACCTTGTCTTCTACTTTGAATTCTCTATTCTGTCTTGTTCGGTTTTCTCCAGACCGTGTTCTAAAGTATTGTCTTGTGTTCAGTGTTGCGAAGCATCTGGCTTTCTAAAAATTGGCACATTTCATAGAAATATCTGTCACCGGTTACTTGTCTGGAATAGTCTTTTCATTTAGTTTAGTCTATAATTAATTTTAATTTAATGAATAAATTATATTATTTTAATATATTAACATTATTATTATATTAACAAATTTTATTTCGTTGGTCCTTAAGCTGATGACAGCGTCTATCTGCGTTAACAGATTTAGACCGATGACACCATCGAAGGTTTTTAGTGAGTTTAACAAGAAGAATGGGAATGGAATATATTTTTCAAAAGCATTTTGTGAATATTATTCGATATTATTTGTGATATTATTTGATCAGTGAATGGAATGGATTGCGAAGGTGGAATCTACAAGGACCACGTTTTGCCACCCTGGGAAGGGCTTGAAGTTTTTGGACGCGGTCGTGTACACAAAGAATTTGATCGTTACCTCCGCTACTCCGCTAATGGCAGCAGGGACCTTCCACTAACAAATTAATATCATCACCTTCGTTCTCGGGTTCATCTCTTATTTCTTTTCCTATTTCTGATCCTATTTTCGTAAGCTTGGACTCTTGAGCTTCTCCTTTTGCAACACGATTTACACTTTGCCTCCTTTGCCCGGAGACCTGCTTTAAAGAATTGCTCTTTTTCATGCCTACCGATTAAAGTCCGAGAACCTTGTTGTTGCTCAAAGGCAGTGGGCTGCCTGAACCTTGGCATGAATACGCCTACATACATTGCCTCTGAGGATTCTGTTTTACGTGTCTTGTTTTGGGATTGCTCGGCTTACTGATGATCACCGGGTTGCCTATTGAAGGAAGCGCTTTACCCTGTTCATACTGTTTAGAATGGTGTTGGTTCCTAGAATTCCTCAGATATATGAGCGTTCTCGTCTAAGCTTCCGCGAAGTGGTAGCTGTCATTGTTTATTTTTGACACTTATTGTTTAATGTTTTTTTGGTTCACAATTTCCTTTGGGCAGTTAAGTCCCTTGTTAGCTTATTATTTTGAAAATAAGATTTATGTTAATGAGGTCTGTTTTCCTTATACTAGTTTTAACATCTAACTTACATGTTTTTTCTTAGAATTACGAATGCTCCACTCTCTTCTCTGTTTATCTACTCGGGACTTCAATTGTAGATTACTTGTTCATCTGCCTCCGGTGTCAAGCTTATATGTGCACTGCACTTGTTAGCGGGAATGTTATAATGAAAGTTGGGACCGATTACGGAACGAGTCGTTTATTATATCAGACAGACGTGCTCGGGAGTATATCAAAATCCAAACTAAAATTAAAGACAATTGATTCTTAGAGCAATTGTCGCAAGTTGAAGTTGCGCCTCGTGTGGGGTATCATATTACGGGCATCTCCAACAAGGTTGCCGATTGATACGACGCAGTGTCAGCATCATAGGCCAAGTGACCGAACTGAAGTTCGTTATCCTCGCCTACCCAGTTGGATTGCGGAGTGTTGCTTGTTAACTTCTATATGAGCGAAGAGGAATGGAATACTCCTCCCCCCTAAGCCTCAAAATTCTGGACCTGGTCAGGCTGAGAGTTGTACCCAGCAAATCAGTACTTTACAGTGTTGAAAGTTTTTTAGGCTTAGGTCGTAGAGAAACGGTTAACTTATATTTTTTCAATGAGTGGTAGCAATTTGCGTCGAAGCGGACATTTCAAGTTTAACTTATCGTGTGCTGTTGAAGGAAAATGCTTCGGCATTATTATCCCACCCATCAATGGAAGCAATGGGATATTTCATCGAGAGAGAGAAGACTAGGAAGTGGGTCATTCGGTTTGGAGAACAGGCCGATCCTTTCTATTTCTTAAAGTATATCGAAGAGGTCTCGTACGAGGCTGCCAACCCGTTCCGGAGTACTCGTCCGATGATCGGGACAGATCCCGGTTAAGTAATCAGCGGCCATGGCCGATGCAACGTGGAGTACAGCCAATAGGAAAAGCGGACAGTAATCGGAAACGCCAGTTAAGCAGAGACAAGAGCGATATTTTAAGAAGGAATGTCCCAACCCGCGGGCAATATTCTGCGCACAATGTGGCTCTAAGGGATTGAGCAGCTAGAAGTGTTGCTGGGTGTTTCGTAAGTGAAAAATGTGACAAAAAAAAATAGCGACCGCCGGAGATTCGGCAGGTGCGAACTAGGATACGTCTGGTGGTTATTTCCGGATTGGGTAAAGGCGGTAGTGAGTAAGGGGATTGAGTTTTTGGCAGTCTCCCCCGAGGAGGTGATATAGTAGGTGCAGCTGGGTGTTTCTCGGACGCCAGTTGGCGATAATCGCCGGGTTGGGATACGCTGAAACATAAGCGTCAGTAATGTATAACGTACGTCAAGATATATATATATATATATATATATATCAATCTCTTAAAACCTACGTGACTTTTGCCACTTATCAATTACCGGAAACAAACTCGTACTGCGCGGACATTAGGTGGATCTACGTTTAAGGCTAAACCTCTTATTGGCGCTGAGATCTGTGCGGTCATACATACGGACGTATATATATATATACGGTACTAGCGGATATAACCCGGCCTTGCCCGTGGCACGTATGTTATAAAATCAATGTTCTCCAAAATCGTTCAGGTTGATTTTGAAACTGATCGGACGGTAAAAAACAACTTTCAAATAAAAGTTTTCCGCCCCTTTACCACTGTTGCAAGTGGAATTTCCCAAATCGCGGAAACACGTATTCATCATATTATTATGTAGATCTTTGAAAATAAATTTGATGCAAATCGGACAAAACTTAAAATTCACCAAAAAATCATTAAAACGCTTTTTCCACCGAATGAGTTTATATTTTGCGAAAAATGTGAAACACGTCTCAAATGATTTTTTATGTATATCCTTAAAAATTAATTTGATCGCGAAACGTCACCTACCAAGTCTTTGACCCTCATATCCACCAAGGATTTTCCAAAAAGTGCGAAACACCCATCAAATGAATTTAATCAAATTTCTTTGAAAATGAGCTTGAGGCCATTTTTCGCTAATTTTCCACTGTTTTGGGTGGAATTTCCCAAATCGGTGAAACACGTATTTATTAAGTTCTTTTGTAGAGCTCTCAAATGATTTTTCATATAGATCCTTGGAAATGAATTTGAACGCGAAACGTCACCCACCAAATCTTTGACCCCCATTTCCACGAAGGAGGAATACATTTTTTTAAAAGTGTGAAACACCCCTCAAATGGCTTTGAAGCAAAAATATTGAAATTTAGTTAGAGACCGATCGGATGGTAAACAAAAAAGTTTCATACAAAGATTTTCGCGATTTTTACATACTTTCGGGAGGAATTTCCCGAAACCACATAAGGTAAGTACAGTGAAAATTTCAGCTTCCTAGCTCTTACGGTTGGGTCAGTCAGGACAAACTGTTTTATATATAGAGATGGGTTTGGTCTGATTCTGAAGTCACGCTTCATTGGATTCGGTCACATCCTTCGTCTTTGACAACGTTTGTATCGAATCGCCATGTACCGACAAAGCAAAATGCAGCATATATCGTTTCAAGAGGTTGCGATGTTGATAAGATACTTGCGTCGATGTGGTTCGATGGGCTTTCATTTTTGAAGGATCCAAGGGAATCCTGGTCGGTTAGCCAGCATCTGATGACAGAAGAGATGCGTACATTAGTAGGCAAAACAGCTGTTGGTCTAGCACCTATGGTAGACCAACCAGATATCTTGGAAGCTATCGATCTGTTCAGCTTTATTCATAAATGTAAAAATCGAGCGGAACAATTTGAGAGTATCCCTATCATATTGCGTTCGCCTCACAGCTCCCGAAACTGGCGACTTGCTCCGACGAAGTTCGTCGTGTTGTCGCAATAGACCGTCTGTGGGACTCCTCGACGGCCGACGAACTTTTGAAAAGCCATTAAAAATGTATTAATCGATAAGTCAGATACCAGTTCCAAATGAACCGCTTTGAGGACGAAGCAAACAAATATTGCTATGTACGACTTATACGTAGGTTTTCCACGCATTCGAAAGGTCGTGCTAATTGGGCCACAAAAATCGACGCCACAGAGAGAAAATGGGCGGTGCGTTTGGGGTCAATCTGCTGTTAAATTTCCCATAATTTGTGTTAGATGACGAGGCTTGCATTTAAAACAACGGATGCATGTTCTCACTGTCTGACGACAAACCTGTTGATCGTTAATTAGCCAAAGTCGCTAATGAAGAAGACTCACGAGTGCGCTTGTGCCTGCATAATAATTCGTCAAATAATAATCTAATAAAGCTGCTAGCTTCTCCATTATACTCATGTATAAACGGATTGAGACGCTGAAGGCTATGACCCACGCGCGAGCCTTTTCGTACTAACCGTATGTCATCTTTGAACTCAACTCGTTGGATGACTTCTACTATTTTCTCAAAAGCTTCCTTCCTTTCGAGCGCCGTAAGGATACTCTCAAATTGTACTCCTCGATTTTTATATTTTGAATGCGATTAAAAACTATCGATAGTTTCCATGTTATCTGGTCGGTCTACCATTGCTGCTAGTCCAAAAGATGCCGGTTAACCCGCCAGGTTTTTCTTGGTATCTTAAAAAATGCAGGCGTACCGAACCACATCGATTCAAGTTACTTATCAACATCGCAACCTCTTGAAATAGTATCTGCTTGGTTTTGCTTTGTAGATACATGGCGCCATTCAGCGTTCTCTGTCCACTTATGGATTTCAGCCACTCGATTTGACATAAATTCTGCCAAAGACGAAGGATGTGACTGCATCCAATGAAGCGTTACTTTAGAGTCAGACCAAAGAACTGTCCTTAGAATCGGTAATCTTAATAGATTTCTGATTTAATAACAAACATCCGCTGTGAGCTGCGTACAACTCAAGTCGGGGAAAAGTCTTCGTCTTCAGATTTGGGTGTCAACAATGAAATACGAAAACCTTCTGCAGTATGGCTGCATATATATTTGCAACTGAATCAAAGTTGCTACAATTGTTGTCATGAATTACCCAGATTCTGAGGGATAGAGTCATCTCAGTCTATCTTGTGAAGCCAGAGCTTTAGGAATTGAGAGGACAGGAACAGAGGACTTAACAGGCCAAGCGGGACAAATAGCCACGATGTCACCGAGAATATGTTCCGTTTTGTCGCTCTGAGACCCATTATACACACTGATGCAAAATGAAGTAGTGTGGAGTTCTTGGAATCTGAACGTAATTTTCAGACATGTGACCCAGCGTTAAATATTCTTCCATGAATTCTAAGTACATACATTTATGCTCGGAATCTCGAGACACGCATTTTTCAAGCGACAAAAACGCTGATTAGCAACCTCTTAGGAGATACCAAGCTAATTGGGATCTGATTTAATTGACAGTCTTTCTTTAAATCGACCTGACGGTAATATTTCCAAATTATCCAGACAGTGGGTCTTACATAACTCCTCCAATGACCAAAATTTCTGCAACGTTATGTCTATCGAGGTATATGACAACTTAGATTGACAACATGAGTCTTCTCACGACTTGTCGGCGTGTAACGCCCTGAGACAATCCAGCCAACAAGAGTCCTTTGCAGAATCGGGAAATTCGGAACTAATCTGACCGACAGACAGAAGCTCAAAGAACGTCTCGGCTCCTAGAAGCATGTCCATCATATGTGGTTTCTGAAAATATGTATCAGCCAATTGCAGGTTCTTAGTAATATTGCAGCCACTGACATTTACCGTATGGTTAGGCTGGTAACCCCAAGTGGTCTACAGGATCCACAGATTTAATGAAAACTTGCTGCAATTGACTCGCGACTTCTACTACTTCTACTTATTTACTTGGATGTTGCATTGAGCAATCTCAAGTAAGCTGATACTAGCCTCATCTCTACGAAGCTGAAATCGTTTTGCTAGCTCGTCTGTTTCAAAATTAATTTGTGACCCAGAATCGAGTTAAGATCTAGCCAAAATGAACTCGCCACTTCTCGTTTTAAAGCTTACGACTGCTGTAGCTAGAATTACACTGTCATACACATTCACATGCATAGCATGTGAGGTCGATTGTTGATCCTTTGCGGAGTCATTATAAAAGTTCTTCGATGTCGGCACGGTCAAAATGTTCAATTCAAGTCTGATATTTTAACGCTGCGCCTATATGTGAGGCAAGCATTTCTAATTTACATTCTAACTCTGAAGATTCTAGGTTTAATTTACTCTTTATTATTTGATTAATTATGCGCAATATGCTTTCAATGGACACATTGAATTTCGTTTTGGATCGTCAAGACATTCCTTAGGTGCCATATTTGACTCAAAATTCGATTTAATTATTATTTATTATAATTAAAAATTGACTGAAACGCGTCAACGAAAGTGCGCTCAATCACAATTGCACAGCCACCGCTTAGCATAAATCGGAACGAAAATATACGGACTGCAGCTGGCTTGCTATGTACGTGTGTATGTATACTGTTTAATGCACTTATATACTTGGTCTCGAGGAACTGTATAATTCACAGTGGTTGCGAGTAATGACAAGAAGGGGGAAACGACAACGACTAAGCGAAATGAAATTGTAACGACAATTAATTTTTGACACCTAATTTAACATTCGCTCAGAAGCACTAAAGAACGTTCACATTACATATCTCGGTATATGAAAATGCTTGTCGTGACTGAATGACTGACTGATTGGTGGTCAACGCACAGCTCAAGCCGTAAGAGATAGGAAGCCGAAAAATCGCGAAAAACTTTTGTATGAAACTTTTTTGTTTATCATCCGATCGGCCTCAAAGATTTTTGTTCAAGTTCATTAGAGGGGTGTTTCACACATTTCCAAAAATGCAGTTCTCCTTGGTGGAAATGGAGGTTAAAGATTTGGTGGGTGACGTTTCGCGTTCAAATTAATTTTCAAAGATCTATAGCCTAAATTAAGCTACGGCGGCGAAACGAGGCGAATTCGCTCCCAGAGTGAGTGACAAAGTTTTATTGCGCTATGGATCTGCCCTGAAGCTTACTTACACTAGACTTTAACACTTTTATTCATTTTATTAATGCGCAGATCTGCTCCAACAATCGACAAAAAGACAAGCACATCGATAAAGTTAGAAATCTATATTTCTATAAAAAAACACAAATTTTTAATAGCCCAAAAAATTTATTCTCATATTAAGCTGAAAACATATGTTGCTGCACTGCTTGTTTCTTTTTGGCCAGCGCCCTGCTTCGGCTGCCTATTACTCGGGCGACGAGGGACGAAATGGAACAGATTCGCTCTGATGGTGTTAGCGTGGTCTCGCCGGTGGCCGCTCCTTCGCTGTTGGAGCCCTGTCTTTGGAGGCTCGTTTCTTCGTCTTAATTGTTGCGCTGAGGCTTAGCCTAATTGCTGAGGTTATTCCCATAGAATTTTCTTTCCGTCGTTGAACGATTTCGTTTTCTATCACAACTGTGTGTGTGTTTAAAAGTCATAGGTACTATTTGTACCCTGTAATTCTAGCAATATGTTTGCACTTAATAAATTTTGCTTTGAAATTAAGCACACACGTTGTCGGGATTAAGTTTCAACTTTAATTATATAAAAATAAGACCGAGTAAGACCTTTCGAGCATGGCACACCCGCTGTTGATCAAACAACGACAAAATCTAACTCCCCGCTGTATATTTGGCAGCAACATCATAGGTGCCGAAATTCAGCACACGCATACATTCAAAGGTGGACCCGTTGCTGTCCATATGCTCAGCTGCATTTTTGGGTCAACGCATTTGAAGGCCAAGGGCATGCGGACCGCTCTCCTTCTACTCTATTTATGAGAGAATCGGATGGCTAATCGCAATCGCTCTCTATCGTTCCCTTTTCGGCGCCGTGGATCAGCAGCCGGGCGTTGCCAATCTTCAATTAATTGGCGCCACTATGTGCCCGACTTCACCCCCGATACTCTGCCAATATGACAAAAAAAAATATCGGCGTGGCCGATAATACCGAACGCAATCGAAAGAAAATGGAAAATAGCCGATAGTGCCAAATGCAACATACTATATATTGCAACGTTGAGACTAATTAACTTATTTCTTAACTGCAACACAAATCGTGATTCGGATACACACCCCATGTCAATGTAGCACATCATAAATGAGTATTTTAATTTTTCTATTTTCGAAATAAAAATCTTTTTCGTGCACCTACAAGCAATAATCGTTTAGAAAAAAAACGCTATATTTAAAAGCTTTTTTAATCATATTTAGAATTAAATGTAGTCGGCTGTTCGTTAATGCAGGCAGGAGATTTTTTAAAAATGTCAACGCCAATCAGGTTCAGTTAAGTTTTCTACAGCGACTCGCTTCAATATAATTTTTTTGCGAATGTGCGCAAATTTAAATTTAAATATCGGGTCTGTAATAATATTGCTTGTTCGATATTAAACAAGTATAGTTCGTCACTAGGTGTCGCTGCTAGTCGATGAACTGTTCATGTAGTTATAAGGAACACACCCATCGAGTACCGAACAAAGGAAACAACGGTGACATCAGGCTGTAAAATAGCGTGCAAGAATGCAAATTGTGGTGAAACAGCTAAAAAAACAAAAAAAAAAAATGGAAATCATTGGGCTTTGGGAGCATCATAGTCTGAAAAGTTGATATGGCACGTATCGTAAAAATTCTGGAGTATTTTTTTTTGGAAAACAGCCAGTTAAAGGAAAATGATGTCAAACGATAGTTTACTAAAAGAATTGCACAAACGTGGCAAAAGAGTGGCGACCATGGAAAAATGAATTTCTCGTGAAATCTACAACACATTGTTTCCGAATGATGGAACAGTAAACGGAATTCTTGGACAGGAAAATGTTGCGGTACCGGCTGGGAATGAAAATGCTGAACCAAACGAAAACGCTTCTATCGCAGTAGCCAATCGAAGAACATTGGATGATGTTTTGACAGCATTCGAGTAATATTGCATGCCGCGAAAGAATATAACGATGGAATCCCTTAAATTTAACAATATTGTGCATAAGGAGAAGCAACCGTATATTGAATTTGAAACAGAACTACGAAAGCAGCTTGAATTCTGTGAATACAACTGTAATGGAGCATCGTATAACGAGCGAATGTTAAAAGATCGTACCATAATTTATGTGTATGACAATAAATTGCAATTGAAATTTTTGGATGGCAAGGATGAGCCATTGCAAAAGGTTATTGAAATGTGCAAAACATATGAAGCGGCTAAGGAAAATAAAGTGTTGTTGAACACCAATAGTCAACCGAGTGTCAACAGTGTGGCGGAACATCAGCTAAGTGATACAATTGATGCAGTAACACGACGTTCTTTCAATTGTGGTAATGATTACACGGAAAATCATTTAGAAACATGCAAAGCCAAGAATATCAATTGTCGATCATGTGGATGCAAAGACCATTTCTAGCGGTTTTGCAAATCAAAAGGAAAGCAAAGGGACAGCAAAGGGACAGCAAGGGAACGAAAACGGAAAGCTACGGGGGAAATCGCAAATTGCCAGATAATAACAACAATGGAAGACAATAACACTCACTCAACTGGGAGGTTTCAGGTAAATCTGTACAAATTATTGATGGAAGTGTGAATAGGGTTATTAAAGTAGATCGTATTTATAGAATAAATTCAAGCAACATTGGTAATCATTAGAAGCGATGGTACATGGAATATCAGATAACGAATCAAGTGTTTAGGTTTAAGCTTGATACTGGATCTGATGTGGACTGCATTCCGGCCAAAATAGTTAAAAATTTTAAAACAAAAATAATAATTATTCTGTCTATGATTATAACGATAGTAAAGTAAATGTGTTTGGGACAGTTAAATTAAATTGCGTTGATCAAATGTCGAAAATGGAACAGTCTTCTCACTTTATTGTTGTCCATGACATAAGTGAACCAATACTGGGTCTTAAGTCATGTGAACGATTTGGATTGGTTAAGCGAGTTGACGCAGGGTCTGTCCCTTATTTGTCACAAGCAAAAGGGAAATATTTTATCGGAAGGGAAAATTAATTCCAAAGTTGCCTATCATTGTGCAAACGGATCCATCAAAGGATGGACTGGGTAGCATATGCGTCTCGAACATTGAGTAAGAGTGAACAAAAGTGGGCTCAGATCGAAAAGGAGTTGTTGGCTATTGTTTTCGCATGTCAACGATTTCATTATTTTTTGTATGGACGTAAATTCACCGTAGACAGTGATCACAAGCCAATGCGACAATGCGACTTCAGCGATTGTTTATGTCACTTTTGAGATATCCAGAGATGACTGTTGTGTACAAACCGGGAAAAGAAATGCTTGTGGCTGACTGCCTTTCACGGGATTGTCGGAATATCATGAGGACACGGATTTCACGGGAATAATTCATTCGGAAACTAAATCGGCGTTTTTATCGAAACAAAATTATGATTTATACCGTTCCACCATTGAACGTGATGAAGTTTTTTTGAAAATTTGTCGATATGTAGAGAACGATTGCCCAAATTATCACCTACTGTACAATTTGAGCCAAGTTTTTCATAGGGTAAAAAACGAACTGCACTTTGAGAATGGCTTACTTTTTCGTGATCATCGACTCGTAATTCCATCAGAATTACAGAAAAAAGTATGTAAGTGGTTACATGCACCACATTTAGGAATTGAAAAAAATCTTGCACGTGCAAGAGTGCTTTATTATTATGAGGTTACCATTAACGATCAGATAAAGGAGATCGTTAAATCTTGTGACAGTTGTGAAAAATTCACACGAAACAATCAATTGAAAAGCTAGTTCAAGAAGAGCCACTAAATATCCGTTTCAGATAGTGTCTGCTGACTTGTTTGAATATGCAGGACAGGACTTCTCGTCAGTAATTGATGCATACTCAGGACTTTTAATTGTGAAACATGTAAACAATAAAACGGCATGTCATATTATTAACAAGTTGAAGGGTAATTTCAACAAACTGGGATATCCAACTGTAATCAGGGCGGATAATGTGCCATTTAACTCTCGTGAATTTGAAACATTTGCGGGTGATCATAATATTGTCTTAATATTCTCAAGCCCTCGGTACCCATAAAGCAATGGGTTAGCTGATTGCTAAAAATATTTTGAAACTATGCGTTGAGGCTGAGACACAGAAAACTATCACTATAGAATTTTGGAATATAACACAACTCCTGTCGCAAGCATGGGACTGGCACCGGCCCAGAATGCCGATTTCGGATTCTCTATTGTGTCGTGGTAATGTGAATGAGGAAACTATCCAAAACAAAATTACAGAAAAAAGAGAAAGAAGGGCACGCCGCAGATTTAATACCCTTGCAGACCGAAGCTTTTCTATTAAGTGCGAACTTAAGCTTTTTGGTCTGGCTTCCGTCCAAGTCCATGTCAAAAAAAACAAGAAATGATCTTAATCACAAGTTTGGCTTTAATAGTATTAGTACGGATATACGCCTATGTATCAATATATGCACATATAAATATATAGTACATATGTCATACCACCAGACAGACAAACGGTGAGGCGGATATGTCTCAATCGATTCAGCTTGTCGCTCTGATCAAGAAAATATATACTTTATGGGGTCAAAACCGACTCCATTCCTTGATTACCATTTTAAAATTTAATTCCATGGGACAATTATTTTTAGGGCTTCTCAGTGAAACTTTTTACAGCGACAATCGTAAATCGATTACTTAAAATATGTTGCAAAGCATGCACTCTCAATTTTTCATTTCGCCGCCGCGCAAGGTACTACCACTAACCATACAATGCATAGATACTCCAAACAGCATTTTAATCGAAGCAGGATTTTTCGCAACGAGTGAGCCCCATGGGTGTCTGAGACCATTTTAGTGTGCCCAGATAGAGTAAGACTGCTGAGAGCGGCAGCCGAACGCCGGCCTCGAAAGCCGAACGTTCAGTATGAAGCCGCATCTGGCTCAGCGCACATCGTCGCTGCGGCTGATGTCTTTTCTTAATATGTGTATGTATGTATGTATACCTGTTTTAAATGCTTACAGCCCAAATACATATGTATGTGTATACGCATTTGCCTCGCCCTCACTCATTGCTTTGCGCACTTGTGTGCATCTCTTTCTCCCTGCATATCTTCTCACAAAACCCCGAGATCTACACACATACATACATACATATGTTTGTGTTGTGTGGATATGCACACAAGTAGATTACGGCGTTTGTCGCGAGCCAGAGGTTTTTCTTCAATTGTGTGCCCTTTGTGCCTGTGGTAGCAAAAGGAACACACATTCAAATGCTCATATATTTCTTCGTCCAGTCAGGTAAAATGAGAAGAATCTGATCTATATTTATTAAATAAACAATTCATTGACCTAAATAAAATAAATATATTTATTTTCTATTTACTGTAGGGACTTATTTTGCTTAAAATAAAAATATATCTAAGTCGTATTTCTGCATGGGTAATTCGTCGTCGGCTTGTCGAAAAATTCTAAGAGAATACGAAAAATTTAACATTTTCAAATTTTGCGATTTGCTACTTGTGCACACGCACACTCTTTCGACGGAGCAGTCGTGTGATATTATAAAAGGGTTTGGCCTGTTTATCTGCAAATTTGCTATTTTCCATGCTTGTTGTAGGGGTAAGGGTACCTGAACGTTGGCATTTGTGCTTGATAATTTTTTGGGCCTGCCAAGCACGCATACTTACACACTTTTCTAAATGGATGGAAGCATTTATGCGTTTGTGTGCGTGTTGGTTGCCTGCCTGCCTGATGCAAATTTCACAAAATTTGAAGTTTTTGGCATTTCTTAACTTCGAGCTCTACACACACACCCATACACACACTCACAAATGCGTGTGAATGAGCCGATCAAGGGTTTGTCGTGAGAAGAGATATTTTCATCAATGGGTGCGTAAATTTGGGCGACGGGCACGGTCTTTGTTTTTTTTGGCATGCCTACGGTGGGCTTGCGGCCGCAAAAGGCACAAATGTGTGAAGGGTCAATAAAAATCGGAGAAGCCTGAGAAAATTTGGCAGGCCCAAAAAATTATCATGCACAAATGCCAACGTTCAGGTACCCTTACCCCTACAACAAGCATGGAAAATAGCAAATTTGCAGATAAACAGGCCAAACCCTTTTATAATATCACACGACTGCTCCGTCGAAAGAGTGTGCGTGTGCACAAGTAGCAAATCGCAAAATTTGAAAATGTTAAATTTTCGTATTCTCTTAGAATTTTTCGACAAGCCGACGACGAATTACCCTTGCAGAAATACGACTTAGATATATTTTTATTTTAAGCAAAATAAGTCCCTACAGTAAATAGAAAATAAATATATTTATTTTATTTAGGTCAGATTCTTCTCATTTTACCTGACTGGACGAAGAAATATATGATAGAGCATTTGAATGTGTGTTCCTTTTGCTACCACATGCACAAAGGGCACACAATTGAAGAAAAACCTCTGGCTCGCGACAAACGCCGTGATCTACTTGTGTGCATATCCACACAACACAAACATATGTATGTATGTATGTGTGTAGATCTCGGGGTTTTGTGAGAAGATATGCAGGGAGAAAGAGATGCACACAACTGCGCAAAGCAATGAGTGAGGGCGAGGCAAATGCGTATACACATACATATTTGGGCTGTAAGCATTTAAAACAGGCATACATACATACATACTCATATTAAGAAAAGACATCAGCCGCAGCGACGATGTGCGCTGAGCGAGATGCGGCTTCATACTGAACGTTCGGCTTTCGAGGCCGGCGTTCGGCTGCCGCTCTCAGCAGTCTTACTCTATCTGGGCACACTAAAATGGTCTCAGACACCCATGGGGCTCACTCGTTGCGAAAAATCCTGCTTCGATTAAAATGCTGTTTGGAGTATCTATGCATTGTATGGTTAGTGGTACTACCTATTGAAAAAGCTCATTGTAACACTGAATAGTGCGCGTGTAACTATTTATTTTTGAAATGCTTAAGGTAACAAAATAAATACCGATCTTTTGTATTACAATTAAATTATTCTTCTGCAATATAACTACAAAACCCGAATTTTCCCAAACTTTTGCGAATATTTGACTTAAGCGCAACTTTTTTGCTGAAAAACGAATGCTTTTTAGCCTCCTTTCTGAACCCATTCTAAATCAACCACTTGTAGTAATAACAAAAATAGCCTATATTACTCCGACGTTAATTATCATTCCACTGATGACTCATAATGCTCATATCTAAGAAGCACAGGAAAAAAATTTGTTTGTTCAAAATATCGTGAGCCAAACAATTTTTTCATACAACAACTTAATTTTCGATCGATCGTTCCTATGGCAGCTATATGATATAGTGGTCCGATCTTAATAGGATTTTGCCTATATATGAGGAGTATAGTAATACTAATAAATAGCGAGTTTGGTCAAGATATCTTGAAAAACAAAATGTTTTTTCATACATAAACTTAATTTTCGACCGATCGTTCCTATGGTAGCCATATGATATAGTGGTCCAATCCAGCTGGTTTTGACATGTGTGCTGCGTGCAACAGAAAAAGGGACTTCTGCAAAGTTTCATGAAGATAGCTTTAAAACTGAGAGACTAGTTCGCATTGAAACAGACAGACGGACATGGCTATATCGACTCGGCTGTTGATGCTGATCAAGAATATATATACTTTATGGGGTCGGAGATGTCTCCTTCTATTCGTTACACATTTCACGACAAAATTATAATACCCTCTGCAAGGGTATAAAAAGAAAAGCATAAATATTATTATGGCCGGAAGACAAGGGCACTACCAGTATTAAATTTGGGTGATCTAGTTATCTTTAAGAAATATTGAAAAGAATGGAATTATGGAACCATTACAACCATAGCTGGTCCTGATAATTGGAATCGCAGTGAACCAATTTTGTGTGGTGTGGATGAACCACGTGTTGAACGATAATAATGTATCATCAGATGAATATCAAACTGCTGGTAGTTCGAATTCAGAAGCAGAGTCGGGAAGCGATCAAGCTACACCCCAACCAGTGTTAGTTAATGAATCAGATGTTAGGAGAACTCGTAGTGGCCGCAGAAGTCGTCCACCTCAACGATATGGTTGGAATTAATTTATTGTAAGAACCATGACTTATTATCACTTAGTCAAATAAAACATTAATGTAAACCTCAATATCATTTAATAATATTGCTTGTTCGATACTAAACAAGTAAAGTTCGTCACTAAGTCTCGCTGCTAGTCGATGAACTGTGTCAAAACCGAGTTGAGCTTAGAATTATCGATACCGATAATGATGGGTATCATTACAACTCGAGAGCACGACGAAGGAGAGAGAGCCGCATCGATTAGAACTACGACAACATTATGACACCTGAGATGAAGATGCAACTGAATGCCATGGATAACAACATGCAGCAAATTGGTGCTTTCTTAGGACAGCAATTGAATTCTCAAATCAAACCCGGAACTTTGGTTCGCCAAATTGGAACGCTCGTTCAGACTCAGCAATGTGACAGCTGATGCTGATAAATTTGATTTGATTGCAGTCCATCTGGAAGACGACGTGGTGCAAGAAGTCGAAGATCTTATTTGTACACCTCCTCTAACAAATCGCTACCCAGCACTTAAAGATCGTCTGCTGGTCCGATTTGCAGAAACACAGGAAAGCAAACTGCAGCGCCTAATCCAAGGAGTGGAGACTGCTGGCCTCAAGCCAATCGAAATATTGGTTCGTATGAAGCGTCTTGCTCCAGACGCTGGAAGCGAACCCATCATACGCACACTTTTTATGTGTCAAATGCCACAAACGATTCGGCCACTATTGTCAGTCTGGAAGGATAATGATTTGAGCAGTCTTGCCAAAATTGCGGACAAAATGTTAGAAGCATCCACTAATACAACAGCAAATTCTAGCTTCAACTAGTGTGGAAGCCGTTTCACGATCGCCAAAGCCAGCAGACATCAATTCGACTGTACAAATGCTAATAGACTCTGTGAATAAGCTCCAGCTTGAAATCAAAAGTCTCAAAAATCATCGCTCAAAGTCAAATACACGCTCACACTCTCCTCAAGGACCAAAAAATTCTACAGACAATGGAGCTGAGCAACGAAATATATGCTGTTTTTTACAGCTGCGCGCAAATGCCGTCCCGGGTGCATGCATTCTTCTTCGTTAAACTAAAGAAGCTGCCGACACCGCTGGTTGGCGGTAGCTGCATGACAACCAGCAACACCGCGAGCTCATCTTTGCATGACATAGCAAGTCGTCCAGTTGAGCCTCGCCTACATATTTTCGACCGCAACTCAAGGACACATTTCCTTGTCGACTCTGGCTCAGTGGTATCTGTGATACCACGTTCAGCAGTCCGTTTTAAAACCACAGTTAAAAATCTTAATATATTCGCTGCAAATCAATCGACAATTCACACCTATGGAAAGCACGTTCTGGTTCTCAATTTAGGCCTGCGTCGTCCAATGAGGTGGCCTTTCATCGTCGCCGACGTACAATTACCAATAATTGGAGCTGATCTGCTCTCCAATTTTTTTTATTTTTTATTTTATTTTTTATTTATTTTATTAAGGGTCGACAAAACGAGTGTCTTCCTCATTATTCCGTAGATTATACATACATAATGAAAATTAAATGCTAAAAGCCTAATTAGAGAACACCATTTTCTAATTGCACCGCCGAGCGATGGAGGTGTTTTATTAGCCAGTCCGGCCAGCTGTGCCCCTTTTCACAGCTAATTTTGTCAGTGACGCTATTAGAGCCTACATCTCAGAAGAAAGGTGTAAGTAGGAAAAAAGTGTTATTAAGTATAACTAAAAATAATCATAGTTTGCTATATTATTTAAGAAAATACAATAAATAGGGCAAAAGAAAGAAGTTATTAATAAAGTAAAAGAATTTAAACAAGATATAAAGAATGTTAGGTAGATAGGATAGAGAGATAGAAATGGGAAATCACCGACCCGGTGGCGAAAATTTATACCCGGTCCGGCAAGCTATGCCCCTGCTCATAGCTGGGAATGGTCAGTGACTTCCCGAAGGTATCCTGAAAGCAACGATTTTATTAGGGATAAAGAAAGTTCGGTAAAGAAAACGTGATGTAAACTATTATAATTTTTACATAGCACGCGAAAAGGATTGTGCATAGCGTAGTCTGTTGTGCACGTAGATAGGAATAAGGGGCGATAATTTCTTGTTGGTCAAGCCGAAACAGAGAATTGAAGACGCTCTAGCAGAAAAGGAGAATCTATATCGCCAACAATCAACTTATGTAGAACGACAACACCGAGAACTGTCCTACGGTTGATTAACGACGGAAGGTTAAGAGACGCAGCACGCTGGGGAAGGATGACAACCGAAGATTAGGGTCCCAATTTAAACCTCGTAAGGCAAAAAGCAGAAATTGCTTCTGAACAAATTTAAAACGATCCTGGCTATTGTTATACTGCGGAGACCAGATGCAGGAGCAGTATTCAAGGATAGGGCGAACAAGAGAGATGTACAGAAGTACACCTTTTGCCTCATTAACGATGGTATCTATATGCAGCTTGAAGCCGAGTTTAGAATAAAAAAAAATGCCTAAATCCTTAATTGTTAGTATACGTTGCAATGGAGTATTGTCAATTGTATAGCTGAAAAGATAAGGCCTAGTGCGATTGAAGGCCATAAACATACACTTTGAACAATTCGGACGCAATTGATTGGCCGAACACCAAAGTTGCATAGCGTTCAAATCGTCTTGTAGACGAGAATGATGCAGGGTATTAGTGTATGATAGAATAAGTTTCACATCATCCGCATACATGAGTACACGGGCATGTGATATAACAGAGGGGAGATCATTTATAAAAAGAGTAAAGAGTAAAGGTCCAAGATGACTACCTTGACGAACACCAGAAGTAACTTGAACCTGTTTAGAGGTAGTCAGCCTGAGCATTACTCTTTGGGTCCTACCTTTTAAATAAGAGCTAATCCAAAGCAAAAGAGACGGAGGGAAGTTTAAAATTTGAAGTGATTTTTTTTTTCAAATAATTTAAGAATTGCGGACAGTTTTGCAATGCCCCTGTAATTTTGTATATCAGACTTTCCACCTTTCTTGTGGAGAGGAATGATATAAGATTCTTTCCAAAGAGATGGAAAGACAGAAGATTCAAGGGATAGATTAAAAAGCTTTAGCAATGGATAAACAAGGGAAGAACTACACTCCTTGAGTAGACAACTAGGAATATTATCGGGCCCAGGAGAGTAAGAAGATTTTAAAGAATTTATAGCTAAAAGGAGAGAGGAATGGGAAATAATAGGAGGAGATATAGAACTAGAGGAAGTAATAGTGTAAGGGTAAGAATTATTATTAGGACAGACTGAAGAGTAAGTTGATTGGAAAAAAATAGCAAAGAAGTTAGCGGGAATCAGGGTCATTGCTAGATTTATCCATCCTTCAAGTTTATAAAATTGTAAAACTGTCTCGGATTTTGTGCAAATTGCTTTTTGCAACGAGTTAGATAATTCTCATAGCATTGAGAATTCAGAAGAAAGAAGTTCGACTTGGCTATGGAATATTTAGCCAAGTCTGTACACGAACCAGACTTATTAAACTTTTTAAAATATTTAGATTTTAGATTTTTCAGATTTGATAATCTGGGAGTAAATCAGGGTGGCTTTGAAGAAGTTGTCGAAGGTATTGACTTGGGAATACACATATCTAAGAGGGAGTTTAGGGTGCTATAAAAATAATTAATAGCAGTATTCATATCAACCGAGTCATATAAGAAAGACCAATCGGTTGCATAAATAAGCTGATTTAGCAATGAATAATTTCCTTTGCGAAAGCAACGGCGGGGCTTATGTTATAATGAGAGGATTACAATTGCACATTGCAACCTCTAAAGTAGGATGATATACATCCTCAGGAAGAGATAAAGGAGGGGACCTAGACACATTAGAAATAAGGTAGTCGTTTATAGAATTATACATTCTAGAGAAATCAATTTGCTTGTCGATGCATACTGGCCACGACCAACGCAAGCCGCCGCAGCCCTTCTTGGCAATTGCAGCGATCTTGTCGCAATCACGCCCAGTGAGACCTGCACATTTAGCATGCATCATATTCTCACACAGCCAGCAATTAACAAATTGCGGCAGTGCAGAATCATCAGCCTTACAGACTTACGCTGCAACAACAGCTTTTTAAATAAGGCACAAAAAAGGCCAAAATCAGAAATAACAAGTAAGAGGTTCTAGCCGGGAGCTCCCGGCTAGGGAACACCCTGAACCCTCTTATTCGAACACCAAATGGAGCTCGTTTGAAATAATAAAGATAAATTAAAAAAAAAAGTTTCCCCGGTAGGACTCGAACTCGCGACAGACTGCACCACTTGCCACTGCCTCTACTCAACATCCACACTAATAATTGAGTATTATTGAGAAAAAAAACCAATAAAAATAGCCACACAGAAAACAATCGCAGTGAAAACAGAATTCGAAGCAGACGCGCATGAATGTGTGTGTGTACAATGTACACTGTACACTGTACATGTATACATAAATTCTTGCAAATTGCGTCGCAACACGTGCGCAGCAGTGCGCAGTCAAAATACCGAAAAACAAAACAAACCCCATTTTAACGAAACTCTACAGTAAATCTTATTGCACCATAGAATATTTGTGTATTCTCAAAAATTCAATTGCATTTAAATTGTGGCATAAATTAGTTGGCAACACAAGTTTGGTTGTTAACTTGATTTATAGCTCTGAGGTGGTAGCAGGGAGGTGGCGATAGGTCTAAAATGAAAGATACTTGACATATATATAATACTCTAGAAGCAACATATTAAGTTTGGTGACTCTAGCTCTTATTATTTACCCAATTTGCTCAAAAAACAGGATGTCGATATCGATTTTTATCGATTGCTTGGAAACGGAGTAAGTTATCGATTATCGGAAACAAACTCGATCTGCGCAGGCACTAGGAGCACCTACATCTAATTTCAAGTCTCTAGCTCTTATAGGTTCTGAGATCCTTGCGTTCATACATACGGACGGACGGACGGACGGACGGACGGACGGACGGACGAACAGACGGACATGGCTGGATCGACTCGGCAATTGATGCTGATCAAGAATTTATATCCTTTATGGGGTCGGAGATGCTTCCTTCTGCCTGTTACATACATTTGCATTTCGCACAAATACAATATACCCTTTTTACCCTCTTTTAATGGGTTCAGGGTATAAAAAGCAGGATTAAGGCGCAAAAATATATAAAAATCTTGGAGCACAAGTAATGGGGTCGGAGATGCTTCCTTCTGCCTGTTACATACATTTGCATTTTGCACAAATACAATATACCCTTTTTACCCTCTTTTAATGGGTTCAGGGTATAAAAAGCAGGATTAAGGCGCAAAAATATTAAAAATCTTGGAGCACAAGTAAAACACGTCAATCACTCTCAACTGAGAACTCTTGCTAATCGATCTAAAGTCGAAAAAATTAATCGACACGACGACGCAAGCACACACCAATGGCACAGTGATAGGTACTACGACGACCTCTGTTTCAACGCTAAACGGCTTCCGCGGCGTACTGATGCAGTTTGTCAGCGTTACGACAGTTCCCGCAAAGAACTGCACGACGAGGGGAACGCATAGCATCACGCATCACATTAAAACTAATGGGCAGCCCGTTGCTGATCGACCACGACGCCTTTCCGGTGAGAAACTAGCGACTGCTAAAGCAGAAGTAAATTTTTACTCGACCAAGGTATCTCTAGAATCAAAGAGTTGTTGGGCCAGTCCATTGCATATGGTATCCAAGCGAGATGGTGGTTGGCGAGCTTGTGGAGACTATCGTAAGTTAAACTCCTTAACGGTGCCCGTTTGCTATCCAGTAGCACACGTTCAGGATTTGTTTGAAAAGTTGCATGGCAAAACGATATTCACGACGCTTGATTTAGTACGTGCCTACTACAAAATTCCAATGGCCGACAAGGACATAAAAAATACAGCCGTATGCACACCATTCGGACTGATCGAAATTCTTTAAATGCCATTTGGTCTTAAAAACGCTACCCAAACATTTCAACGGTTTATGGACAGCATATTCAGGGGCATTGACTTTGTCTATTGCTATATCGACGACATTTTGATTATGTTCACTACCACAGACGAGCACGAGATACTTTTGCAAACCGTACTCTCCATACTTCAAAAGAATGGCTTGAGCATAAATATAAATAAAGTCGCGAAGTCTCAAGTTTAATTTTTAAACTACACCATTAACAAAAATGGAATACGGCCACCAGAAGATCGAGTCAACGCCATCATCAACTTCAATAGACCCGACACAGTGTGCGAACTCGGCCGATTCCTTGGCGTTGTTAATTATTATCGTCGTTGTATTCGTCATACATCCGCCATTCAAGCGCCACTCAGCGAAATTTGTCGAGGCATGAAAAAGAACGACAAACGCAAAATCGAGTGGACTGAGCAGACTATAAATAGATTCGAGTCGTGCAAACGGTCCGTGGCTCAGGCTGCTATGACAGCACATCCGGCTCCTAATGCCCCGCTTACCCTGATATGCGATGCATCTGACACGGCAATAGGTGCAGCGTTGGAAAAGCAAGTTCACGGCGAATGGCAGCCGCTGGGATTCTTCTCACGCAAGCTTTCGCAAACCAAAAAAAACTACAGTACGTTTGATAGAGAGCTATTGGCTATCTATGAGGCCATACGTTTTTTCAAGCACATCCTGGAGGCGTGTGTTTTTGTCATAAAAATAGATCACAAGCCTCTTATATATGCTTTCCCTCAGAAGCCGGAAAATGCATCACCTCGCCAGCTACGTCACCTGGATTTAAATTTCGCAGTATTCCACAAACATGATACATGTAGCTGGTAATGATAACATAGTGGCCGATGCATTGTCCCGCCTAAATGCCATCTCAATGCCCAATGCTATCAAACTTGAAAAAATAAAAGAGGCACGATAGCGTTTTTGTGTCCATTCATGGTGTCTCTCACCCCAGCAGCAGAGCCACAAATCAGCAAATACGCCGCAAATATGTATGGCCATTTATGACGAAGGATGTCACATCGTGGGCTCGAAATTGTTTGCCCTGTAAATGAGCGAAGATCCATCGCCAAAATACTATGATCCCGGAAAAGATCGAAATGCTGGACAATCGATTTGACCATGTGCATATAGACATTGTTGAGATGCTAGAGGATAGAGGATTTCGCTACTGCCTTAACCTGATCGACCGATTCTCAAGATGGCCCGAGGCTGTTCCAATGAAAGATATATCCGCTGACACCTGTAGTAACCGAGTGGGAACAGTTCTTGGTTGCTAGAAACTTTATGTGCTACCCTCACACTTAGCTCACACACTTTTGCCTATTCCTTTTGATGTCTGATTTGGCACTTAGGCAGATTATACGATAATGCAGTTAAGCTGAGGAGCGATCGCCGAAAGCTTTTATCACCGATACAGCTAGGCCTATAAAAAGAACGGACGACCGCGTGCGACATTCTTCAGTCCAGCTTTGAAGCGAAAAGATGTACTTTCGTCAAGAAGATTAAACAGTGTAAAAACGAAATTCGGAGCACACATCCATACATACATCACATTGAAATTTTGTCTTTACGATCAGCTGATGTCTACCTAATCTATTCCCAATGATCGAAGCTAAAGTAAATTAAAGCAACTAAACAAACATGAAGAAAAAATGTATTATATTGAATTAAAAATTAGTCCATAGATCTTAGAGTTAAGCAGCAGTAGTAATATTCCTTTTGTCCTATAAATATACTTGGCAAGGGTAAGGTTGTGATATTCTTATGCACATCAATATTTATATATATACTTACAATTAGCTTTCTTTGTACAAAGGCAACAATGATACACATACAATAATACACCTACACATACCCACCAACATCGACGTCATATTGGGCCCAAGTGCGCGCAACGATGGAAGTATGAGTGAGTTAATAAACAGTAGTGAGAACTATATTTGGTAAATCTGTTGTATATATATATATATTAACGATTGACATTGCATTGATATCGAACCTATTGCCAACGTGAGCGTAAGATAAAAGTTTTCTCCAGTTAAGTTATGTTGGAAAACTAAAGTTATTTTGTTGAACAGACATCAGTATATTATTATTAATAAATCATGAATTCGGATTTGAATATTTCGGTAAATCTTAGGGAATTCACAATTCTCTTGTAATATAATCATGTATCTTGAGATCAACGGCTTTCCTTAATTAAATGATTTTGTTATATTTTAATATGAATCGTTGAATATTTGTCTTGTCTGTCGAGTACCATGCTGAATTCTGTTGAAATGCGTTAATGCGTTAGAGTCTCGCATAGGGGCAATCTACGATTTTCTGGTTGCTATGGTAGGGAGGGTAGAGACGAGGGACAACTAACACCAAGTTCCCTCCATTAGGCATATCGAGTGCTGAGTTTTGTGGTGTTTGTCGGAACACTTATTTACAGGATAGGGAAATAAAGATAAATTTTATGATAGTATTTGATCTGTTTTTTTTTTTTTTTGAAGCGTACTTGATATTTTTCATGTCAGTGTATTGGTGTTGAGAAGCAGATTGGGCGAGGAAGAACCCCGACCACGACGAGCTTAATTGAGCAAAAGCAAGAAGTACGCGCCCCCGAACACTACGCCCCGCGACCAAACGTAAGCCCCTATGGGCGAAAACTCCACAGAAGGTTACAAATGGACGTGGACACTCCATGTGGAAGGCAGCGTCGACTGCCGCCCCGTATACATGTGAACACTACATAAGAAATGGAGCCCTGGTGGGGCAGAGTATGATTTGCAACTATCCTAGATAATATCTGGTTTTCGCGGCTAAATCTCAGATTATAGCTTGTTTTCAGTGTATTGCGAGTTACACTACACAGAAATCGCCAAAGATAGTATAGCTTAGTTGCGATTATATTTCCCCGGAATGCTCTGGTTATCCAAACTAATTTCCATATGATTTGTTTTCAGGTTATAGAAAGGGTCTTAGATAAGCGTAGTTTGAAATTATAAGAACTGTTTTCGGGATTAGCGACTGCAATTCATGATTGTATAAATTTGGCTTAAGCGCTCTTGAAGGTATGGAATTGCAATTATCTGGAACTATTCGAAAATTGACCTATTTATCATGAGAAGCTTAATTCCAAATCAGCAATAGAAATCATTACATATAATAGACGACAACAAAGGAAACCCAATGTCGCCTAATTATGTCAACAGTATTTTAGCATTCGGGAAAAGGACGGACAGCTTTAGATATATGAAGAAAGTATAAAAGAATTAATTTGTTCCTGATTTTGATATAGCGTTCAGGGCATGAAAAATTTGTAATGGCAGTACAAAGAAGTACAGAAAATATTGCAGTTGCCATAGAGCAGGTAGATCCCTTTTGTGGACTCTGCAACGAGGTGATGGCTTCGTCACAATTGTTTGCTAATACTCCATGTAAGCACCGATTCCACAAAACATGTTTGATACTCCAGCATGCCCTACATATGCAGCGGATTGTACAACTCTTGCATTAAGCTTTTCTAATAATACTTTGGCAGCGGAGTTGAACCTAACTGATTCAATACCTAGCATTACAGAACAAGAAGCAAATAAGCGAAATGCATTAAATAGGAGAGGCATGGGGAATAGACATAGAGGAGCTACTTCCAAGAGAGGGTACTCTAGATCCACCAATAGAGCACCGACCCTTGATAAGACACAAAGCAACATGTCTCTTGGCTCTCAAGTCGACACGGCTAATTATATTCAGAATATGATGAACATTCAGCAAACTCAGTTGATAGGCCATATTACGTCATATTTATCTTAAACTATTGAGACGTCTATTCGAAATCGACTTCGCAAATTTGCAGATTTCAAATAGTGATCCACCATCTTCAAATGGGATAGATGCTAATCCACCCCCACCAACACCTAGAGAAAATGGACCAGAAACATTGATTCATAGATTGAGTGAAGCGGATGTTAGAATTAACAGAGAGAAAAGCAGCCAAAGCTTTAGTGTGAATCCAGAAAAAGTATCAGGAATCATTCAGAACTGGCGAATTAAATTCGATGGCACTAAGCAAGGCATGCGTATGGATGAATTTCTTTACCAAGTGCATTCCTTTACCAAATAAAATTTGCTTAACGGCTACCATCTTCGTAATGACCATTTATACTTACTTTTTACAAACTTTTTACTTACAAATACAAACTTTAATTGGGAAACATTTTGTCAAGAGTTCCGTAGAAGATTTGGAGACTCTGATACCGATTTAGAAATTTGGTTAATGATTGGGAAAAGACGACAGGGTGAGAGTGAGTCTTTTGATGACTATTAGTTTGCAATAGAAGACCTAGTTGACAGATTGCAACAAGGAATCTTAGAAAAACAGATAGTAGACCTTCTGATTCGCAATTCCAAGCCCAGTCTGCACCATGAACTTATCCACGTCAGCATTCAGAATAGATCGCAACTTAGAGTTGAAGTAAGAAAACACAAGCAATTTTATGGCGACATAAAATCTGTTAAAGGAAGAACATTACGGTCATATGTTTCGGAATTATCAGGCGAATTACCATTGGTAATTTGCCGCTTGTTCCATCGGAGGCTGAAATTCAGGAAATAAAACGTATTAAGACAGATCCATTCTGCTGGAACTGCGATAAAATCGGACATAAATTTGACCATTGCCTGGAGATTCGTCGTATTTTTTGTTATGGCTGCGGAGCCAAAGAAGTTTTCAAGCCATGCTGTTCAAAATGCAACCCCTCGGGACACTAGCAGCGGGATGTACAACACAACACCAAACAGATACATCCCCAGCAAATACTCAGGACTTGTCGGAAAAATCGACCCAAGTTACAAATAAAGATAAGGACAAAACCGATAGTAAAACGATAGCAGAGCGAGAAAAGCATTCGATCAGTTATTCTAAACATTATTCAGATTTACCTTTTCATATCAGACTACAGAATTATAGTTCGGCACGTAATCGAATTTTTGCTGATTTAGATTCTCTTTGATTAATACCTTAGCCCAAGCGTTCTACAAAACGATTACGTAAATAAGTACGTAAAAATCGTAGGAATATAATATCATCTAGTTTTCTAGGTTCAGATGAACGATTACACACTTCTGTTCAAATCGAAGGGAATGAGTATATAGGACTTTTGGATTCAGGAGCTACTATTAGTTGCGCAGGAGGATCAGCAGCTCAACAATTACTTAAAAGCAGTAAGACTAAGAGATGCACCGGATCTATTCGCACAGCAAATGGTACCGCTAGCAGAATTGTTGCTAAATTACAGACGCGGATCACTTATTGACATTTAACTAGAAGTCTCGAGTTATTTACTATCCCAGACCTTAAACAGGATATGTATTTAGGTATTAATTTTTGGCGGGAATTTGGCTTGCTATGAACAACTACTAGGCAAGCTGAGATATCAGAATTAGATGTTGGAGCACCAGCAGAACAAAGGGAGCTTCCCAAATTTCATCTTCTAACAGGGCCGTCTCGATGTCATTATAGGAGGATTCCCCTCGTATGCTAAAGAAGGGTTAGGCAGAACTAATTTGATTAGTCACTCCATTAATGTAGGCTCGGCAACCCCAGTTAAGCAACGCCACCGGCCAGTCTCTCCGGCCATTGAAAAACTAATGTTTGCAGAAATTGACCAAATGCTAGCTCTAGATGTAATATAACCTTCTTCCAGCCCCTGGAGTAGCAATTGCGTTCTGGTTAAACGCGGAGATAAGTGTCACTTATGTTTAGACTCAAGATAGGTTAACAAAGTGACGGAAAAGGATGCCTATCCGTTGCCTCACATAGATGGTATTTTGTCTTTGTTTATTTAGACGACTTATTGTATAAATATTAACAAATCCAAGTTCTGCATGACAGAGAATAGATACCTCGGGTTTATCATCGGAAACGGCCAACTCAAAACGGATCCTGAGAAAATACAGGCAATCAGTGAGCTCCCTGTTCCGAAAACGGTCAAGCAGTTACGTCGCTTTTTGGGTCTGGCTGGATGGTATAGGCGTTTCGTAGAAAAGTATGCCTCCATCAGTTATCCGTTAACAGAACCATTTAAAAAAATCAAAAGTCTCTGGATTGGAATCCGGAAGCCACCGAAGCTTTCGCAATGCTCAAATCCTACCTGACTGCAGCACCTATTTTAATAACATCCAGTTTTTCGAAACCTTTTATCCTGATTTGCGATGCGGGTACTTACGGCATAGGTTGTGTAGAGTTACCGATCGCGTATATGTCAGCGAAACTTACGAGAGCTCAGCGTAACTACTCAGTTACAGAACTGGAGAGTCTCGCTGTTCTCAAAGGCATTCAAAGGCTTCGAGCATATATAGAAGGTCAGGAGTTCACCGTAATTACGGATCATGCTTCTCTTAAATGGCTTATGAAGAAGAAGGATTTGTCAGGACGACTAGCTAGATGGTCTATGAAGTTGCAGGGATTCAAATTCGATATCCAGCACCGAAGTGGTTGTCGTTGCTGACACACTCTCTAGAACTTACGAAGAAGAAGTAGCAGAATTCGATAACCAAGACCCTATAATAGATTTGACTTCAACTTATTTTAAGGCACCAGAAAATCTAGATTTAATTGCGTATATAAAAGAGAATCAAGCTAGGTTGCCGGACCTAAAATTGATGGATGATTATGTGTTCAAGAGAACACAGTTTGCGACTGGCAAAGAATCGCAAGAGAAGGCCTCATGGAAACTGTGGGTACCTGCAAGTTTGGTTCCAGAAGTATTACGCGACGCGCACAATCCACCTAGTTCAGCACACTGGGGCATGGGGAAAACTGTAGAGAAAATTAAAAGATACTTGTTTTGGCCAGGTATGGTGAGCCAGATACGTGCACACATTGCTAACTGTAGCATTTGTAGATCTAACAAGAGCCCAAATATAGTCCTAAAGCCACCAATGGGTAAGCCAGTGACCTCAGCTAGGCCATTTCAAAGATTATATGTCGACCTGTTGGGACCGTATCCTCGTACAAACAGGGGTGACATAGGGTTGTTGATCGTGGTAGATCACAACACGAAGTTTCATTTTTTTGCCCTCTGAAGAAATTTACAGCACCGAAAATTACAGAGTATCTCGAGAATTTGATTTTCTACACTTTTGGTGTACCCGAATCTACTTTTACCGACAATGGATCGCAATTCCGATCAAGTTTCTTTAAAGCATTTTTAACTCGCTTGGAGTTGAGCATGAATGCACTGTAATATTTTCGCCGCAAGCTAATGCAAGTGAGAGATTGAACCGGTCAGTCTCGGCTGCAATTCGAGCTTATCTCGGTAAAGACCACACTAATTGGGATGTGGAGCTCAGTGCAATCAGTGCATTATTAAAAGCTACATTACACCGAAGCACAGGCTTTCCACCTTATTTCCTTGTTTTTGGACAAAATATGATCCTGAACGGAAAAGATTACGCTCTGCTTAGAAACCTAAATCTATTAAGCAACGATGTAAACCTTAGCCGTACAAGCACCATGCAATTAGCACGAGAGAAGGCAAAGAAAATATATATAAGGCGCACAAAGCTAATGCAAGAATTTATAATCTTCGTTGCCGAAGGGTACAGTTAAAACCAGGCGATTCAGTTTATGCACGAAACTTTACTCAGAGTAATGCGAGCAAAAAGTTCAGCTAAAGTGCATAAGAAACTAAGTCCGTTTTATTATCAACTAGTCGATAGTAATAACAAATTGCTAGGAGTTAATCATCTGAAATACATTAAAAAAAAAAGCAATTATACCACCTAATCTATTTTTTAAATAATCGCTCTTGGTAATATCTTGCTCATTTATTGCGTTGTAGTAGCCGAGTGGGAACAGTTCTTGTTAAAAACTTTATGTGCTCGCACTTTGCTCACACACTTTTGCCTATTCCTTTTGATGTCTGATTTGGCACGTAGGTAGATCATACGATAATGCAGTTAAGCTGAGGAGCGATCGCCGAAAGCTTTTATCACCGTTACAACTAGGCCTATAAAAGAAACGGACGATCGCGTGCGACAGTCTTCAGTCCAGCTTGGAAGCGAAAAGATGTTCTTTCGTCAAGAAGATTAAACCGTGTAAAAACGAAATCTAAAGTTAAAATAATTAATAAAAATAATTGGAAGCTGTATTGAAGAAGACGTGCGAGTGGAAAAGTATTTTAAAATCTAAGTAGTGAAAGATATTGAAACAGGTGATTTTATATTGGCCTAGTGTCAATAGAATGGTGTTTGACCTTTGTTCAATTTTACAGCCTCGTGGCAGGGGTGCTGCCGCAAGCGCTGGTCCCCTTTTCACCAATCTCTTGGTGCATATATTGACTCGGAGACAAGGGTAGTAAATCTATTCCAAGGAGATTTCAAAACCGTTCTCCAGTGACACATTCGAGACTGCTCGTTGATGTTCATCAAATGTGACTGCCGATAGGTGACTTATTTAATTGGATACCAACGTCACAAGTTTTATTCAGACTCACAAAGAAATTATGACTTAAAATCTGTGTTGCGTAGTGTAATTAACTATTTATTCTCCTTTGTGCTACCTTCGTCGCTCTTATTGAAAGAATGAGACTTAGATTTGACAAAAAGTAAAGCGCATGGACAAGCCAAAAGATAAAAACAATTACAATTAGTAAAACAGAAGCCATCGGAACGAAATTCGAAGCACACATCCATACATTCATCACATTGTAATTTTGTCTTTGCGATCAGCTGATGTCTACCTAATCTATTCCCAATGATCGAAGCTAAAGTAAATTTAAGCAACTAAACAAACATGAAGAAAAAATGTATTATATTGAATTAAAAATTAGTCCATAGATCTTAGAGTTAAGCAGCAGTAGTAATATTCCTTTTGTCCTATAAATATACTTGGCAAGGGTAAGGTTGTGATATTCTTATGCACATCAATATTTATATATATACTTACAATTAGCTTTCTTTGTACAAAGGCAACAATGATACACATACAATAATACACCTACACATACCCACCAACATCGACGTCATATTGGGCCCAAGTGCGCGCAACGATGGAAGTATGAGTGAGTTAATAAACAGTAGTGAGAACTATATTTGGTAAATCTGTTGTATATATATATATATTAACGATTGACATTGCATTGATATCGAACCTATTGCCAACGTGAGCGTAAGATAAAAGTTTTCTCCAGTTAAGTTATGTTGGAAAACTAAAGTTATTTTGTTGAACAGACATCAGTATATTATTATTAATAAATCATGGATTCGGATTTGAATATTTCGGTAAATCTTAGGGAATTCACAATTCTCTTGTAATATAATCATGTATCTTGAGATCAACGGCTTTCCTTAATTAAATGATTTTGTTATATTTTAATATGAATCGTTGAATATTTGTCTTGTCTGTCGAGTACCATGCTGAATTCTGTTGAAATGCGTTAATGCGTTAGAGTCTCGCATAGGGGCAATCTACGATTTTCTGGTTGCTATGGTAGGGTAGAGACGAGGGACAACTAACACCAAGTTCCCTCCATTAGGCATATCGGGTGCTGAGTTTTGTGGTGTTTGTCGGAACACTTATTTACAGGATAGGGAAATAAAGATAAATTTTATGATAGTATTTGATCTGTTTTTTTTTTTTTTTGAAGCGTACTTGATATTCTTCATGTCAGTGTATTGGTGTTGAGAAGCAGATTGGGCGAGGAAGAACCCCGACCACGACGAGCTTAATTGAGCAAAAGCAAGAAGTACGCGCCCCCGAACACAACGCCCCGCGACCAAACGTAAGCCCCTATGGGCGAAAACTCCACAGAAGGTTACAAATGGACGTGGACACTCCATGTGGAAGGCAGCGTCGACTGCCGCCCCGTATACATGTGAACACTACATAAGAAATGGAGCCCTGGTGGGGCAGAGTATGATTTGCAACTATCCTAGATAATATCTGGTTTTCGCGGCTAAATCTCAGATTATAGCTTGTTTTCAGTGTATTGCGAGTTACACTACACAGAAATCGCCAAAGATAGTATAGCTTAGTTGCGATTATATTTCCCCGGAATGCTCTGGTTATCCAAACTAATTTCCATATGATTTGTTTTCAGGTTATAGAAAGGGTCTTAGATAAGCGTAGTTTGAAATTATAAGAACTGTTTTCGGGATTAGCGACTGCAATTCATGATTGTATAAATTTGGCTTAAGCGCTCTTGAAGGTATGAAATTGCAATTATCTGGAACTATTCGAAAATTGACCTATTTATCATGAGAAGCTTAATTCCAAATCAGCAATAGAAATCATTACATATAATAGACGACAACAAAGGAAACCCAATGTCGCCTAATTATGTCAACAGTATTTTAGCATTCGGGAAAAGGACGGACAGCTTTAGATATATGAAGAAAGTATAAAAGAATTAATTTGTTCCTGATTTTGATATAGCGTTCAGGGCATGAAAAATTTGTAATGGCAGTACAAAGAAGTACAGAAAATATTGCAGTTGCCATAGAGCAGGTAGATCTCTTTTGTGGACTCTGCAACGAGGTGATGGCTTCGTCACAATTGTTTGCTAATACTCCATGTAAGCACCGATTCCACAAAACATGTTTGATACTCCAGCATGCCCTACATATGCAGCGGATTGTACAACTCTTGCATTAAGCTTTTCTAATAATACTTTGGCAGCGGAGTTGAACCTAACTGATTCAATACCTAGCATTACAGAACAAGAAGCAAATAAGCGAAATGCATTAAATAGGAGAGGCATGGGGAATAGACATAGAGGAGCTACTTCCAAGAGAGGGTACTCTAGATCCACCAATAGAGCACCGACCCTTGATAAGACACAAAGCAACATGTCTCTTGGCTCTCAAGTCGACACGGCTAATTATATTCAGAATATGATGAACATTCAGCAAACTCAGTTGATAGGCCATATTACGTCATATTTATCTAAAACTATTGAGACGTCTATTCGAAATCGACTTCGCAAATTTGCAGATTTCAAATAGTGATCCACCATCTTCAAATGGGATAGATGCTAATCCACCCCCACCAACACCTAGAGAAAATGGACCAGAAACATTGATTCATAGATTGAGTGAAGCGGATGTTAGAATTAACAGAGAGAAAAGCAGCCAAAGCTTTAGTGTGAATCCAGAAAAAGTATCAGGAATCATTCAGAACTGGCGAATTAAATTCGATGGCACTAAGCAAGGCATGCGTATGGATGAATTTCTTTACCAAGTGCATTCCTTTACCAAATAAAATTTGCTTAACGGCTACCATCTTCGTAATGACCATTTATACTTACTTTTTACAAACTTTTTACTTACAAATACAAACTTTAATTGGGAAACATTTTGTCAAGAGTTCCGTAGAAGATTTGGAGACTCTGATACCGATTTAGAAATTTGGTTAATGATTGGGAAAAGACGACAGGGTGAGAGTGAGTCTTTTGATGACTATTAGTTTGCAATAGAAGACCTAGTTGACAGATTGCAACAAGGAATCTTAGAAAAACAGATAGTAGACCTTCTGATTCGCAATTCCAAGCCCAGTCTGCACCATGAACTTATCCACGTCAGCATTCAGAATAGATCGCAACTTAGAGTTGAAGTAAGAAAACACAAGCAATTTTATGGCGACATAAAATCTGTTAAAGGAAGAACATTACGGTCATATGTTTCGGAATTATCAGGCGAATTACCATTGGTAATTTGCCGCTTGTTCCATCGGAGGCTGAAATTCAGGAAATAAAACGTATTAAGACAGATCCATTCTGCTGGAACTGCGATAAAATCGGACATAAATTTGACCATTGCCTGGAGATTCGTCGTATTTTTTGTTATGGCTGCGGAGCCAAAGAAGTTTTCAAGCCATGCTGTTCAAAATGCAACCCCTCGGGACACTAGCAGCGGGATGTACAACACAACACCAAACAGATACATCCCCAGCAAATACTCAGGACTTGTCGGAAAAATCGACCCAAGTTACAAATAAAGATAAGGACAAAACCGATAGTAAAACGATAGCAGAGCGAGAAAAGCATTCGATCAGTTATTCTAAACATTATTCAGATTTACCTTTTCATATCAGACTACAGAATTATAGTTCGGCACGTAATCGAATTTTTGCTGATTTAGATTCTCTTTGATTAATACCTTAGCCCAAGCGTTCTACAAATCGATTACGTAAATAAGTACGTAAAAATCGTAGGAATATAATATCATCTAGTTTTCTAGGTTCAGATGAACGATTACACACTTCTGTTCAAATCGAAGGGAATGAGTATATAGGACTTTTGGATTCAGGAGCTACTATTAGTTGCGCAGGAGGATCAGCAGCTCAACAATTACTTAAAAGCAGTAAGACTAAGAGATGCACCGGATCTATTCGCACAGCAAATGGTACCGCTAGCAGAATTGTTGCTAAATTACAGACGCGGATCACTTATTGACATTTAACTAGAAGTCTCGAGTTATTTACTATCCCAGACCTTAAACAGGATATGTATTTAGGTATTAATTTTTGGCGGGAATTTGGCTTGCTATGAACAATTACTAGGCAAGCTGAGATATCAGAATTAGATGTTGGAGCACCAGCAGAACAAAGGGAGCTTCCCAAAATTCATCTTCTAACAGGGCCGTCTCGATGTCATTATAGGAGGATTCCCCTCGTATGCTAAAGAAGGGTTAGGCAGAACTAATTTGATTAGTCACTCCATTAATGTAGGCTCGGCAACCCCAGTTAAGCAACGCCACCGGCCAGTCTCTCCGGCCATTGAAAAACTAATGTTTGCAGAAATTGACCAAATGCTAGCTCTAGATGTAATATAACCTTCTTCCAGCCCCTGGAGTAGCAATTGCGTTCTGGTTAAACGCGGAGATAAGTGTCGCTTATGTTTAGACTCAAGATAGGTTAACAAAGTGACGGAAAAGGATGCCTATCCGTTGCCTCACATAGATGGTATTTTGTCTTTGTTTATTTAGACGACTTATTGTATAAATATTAACAAATCCAAGTTCTGCATGACAGAGAATAGATACCTCGGGTTTATCATCGGAAACGGCCAACTCAAAACGGATCCTGAGAAAATACAGGCAATCAGTGAGCTCCCTGTTCCGAAAACGGTCAAGCAGTTACGTCGCTTTTGGGTCTGGCTGGATGGTATAGGCGTTTCGTAGAAAAGTATGCCTCCATCAGTTATCCGTTAACAGAACCATTTAAAAAATCAAAAGTCTCTGGATTGGAATCCGGAAGCCACCGAAGCTTTCGCAATGCTCAAATCCTACCTGACTGCAGCACCTATTTTAATAACATCCAGTTTTTCGAAACCTTTTATCCTGATTTGCGATGCGGGTACTTACGGCATAGGTTGTGTAGAGTTACCGATCGCGTATATGTCAGCGAAACTTACGAGAGCTCAGCGTAACTAGTAGTTACAGAACTGGAGAGTCTCGCTGTTCTCAAAGGCATTCAAAGGCTTCGAGCATATATAGAAGGTCAGGAGTTCACCGTAATTACGGATCATGCTTCTCTTAAATGGCTTATGAAGAAGAAGGATTTGTCAGGACGACTAGCTAGATGGTCTATGAAGTTGCAGGGATTCAAATTCGATATCCAGCACCGAAGTGGTTGTCGTTGCTGACACACTCTCTAGAACTTACGAAGAAGAAGTAGCAGAATTCGATAACCAAGACCCTATAATAGATTTGACTTCAACTTATTTTAAGGCACCAGAAAATCTAGATTTAATTGCGTATATAAAAGAGAATCAAGCTAGGTTGCCGGACCTAAAATTGATGGATGATTATGTGTTCAAGAGAACACAGTTTGCGACTGGCATAGAATCGCAAGAGAAGGCCTCATGGAAACTGTGGGTACCTGCAAGTTTGGTTCCAGAAGTATTACGCGACGCGCACAATCCACCTAGTTCAGCACACTGGGGCATGGGGAAAACTGTAGAGAAAATTAAAAGATACTTGTTTTGGCCAGGTATGGTGAGCCAGATACGTGCACACATTGCTAACTGTAGCATTTGTAGATCTAACAAGAGCCCAAATATAGTCCTAAAGCCACCAATGGGTAAGCCAGTGACCTCAGCTAGGCCATTTCAAAGATTATATGTCGACCTGTTGGGACCGTATCCTCGTACAAACAGGGGTGACATAGGGTTGTTGATCGTGGTAGATCACAACACGAAGTTTCATTTTTTTTGCCCTCTGAAGAAATTTACAGCACCGAAAATTACAGAGTATCTCGAGAATTTGATTTTCTACACTTTTGGTGTACCCGAATCTACTTTTACCGACAATGGATCGCAATTCCGATCAAGTTTCTTTAAAGCATTTTTAACTCGCTTGGAGTTGAGCATGAATGCACTGTAATATTTTCGCCGCAAGCTAATGCAAGTGAGAGATTGAACCGGTCAGTCTCGGCTGCAATTCGAGCTTATCTCGGTAAAGACCACACTAATTGGGATGTGGAGCTCAGTGCAATCAGTGCATTATTAAAAGCTACATTACACCGAAGCACAGGCTTTCCACCTTATTTCCTTGTTTTTGGACAAAATATGATCCTGAACGGAAAAGATTACGCTCTGCTTAGAAACCTAAATCTATTAAGCAACGATGTAAACCTTAGCCGTACAAGCACCATGCAATTAGCACGAGAGAAGGCAAAGAAAATATATATAAGGCGCACAAAGCTAATGCAAGAATTTATAATCTTCGTTGCCGAAGGGTACAGTTAAAACCAGGCGATTCAGTTTATGCACGAAACTTTACTCAGAGTAATGCGAGCAAAAAGTTCAGCTAAAGTGCATAAGAAACTAAGTCCGTTTTATTATCAACTAGTCGATAGTAATAACAAATTGCTAGGAGTTAATCGTCTGAAAGACATTCAAAAAAAAAGCAATTATACCACCTAATCTATTTTTTAAATAATCGCTCTTGGTAATATCTTGCTCATTTATTGCGTTGTAGTAGCCGAGTGGGAACAGTTCTTGTTAAAAACTTTATGTGCTCGCACTTTGCTCACACACTTTTGCCTATTCCTTTTGATGTCTGATTTGGCACGTAGGTAGATCATACGATAATGCAGTTAAGCTGAGGAGCGATCGCCGAAAGCTTTTATCACCGTTACAACTAGGCCTATAAAAGAAACGGACGATCGCGTGCGACAGTCTTCAGTCCAGCTTGGAAGCGAAAAGATGTTCTTTCGTCAAGAAGATTAAACCGTGTAAAAACGAAATCTAAAGTTAAAATAATTAATAAAAATAATTGGAAGCTGTATTGAAGCAGACGTGCGAGTGGAAAAGTATTTTAAAATCTAAGTAGTGAAAGATATTGAAACAGGTGATTTTATATTGGCCTAGTGTCAATAGAATGGTGTTTGACCTTTGTTCAATTTTACAGCCTCGTGGCAGGGGTGCTGCCGCAAGCGCTGGTCCCCTTTTCACCAATCTCTTGGTGCATATATTGACTCGGAGACAAGGGTAGTAAATCTATTCCAAGGAGATTTCAAAACCGTTCTCCAGTGACACATTCGAGACTGCTCGTTGATGTTCATCAAATGTGACTGCCGATAGGTGACTTATTTAATTGGATACCAACGTCACAAGTTTTATTCAGACTCACAAAGAAATTATGACTTAAAATCTGTGTTGCGTAGTGTAATTAACTATTTATTCTCCTTTGTGCTACCTTCGTCGCTCTTATTGAAAGAATGAGACTTAGATTTGACAAAAAGTAAAGCGCATGGACAAGCCAAAAGATAAAAACAATTACAATTAGTAAAACAGAAGCCATCGGAACGAAATTCGAAGCACACATCCATACATTCATCACATTGTAATTTTGTCTTTGCGATCAGTTGATGTCTACCTAATCTATTCCCAATGATCGAAGCTAAAGTAAATTTAAGCAACTAAACAAACATGAAGAAAAAATGTATTATATTGAATTAAAAATTAGTCCATAGATCTTAGAGTTAAGCAGCAGTAGTAATATTCCTTTTGTCCTATAAATATACTTGGCAAGGGTAAGGTTGTGATATTCTTATGCACATCAATATTTATATATATACTTACAATTAGCTTTCTTTGTACAAAGGCAACAATGATACACATACAATAATACACCTACACATACCCACCAACATCGACGTCATATTGGGCCCAAGTGCGCGCAACGATGGAAGTATGAGTGAGTTAATAAACAGTAGTGAGAACTATATTTGGTAAATCTGTTGTATATATATATATATTAACGATTGACATTGCATTGATATCGAACCTATTGCCAACGTGAGCGTAAGATAAAAGTTTTCTCCAGTTAAGTTATGTTGGAAAACTAAAGTTATTTTGTTGAACAGACATCAGTATATTATTATTAATAAATCATGGATTCGGATTTGAATATTTCGGTAAATCTTAGGGAATTCACAATTCTCTTGTAATATAATCATGTATCTTGAGATCAACGGCTTTCCTTAATTAAATGATTTTGTTATATTTTAATATGAATCGTTGAATATTTGTCTTGTCTGTCGAGTACCATGCTGAATTCTGTTGAAATGCGTTAATGCGTTAGAGTCTCGCATAGGGGCAATCTACGATTTTCTGGTTGCTATGGTAGGGTAGAGACGAGGGACAACTAACACCAAGTTCCCTCCATTAGGCATATCGGGTGCTGAGTTTTGTGGTGTTTGTCGGAACACTTATTTACAGGATAGGGAAATAAAGATAAATTTTATGATAGTATTTGATCTGGTTTATTTTTTTTTTTTGAAGCGTACTTGATAATCTTCATGTCAGTGTATTGGTGTTGAGAAGCAGATTGGGCGAGGAAGAACCCCGACCACGACTAGCTAAATTGAGCAAAAGCAAGAAGTACGCGCCCCCGAACCCAACGCCCCGCGACCAAACGTAAGCCACTATGGGCTAAAACGCCACAGAAGGTTACAAATGGACGTGGACACTCCATGTGGAAGGCAGCGTCGACTGCCGCCCCCCATACATGTGATCACTACACACTGTTGCTTCGATGTTCTGGACGAAATGGATCACATGGTTTGGATGCCCAAAAACAATAACGTCAGATCAGGGCGCACAGTTTGAGTCTGCCCTATTCGGAGCGTTATGCGATTTGGTTGGAAGCAAACGAATAAATACTACAGCATACCACCCCCAATCAAATGGAATGATTGAAAGATGGCATCCTTCGTTCAAAGCCGCACTAATGTGTGCTCCATCGACACCTTGGATTGAACTGCTGCCCACAGTACTGCTCGGTCTACGAACACGCTATAAGGAAGACCTGGCTTCTTCAACGGCTTAAATGGTTTACGACGACATGTCCAGGCCACTTCATCCAAAGGAGAGAGCATATGCGCATGGTCCGACCAATTTCGACGGCACATCACTTGAGCACCAGCGAGAGCATGTTTGTGCTCAAACATATGAGCGACTGCTCGCATGTCATGTTGAGAACGGATTTAGTGAGACAGCCATTAGAACCACCATTCTCGGCCCGTACGAAGTGGTCGAACGCTCAACAGTTTGGGTATATGTAATTAAAATAACGGGTAAAAATGTGGGCGTTTCGACTGACCGCCTGCTAAAGGACGATGGTGCTGTCAACGATTCTCAACCAAAGGTAATGCGCACCTATTCAAATAACCGCAAGGTTAGGATCGCTGCCGACTTGGTAACTAAAGTGGTATCATTACATCGATAACGATGGGTATCATTACAACTCGAGAGCACGACGAAGGAGACAGAACCGCATCGATTACGACTACGACTAATTTAAGAAAATTTAAGCTTGTATGTTAAATAATAAACTAGTTATTCAGGATAACTAATGAACTATTCATGTAGTTATAAGGAACACACCCATCAATGCTAGTCACTAGATATATAAAGTGGGCAGTTGAGCGTCAACCACCAAGACAAGATGATTTGCACAGACAATAAACTACGCAATATCATTCAACTTAAATAACTAAAGTCTTTTAATCAGAGTTTTAATTGGAGTCGGAGTTCTAAGGGACTGGATGTTTCATTCCATAGTTTCAAAACAACGATACTTAACACAGCCTAGTGCTCATAAGCGTTGTAATGAAAATATCGATATTGATATCGGCGTTATAATTATGGGATTTTAGCGCTTAAATTTGTTTGATGTTCGTGTTAAATATTCAAATAATTATAAAATGGATATCGATTTGCCTTACACGGCAGAGTATGCAAAATCGGGACGAGCTGCTTGTAAAGGATGTAAAGCAGCAATTTTAAAGGATTCCATGCGGCTTGCAGTAATGATTCAAGTATGTTTATACATATATACAGTATGTCAATAAAGTGTTTTGACTAGCGAAAAAAAACCTCTTACTGGCTTTGCCTCTAGCCTATCCTCCTTATTGGCTCTGTTTAATATATTGTAAATCGTTGCTTTGGATAATTTAAACATATCAGCCAGCTCCGAGACTTGACGTCCCATCTGATGGTTATAATACACCAGCTGAGCGACTTCAAAAGTTGTTCTCTTTCCTGGCATTTTAATTTTCACAAAACTGAGGCCAAACGTTACAAATTTCAATAGAAAACGAGAAAGAAGGGCTATCTTCGGCACGCCGAAGATTTAATACCCTTGCAGACCCAACCTTTTAATGCCGAGAAAATGGTTAAGGCCGAGTTTGGTCAAGGTATATTGATAAACAAAAAAAAGGCTTTTAATCAAAAACCGATGTAAATAAGATTTAGCAAAAATGAAGGGAGCATAGTGAAATCTTTAAATGCCGTGTTTAATGGCAAAATCATGAAAAACAAAAAATTCTCCATACAAAAACTTAATAATATGATATAGTGGTCCGATCTTAATACGATTTTGCATATATATGAGGAGCATAGTAAAACTAATAAATGCCGAGTTTGGTTAAGATATCTTGAAAAACAAAATGTTTTTTCATACAAAAACTTAATTTTCGATAGATCGTTCCTATGGCAGCTATATGATATAGTGGTCCGATCTTAATAGGATTTTGCATATATATGAGGAGCTTAGTAAAACTAATAAATGCCGAGTTTGGTCAAGATATCTTGACAAACAAAATGTTTTTTCATACAAAAACTTAATTTTCGACCGATAGTTCCTATGGCGGCTATATGATATAGTGGTCCGATCTTAATAAAATTTTGCATATATATGAGGAGCATAGTAAAACTAATAAATGTCGAGTTTGGTCAAGATATCTTGATAAACAAAAGGTTTTTTCATACAAAAACTTAATTTTCGACCGATCGTTCCTATGGCAGCTATATGATATAGTGGTCCGATCTTAATAGGATTTTGCATATATATGAGGAGCTTAGTAAAACTAATAAATGTCGAGTTTGGTCAAGATATCTTGATAAACAAAATGTTTTTTCATACAAAAACTTAATTTTCGACCGATCGTTCCTATGGCAGCTATATGATATAGTGGTCCGATCCAGCTGGTTTTGACATATGTGCTGCGTGCAACAGAATTAGGGACTTCTGCAAAGTTTCATTAAGATAGCTTTAAAACTGAGGGACTAGTTCGCATAGAAACAGACAGACGGACAGACGGACATGGCTATATCGACTCGGCTGTTGATGCTGATCAAGAATATATATACTTTATGGGGTCGGAGATGTCTCCTTCTATGCGTTACACATTTCACGACAAAATTATAATACCCTCTGCATGGGTATAATGACTAGAAAAGTCGAAGACACAAGAGAAGCAAAAATGCATGGGCCTAAATCTAACGGGATCGCCCAAAAGCGAACTGCAAAACGATTTACCGTAGCTGTAAAAACACTTTATTGACAGCATACAATTTGAATGCTTTTAGTTTTTTAATTATATAAAATGTTTGGATAAAGTTATTTCAATCATTTTTTCGGCGTTATGTTCTAGGAAAAAAAGCGAATCGAAATTAATTAGATATGACAAAATATTCCAACGTTAAGGTACATTTATGTTCAATTAAACCTAAAAAAATGTGTTTTTTTTTGCTTGTAAAAACACTTTATTGACATACTGTACATGTCTGTAAATGTAAAGACATTGCAGGCCAGTACAATGAAAAACCATGAATATCCACGACACATTGTCCCTTCCGTATCCGTTCGAGCTTTGTGAAAACTAATGAATAGTGTATCAAACAGGTAACATATCAATTCATACTCTAGATTACTTGTTTGCCTTTCGTATGCCCTGAACCCATTAAAAATGGGTAAAAGAGGATAATGAATTTGCGTAAATGTATGTACTAGGCAAGAGGAAGCATCTCCGACCCCATTAAGTATATTTATTCCTGATCAACATCACAAGCTGAGTCGATCTAGCCATGTCTGACTGTCACCGTCCGTCCGTATGAACGCAAGAATCTCAGAACCTAAAAGAGCTAGATAATTGAAATTTTGAACGTAGGTGCTTATAGTGCCCGTGAGTACGAGCACTAACCATTCAATACATAGATACACCAAACGGCATTCTAACCGAATCACGATAAATCGCAATCTGAAACCATTTTAGTGTGCCCAGATAGAGTAAGACTGCTAAGAGTGGCATCCGAACGCAAGCCTCGAAGCCGTATTTCGCTCAGCGAACGACGTCGCTGCGTATGATGATTTTTCTTAATACATATATGTATGCTAGTTTTAAATCCTTACAGCCCAAAAACAAATGTGTGTATGCATGTGCCTCGCTCTCACTTAGTGCTTTGCGCGCTTGAGTGCATCTCTTTCTTCCTGGATAGCTTCTCACAAAACCCCGAGATCTACACACATATATACATATGTTTGTGTTGTGCTGATGTGCGCACAAGTAAATCACCGTATTTCTTCGTCCAGTTAGGCAAAATGAGAAGAATTTGAGAAATTTTTATTTAATAAACAATTAATTGACCTAAAGTAAATATTAATATTTACTTAATTAAAATGCTGTTTGGAGTATCTATGCTTTGTATGGTTAGTGCCGCTACCACCGCAGAGCAATAAATCAAGGAAACAAACCAATTTATGCTGCCCACCAATATGAGTCACAATTAAAATGCAATTGACTTTTTGAGAATACACAAATATTCTATAGCATAATAAAATGTACTGTAGAAAATTTCATAAAGATCAGTTAAGAAACACAAAAGTTATTAAAGAAAATGTTTTTTGGCCGACCTCGTACTTGCGGCAGCTATCACAATTTGCAAGAATTTCTGTGTATGCACACACATTCATGCGCGTCCTCTGTGAATTCTATCAACAGCATTGCAACTGTGATTGTATTCTTTTCTGCGCTGTTTTAATTCGTTGTTTTCTCATTCAGACTCAATGGAGTGGCTGTTGAGTAGGGGCGCCAGCAAGTAGCGCCGTCTGTTGCGAGCTCAAACCCTACCGAGGAAATTGTTTTTTTCTTTTGGCTGTGTGGATGCTAGAGTCGGGAGCAAGTAATGCGGTCGACCCTGCCAAGGAATTTTTTTTATACCCTGAACCTATTTTAAATGAGTAAAACGGGTACATTGTATTTGTGCAAATGTATCTAACAGGCAGAATGAAGGATCTCCGACCAAATAGAGTGCATATATTCTTGATCAGCATCAATAGCCGAGTCGATCTAGCCATGTCCGTCTGTCTGTCCGTAGGTATGAACGTAAGGATATCAGAACCTATACGAGCTAGAGACTTGAAATATTAGCTGCTCCTAGTGCCTGCGCAGATAGAGTTTGTTTCCGATAATCGGTAACTTACTTCGTTTCCAAGCAATCAATTGAAATCGATATGGACATTCTGTTTCTTGAGCGAATTGGTTAGATAATTAGAGTTTGAGTCAACAAACTTAATATGTTTATTCTAGAAAAGTATATATATAACAAGTATCTTTCATTTTATACATATCGCCACCTTCCCGCTAATACGTCATAGCTGTAAAACAAGTTAATAACCAAACTTGTATTGCCGACCAATTTTTAGCCACAATTTAAATGTAATTTACTTTTCGAGAATATACAAATATTCTATGGTACAATAAGATATACTGTAGAAAATTTCATTAAGATCGGTTAAGAAAAACCCAAAAGTTATGTGTCTTACTGCGCAATTGGATGGGCAGCTAGCGCAAATTGCAAGAATTTCTGTAGATGTACACACACACACATTCATGCGCGACAGCTTCGAATGCTATCAACGGAATTGCAATTGCGATTGTATATTTTCTGTGCTGCTAGTTTAATTCGTGTTTACTCAATAAGACTCAATTATAGGTGTGACTGCTGAGTAGAGTCGGCAGCAAGTAATGCGGTCAGTTGCGAGTTCGAACCCTGCCAATTTCTTTTTTTATACCCTGAACCCATTTAAAATGGGTAAAGAGGGTATATTGTATTTGTGCAAAAATTAAATGTATGGCAAGCTGAAAGAAGCATCTCCGACCCCATAAAGTATATATATTCTTGATCAGCATCAATAGCCAAGTCGATCTAGCCATGTCCGTCTGTCTGTCTGTCCGTCTGTCCGCGTGTATGAACGCAAGGATATCAGAACCTATAGGAGCTAGAGAATTGAAATTTTTCTGTAGGTCCTAATGCCTGCGCAGATCAAGTTTGATTCCGATAATCGATAATTTGCTCCGTTTCCAAGCAATCGATAAAAATCGACATCGACATCCTGTTTTTTGAGCAAACTGGGTAAATATTAAGAGTTAGAGTCTCCAAGCTTGATATGTTGCTTTTAGAATAGTATTTATATATCAAGTTATATATATATCAATTATATATATATATCAAGAATCTTTCATTTTATACCTATCGCCACATCCCCGCTACCACCGCAGAGCTATAAATCAAGTTAATAACCCAACTTGTGTTGGCCACCAATTTAACCCACAATTTAAATGCAATTGACTTTTTGAGAATATCCAAATATTTTATGGCTCAATAAGATGTGCTGTAGAAAATTGCATCAAGATCGGTTTAGAAACACAAACGTTATCAAAGAAAACGTTCTTTGACTTTCCTCGTATCAGCGGCAGCAGGCGTAAATTCCAAGAATTTCTGTATACATGTACACACACACATTCTGCTTTGAATTCTATCAACAGCATTGCAATTGCGATTGTTTTCTGTGCTGCTATTTTTATAGGTTTTTTTCTCAACAAGACTCAGTTATTGGTGTGGCTGTTGATTAGAGGCAGTGGAAAGTGGTGCGGTCTGTCGCCAGTTCAAGCCCTACCGGGGAAACTCTTTTTTTATTTTTGGCTGGTATAAGTAAGTAATGCAGTCAGTTGCGAGTTGCGAACCAATGGAACTTTTTTTTGTTTAATTTATCTTTATAACTTTAAAGGAGCGCACAGCGCGAGCTGCATTTGGTGTTGAAATAAGAGAGAACCTCTTACTTGTTTTCTATTATTGTTGTGCGAAAATGTTTACCTTTTAATGGTTTTATTTCTTTTTTGGAATTTTTATCATTTGTTCCACAATAGTTGTTAATACGTTTATTCCGTTACCGGCTGAGCCGATTTTAAGATTTAATTATTAGTTAAGATTTTGAGGGCTTTCAAATTCATTGGTCTTCATATCTCGATTATTTTGCATGAGTCTATTTTATTTGAGCACAGTCTTCGAGCTGTTTTCTTCTGTTTTATATTCATAAAATTTACTTATATTTTTTATATTTAATAAACGGCTTTTAAGGTTGCTAATTGACTTATGCACCATTTGTTTGTCGTTTGTTATATTCGCCAGGTTTTTGTCAAGAAAAACTAGTTTAAATTTGTTATGTTGTGAGGTTTACAATAATATTATTTATCAGGTCGTCGGCCTGAGAAGAGCAGGCCGCGTCGCCCTAGGGATGGGTGGGTTGGAGTATCTGGGTAAATGTCCTTCTCCTTAATCTCCTGATGGGGCGGGCACCTTGGAGAGTATTAGCGAGCCTGTTGGCGTGTGTGGCTAGCCGGTTATTGTAAAGGGCGCAGTGGGTCCTGATTTGGTCTTCTACCCAGGGTATCTGCAGATCTCTGTGGAGGACGCTGTTGCGCACGTATTATGGCGCACCTGCCATCCGGCGGAGAGCCTTGTTTTGAAGGGATTGGAGTCTCTTCCTGTTTGAAGGAGCAGCCAAGCCTCAGATCTGTATGGCGTATCGCCATATGGGTGCCAGAACTTGTAAGTAGACAAGTCGTTTGCCTGCAAGCGAAAGTTTGCTGCGAGGGTTGAGCAGCCAATTTAGCTTGGCCAGTTTATTTCGGCAGCTTTGCACAACACCTCTAATGTGGCCGACGAAAGTTAAACGCTTATCAAGGGTGACGCCCAAGTATTTTGTTTCGCTCTCTTGGTTTAGCGTCAGTCCGTTTAGCCTTAGCGCTGGCGGTACTCCTCTTCTAATTGTGAAGCACACAGTGGTGCTTTTGGCAGGGCTTAATTTGACGTTCCAGCGTCGAGCCCAGGAGCTAAGGAGGTCCAGGTAGTTCTGCGCAGCATCTGCACAACCACTGGGGATCTGGCGCTAACGTCGCCGGCATATGAGGCCATTAGGAGTGTGCGCGAAGGCACTCCAAGGGCATGGGCGTTTGGAGTCGGCATGTCTGCGGAGAAGAGGGCAAATAATAGTGGGCCTAGTACACTACCTTGAGGGACGCCAGCTTGGATGTGATGGATGGGGGACTGCTCCGCCCTTTCACCCTGAAAGAACGACCCTCCAAGTAGGATCGGATCAGAGTGAAATAGGGCGAGGGCAGACCGCGTTTCAGTTTTGCCAGCAGCCCTAGGTGCCAAATACGGTCAAATGCCTAGCTGACGTCGACAAAGGCCGCCACACAGTACAATTTTTTGTGAAACGCCTCCAGAACGTGGTTGACGACCCTGCGTAACTGTTCCGTGGTTCCGTGCCCAGCGCGGAAGCCAAATTGGTGGTGTGGACACTAAGGTACCGTGACTGCAATGGCCATAAGTCTTGCTGTGACAAGTATTTCCCACACCTTAGATAGTGCAGGCAGGAGACTAATCGGCTTGTATGACTCGGGGTCGTCCTCCGGCTTGCCAGGTTTGTGAATCATGGTCACGATAGAAATTTTCCACGCTTCTGGAAAGTATTTCACCCTCATTATGTATACATAAGGAGCAGTTTTCAGCAAAAGGCAGCCACAGAAAGTTATTATTTATAGTTTTGGTCTTTACGGACAGTCGACAACGGTACATCTGTGTTGGTTGTCTTTAAACTTAAAGATGTCAATATTTTTTTGATATTTTCGGTCCAATGTTTGTTTACGTTAATGAGAACGTCAACCCTTTTGGGTGAAATTTTCGTGTATATGTTAACATATGATTTTTTTTAATGCATGCAACAGCAGCAGCAGGATACTGCCAAGATGTGTAACGCATAGAGTTAGATCTCATAAAATTCAGACGTCATAAAGCTACCATAAGAAAAGTTATTAGAAAAATAAGTTTTGGGTTGGAAACGTTTTCTGATATTTCAAAAAATTCGGCACTTACACTTCTCATAGTTCTCATATGCATCTGTACAACCAAACGTCATACTGTAGATATATGGGTATTTAATTAAAGGCGTGCCAAAAGTATCCGTGAGTTCTGGTTTAAGATATCTTCTCCAACTCGTCAATTACGAGCTTTAAAGTTCTTTTATGTATGTATCTGCATAACCGTAGGTCATATATCTACAAAGGTATTTAAACTTTCTGAATTAATTCTCTATTTAGGTTACTTACATTTTGTGTATAATATGTATAATTAACGGAGGGAATATAATTTTAAAAATATAATATAAATATAAATATAACCTAATTGAATTTGTAATTATACCCTTGCAGAGGGTATTATAATTTTGTCGTGAAATGTGTAACGCATAGAAGGAGATATCTCCGACCCCATAAAGTATATGTATTCTTGATCAGCATCAACAGCCGAGTCGATATAGCCATGTCCGTCTGTCTGTTTCTATGCGAACTAGTCTCTCAGTTTTAAAGCTATCTTAATGAAACTTTGCAGAAGTCCCTTTTTCTGTTGCACGCAGCACATGTCAAAACCAGCTGGATCGGACCACTATAGCATATAGCTGCCATAGGAACGATCGGTCGAAAATTAAGTTGTTGTAAAAAAAACATTTTGTTTTTCAAGATATCTTAACCAAACTCGGCATTTATTAGTTTTACTATGCTCCTCATATATATGCAAAATCCTATTAAGATCGGACCACTATATCATATAGCTGCCATAGGAACGATCGGTCGAAAAATGTAGTTCATGTATGAAAAAACATTTTGTTTTTCAAGATATCTTGACCAAACTCGGCATTTATTAGTTTTACTATGCTCCTCATATATATGCAAAATCCTATTAAGATCGGACCACTATATCATATAGCTGCCATAAGAACGATCGGTCGAATATTTAGTTCTTGTATGAAAAAACATTTTCTTTTTCAAGATATCTTGACCAAACTCATCATTTATTAGTTTTACTATGCTCCTCATACATATGCAAAATCCTATTAAGATCGGACCACTATATCATATAGCTGCCATAGGAACGATCGGTCGAAAATGTAGTTCTTGTATGAAAAAAATTTTGGTTATCAAGATATCTTGACCAAACTCGTCATTTATTAGTTTTACTAAGCTCCTCATATATATCCAAAATCCTATTAAGATCAGACCACTATATCATATAGCTGCCATAGGAACGATCGGTCGAAAATTAAGTTTTTGTATGAAAAAACATTTTGTTTTTCAAGATATCTTGACCAAATTCGGTATTTATTAGTATTACTATACTCCTCATATATAGGCGAAATCCTATTAAGATCGGACCACTAGCTGCCATAGGAACGATCTGTCGAAAAGTAGGATCTTGTATGAAAAACATTTTGTTTTTCAAGATATCTTGACCAAACTCGGCATTTATTAGTTTTACTAAGCTCCTCATATATATGCAAAATCCTATTAAGATCGGACCACTATATCATATTATGAGGTTTTTGTATGTTTGTTTTTCATGATTTTTCGATTAAACACGGCATTTAAAGATTTCACTATGCTCCCTTCATTTTTGCAAAATCTTAGTTACATCGGTTTTTGTTTAAAAGCCTTTTTTTTTGTTTATCAATATACCTTGACCAAATTCGGCCTTAACCATTTTCTAGGCATTAAAAGGTTGGGTCTGCAAGGGTATTAGATCTTCGGCATGCCGAAGATAGCCCTTCTTTCTCGTTTTTATCTTAAGGAAGTAATATTTCTGTGAAAGATGTATTTTATTTTCCTGGACATTATTCTGTTCTATTATGATGTACTGTTTCTTTTACACGGTCTTTAACTTGTAACTATGTAGCTTTAATTTTTCTGAAATCATCGGTAGTTAAGCATTGGGCTTGCACCATTATTGCTTCTGTGATATACATTCAAATATCGAAAGACAGATTGCGATTCGTTTAAATGTTCAATTTGGCTACAAATTATATATAAAGAATGTTGAGATCGGAATACTCTGTTGGCTGTGATTGCTCATGGCTCTTTTAAGGTCTTGGTCTGCGGATAACTTGTATAATTTTAAAATTCATATATTCAAACATAAGTAATTTTACGACATTGTCTTCTATGCAGCATACACTGTGGTTGCTTCAACTACTTTATTCATATATGTTTTATTTGTGCGCTGGAATCGATCAGTGCCTTCTGATCTCTACCAAGCGAATAATTATTAGTGATGCATAGTTACTATTTTGTAACTTATGTGGAAGGAAAATACAACAAATTAACATTTTCTATAGCGAATAACACACGGACAGCCAAATTGTATCTTTTACCAACCCAACTTCTTCTGATACATATGTGTATCTGACATAAAAGCACATTAAAATTTTACGGTAAAATTATTTTAAATTTTGAAAATTTGTATATTTTTAAGATGTTTTTAGAGGGGAACTTTCATTTTTGACCACCACTTCCAAATGTCATAACATATTTATAAGGCTTTACCAAAGACAATCTAAACACTAAGATGAGTAACGTCCATACATTTGCATGCGACGCAAAATGTCTAGCCTGGCTTCCTAAACTGGCTTTTACGATCTCGCACGACGTGGCAGCTGACTGCTGTTCATTTAGACGAACGAATGCCGAAGTTGCGGCTTGCTGATTCTGACATGAGCAGTGAAATTAGTCGCCAGCCTGCATTCAGCAAAGCTGGTCGACGCAAAACACTTTTGCTTTATCCATGAAATGCATGCTTTATTAAAATGATATATTACCCTAGATACTAACGATGACTTTTACAGGAAAATTTAAGAATTAAATAATCTTTACACAGGGCACATCTTGTGCAATAACTATGTTAAGAAAATAGCACACATAGATTGATTTCACTTTTGTTTTTGGATAGTGTATGCTCGAGAAATGTTCTTGTCTCAGCCAAAGGCGTGCAAGCACCTTTGGTTGTATGCGTTAATTATGCATGTATAAGAACTTTAAAATATGTATATATGTGTTCTTATTCACTGCTCTGGCTTTAGCTGGAATACATTAATTTTGTTAGTTTTCTAGCGCTGATCATGACCTACCCCAATTTTGTATTCACATATGAATGCATGTTGTGTACTGAGATTGGCTCCGTAGAAAATATGTATTTTTAAGTCGATGCCAGCCAGAGACTTTGCCAGAACAGTGGATAACAACACATTCAAATATGCTGTTATGTATGTATATTCACACATACAAGCATAATTGCTTGCACGGCCCTCATAGAGCCGAAGCTGTGAGTACATTCTATTTTTAGCTTTTGCGCTCTCTCGGCTGTGAGAGCGCAATGATTCAGATGTCGTTTGCGTTCTCAATTTTCAAAAAATCAAGCTGCATAAAACATTTTGTTGTATGGCGTTACTCATCTTAGTGGTTATATTGTCTTTGGCTTTACGGTTCCTGAAAGCCAATCAACTATTTAATTTATGATTAAGAAAATGATTTTCTGTACGGTATATTTTCGGTCACAGAATACTTTATTAAAAAAGTGAATGAACTTTGAAATAGAACCGAAAAGTTGAAAAGAAGATTGAGCACCAACATTTTTTTTGCCAAGCATTATTGTCAACAAAATTTAAATACCGTGTATTTACCAATTCAATCATCTTCAAAATAATAACACCTTTTTATGCCCTTGCAGAGGGTATTATAACTTTGTCATTTCACGAATATGTAACGCATAGAAGGTGACATCTCCGACCCCATAAAGTATATTCTTGATCAGTATCAACAGCCGAGTCAATATAGCCATATCCGTCTGTCTGTTTCTATGCAAACTAGTATCTCAGTTTTAAAGCTATATTTATAAAACTTTGCAGAAGTCCCTCTTTCTGTTGCACGCAGTTCATATATCCGTACCAGCTGGATCGGACCACTATATCATATGGCTGCCATAGGAACGATCGGTCGAAAATTAAGTTGTTGTAAAAAAAACATTTTTTTTTATCAAGATATCTTAACCAAACTCGGCATTTATTAGTTTTACTATACTCCTCATATATATGCAAAATCCTATTAAGATCGGACCACTATATAATATAGCTGCCATAGGAAGGATAGGTCGAAAATTAAGTTGTTGTATGAAAAACATGTTTTTCATTCAAGATATTTTGATTAAATACGGCATTTAGAGATTTCGCTGTGCTCCCTTCATATTTGCAAAATCTTCTTTACATCGGACTACTATATCATATAGCTGCTATAGAAACGATCGGTCGAAAACTAGGTTCATGTATAGAAACCTTTTTTGTTTATCAATATATCTTGACCAAACTCGGCATTAACTATTTTGCCTGTGCTTCTTAGATACGGGCAAAGAACTATGAGCATTATGAAAAGGTTGCGTCTGCAAGGGTATTAGATCTTCGGCGTACCGAAGATAGCCCTTCTTTCTCGTTTTTTTTAATTTTAAGACCTCATATACTGAAATGAATGTACCGGTTTCAATGGTTCCAACTGCAACTTTTGCGTATTTGAAAATTGGCATTCGAGAAAGTATGCAATTTGGCTCTCAGCATTCTATGAAATCGTTCCTTACCTTACAAACACAGGAGAAATCTTTATCATCACACAAAACTACGACTACAGGTTTTGAGATGAAGTTAATAGAATTAATTGATTTCGTAAGGGACCTGAACCTAACAATGTAAAATGCTGAGACGGAAAAAGTATGGAGCGATAAAATCAGTAGAAAGACATGATGCTTGAACCATTTTTAGAACATCGATTATAGAAACATTTTTAAGGTGTTTTTGTTTCTGTGTCTCCAAATGCTTAAAAAGGTGAATAAATATATGTATTGTGATTATTGCATACTTTTTATTCATTTTTTTAAGACTACTAATTTCTGACTCGATTTGTTTTTTTTTGACTTAAGTTTACAGCACTAATCTGTTCAGTCGACTTACTTAAATTAATTATTTTTTTTAGTCACCCTTTCATGATGGAAAAATACCAAATTGGTTTCACAAGGACTGTTTTTTTAAGAAACAAAAACCAGCCTCCGTAGGAGACATTAAGAACTTCGAAAATTTAAGGTTTGCGGACCAAACTGAGCTCTCAAAACTGATTGGTATGTATATTTGACTATCTCAAATAAAATAGTATAAACTTTCTTAGTAGATACTATATCGGTAACTGTTGCTGGAAAACGTTCAAAGTCCGAACAGGAAGCACTTAAAGATTTTGGGATTGAATACTCTAAATCAGGTAGAGCAACATGTCGCGGCTGCGAACTAAAAATAAGCAAGGATGAAGTTCGAGTCTTTAAAACCGTTTACGATACTGAAGTTGGTATGAAATACGGCGGCCAAAAAGTATGGCATCATTTGGAGTGTTTTGCAAAAATGCGATCGGACGTTGGTTGGTTTGACACTGGCGAAAACCTGCCTGGATATCAGCTCCTTAAAGACGAGGATAAGGAGGAAGTTTTAAAATTTCTACCGTGAGTAAAATGCATTTTATTTGACATGTTTATTCGCAAAGTGAATAAGAGCTGGAAGCTTGCATACTCTTTTTATATCCACGCTGCACCAAAGAGATACTTTATCACGTCCACAAGTGGGTGGGTGACCAGCATGTTTCGAACTAGTAATCACATTAAGTCAGTATAGTACTGATAACTGCATAAAAACCGGTGCCACGAGGATATTTAACGTCCAGAGCTTTATAATTCCAAAAGGTATCTACTTAAAATTTCGCGTTATGTATATACATATTTTATTATATTGTGCACACCCCACATCCTCTGCTAGGCGCCTTTTATAATGTACGACCGTGCAATTCTTGTGACATTGGCGATGACCATTGCAGGCCTGCCCATCCAGGGATCCTCGGCCACATTATTCATCTCTAGACGAATCACGGCCCGTAATGGTAGCAAATAAATTGTGTTTCCAAGTCGCCTGGGAGGTCAACCCCATAGCGGAAATAGGAGCACTTCAGTTTGTGGTCTGTGGTTTACGGTTGACTGTGTTTATTTTACAAGCGTCAGCTTGCCGTGAGTGCCTTTACTAGCTTCCGCCTCGACTTTGGCAAAGTCGTAATCGACATTGCGAGGTCGTAAGAGGCCCTAGTTGCTGGCGCTTCCGGTAGACTCAATCTCAGCATTCAGCCAGACGTGCACGTTGGCGAAGGGCTCGAAATCGCCGCTATTGTCTTACGGGCTTCTTTTTCTTGTTGCTGTGGGTTAGAAACGAATTATATCCCCGAGTCTATCAAATTAAAAGGCCCTATCTTGTACAATGATGTTTACGTGCTAACTATGCTACCAGTGGTTGACGTTGCTCTGTAAGGTATTGTGATTACCCTTGATTGTGCTTCGCTGAATGCATGTGCATGGAGATGTGTGGGTCGGTATTAATAGACATGCATGTAGGATTCGTGTCCGCTACCCTACGGCTCACAGTGCTCCGCTGGAAGACCAGAATAGCCGGGCTGACGCGTTGGAGATACGCGCTCTGACTGCGCTGCAGAGGCAATCGACCGGACTTGTCAGGTGTGTAAGCGAAAAGCTGACCATGACTCCGCTCTTGAGTCGATCGCGGCCGCTGGCCTTTAGGCGTGTAACGCATAAGCTAGTGAAATACTCTGTCGATTACAATTCGCCACCGATTGGAAAACCTTAGCCATTTATTGCCATATGCACTCACACACACTCTCATACTGTTGGCAACTTAGCAGAAGGTTGAGTTTTACGTTGAAAGGATGTTCTTTACCTCCTGATGATTTTTTGTTAAATATATGCCCAACGTTATTCAGTATGATCGTACTCTTCTTTTCTACTTCCGTGATGAACTTCCATAGAGTAAAATCGTAATATTAATGAGCATTGCGCAGATTTTCGAGTAGTTAATTTACAGGCTGGTTACATATTGCAATGAAAACTTGTCGAAGTGCCGATTGGAGATGGGCCCCACCCAACACGAATACAAAAATATTTTTTTCAGATACACAAAAAAAAAAAAATTACGAAGGCAATGACCAGCCCATCCCAACACAGTAGAGAAATATTTTTTGCACGGACATTAAACAATTGCGAAATTTGATGGTCCCATACTGTATTTGTTTTTAAGTAGCTTCCTAAATCAAGACCTGAAGAACTCAAAGCGGTCGAGACCGAATATGCTATATCGCATGGATTCTGGCGCTCAATTTGTTGAATTGCTTCAAAAATAATCCCTATAGGGATCCGGGATGAATATACTGCTTCGCGGGGATTCGGTCACTCGATTCGTCGGGTTTCTTCTAGGTAATTTTAGGACTTCTAACCATTAGCTGGATTGTTTTTATATTTTCTTTTTCGTTAGGAATATTATATTCTCTCACCAGCTGCACCAATGAAATAATCTGTTTAATATTTATTTCTTTATTTGGGTTAATAACAAGAGTGATCTATCCGGGAGTGCTCGACTAGGGGACTCCCTGAATCTTCTTCTACCTACCTGCCTTACCATTAACTACCTTCAACCAACTTACTTTTCATCGTCTCATACCTCACGGCCATAACAGTAATTATCTCTTGTTAATAGCAGCGGATACCCAGAGCTCAGAATACGAAGCTTGCCAATATAATCACATTTTTTTTTGTTAATATAACCTATGTTTCTTAACTGATCTTGATGCCATTTTCAGTAGTAGATCTTAAACATAATAAACAAAAAGACAACAGCATTAAAGTTGTAGCTTAAATTGGTGTTTAGTTCTAATGGATTTAAGCGAAGATATGTAGCGGGGGTGGCAAAAGCCTTAAAACGAAAGATACTTGATCTGCATATATTGCATATACTATTTTGAAGTTACCAAGCGGGATGCTCAAAAAAGAGACATCCACATCAATTTTTGTCGATTGCTTGGAAACGGGGCCGGTTATTGAGGCCATCGATTATCGGACACAAACTCGTATTTAGCGGGCACCTGGAGAACCTACGATAAAAATATAAAGTCTCTAGCTTTTTTATCAACACGGGCATGCATACGGGCGGACAGACAGCTGGATATGGCTAAATTAACGCGGCTATGCATGCAGATCACGAATGAACTCATAGTGGACTAAGTCCATCTTCTGGAGACCTTCCTGGATAATTTTTGTTCAAGGACAGGCCTCCTGGGACACTAATAGCCTCTGTCCACTGGTTTAAGAAATGACACATTTTCAAATTTCACATATTGTTGTTCCTCCGGTTGTCGGTAAAATGTGAGTAGGAAAAGTACCGCTTCTTTAAATAAACAGCTGATCGAATTGCTTTAATTTACATTTTTTATTCCAAAATTCAAATAATGCACTCTTGAAGTAAGGGCTCCATTTTTGGGACTCTTTTCGACATTTCGCCAACTTCAAATTCTAAAAACTGTGCGATTATTATAATTTTAAATTTCTTATTTAAAGTTGCCGCTTGCCTTCGTTGATATATCAGCTGTTTATGGTTATGATACTTTCACATTTTTCACATCGATAGAAATCTCGATTAATCATCGCAAAAAACACGAAATGTTAGGGGCGAATTTACACATCTTTCAAAAATGTGCCTTTTTTGAAACATGTGTGAAATGTGTTTTTTTATGGGGAAACGTACAGGCCGCATTTTACACATTTTGCTAAAATGTGACATTTTCAGAAATGTGTTCAGTGGACAGAGGTTATATGTTCTCTAGTCAGGAGTGGCCGAGTATTTATCACCCAAAACCATATACTCCCAATACGCGCTCGCTTGCTCAAGCTTTACACATTTTTACCTCTTTAAAGTGGTAAAGTGATATCTAGAATTCATAAAAATATATTTAAAAACAATATTTGTTTAGCTCGTTTGAGGTCCGGGGTTATGTTAAAAAACAAATGAAACAAATTTGTTTAAATTTGTATTTCCGATCAATTTCGGCAGCGCATCGGCAACCGTCTTCAGGGCACTAGCCCCAAGAGACAAAAACAATAAACATTAAAGTATATTAAATTAAACATTTAACATACAATATTGCACTTCTGATGTGCTGATTGAATCTGCAGCGATTTAGAAAATTCCACCCGCAACTGCTGAAATTTGGCGAGAAAACTTAATTAAATTTTTTGTTTATTATCGGTTTCAATTTCATTTTTAAAGATCTCTATTAGAACTTATTTATATGAATTTATATATTTATCATATTTAATAAACGGATCGCGCTATGCGCTCGTTTGTAGTAATAAAGATAAATTAAAAAAAAAAATTTGTTTCCTCGGTAGGGCGCGAACTAGCGACAGACCGCACCACTTGCCTTTGCCTCTACTCAACAGCCACACCTATAATTGAGCCTTATTGAGAAAATTAAAGTAGCAACACAGAAAATAGCAACAATCGAAATTGTAATGCTGCTGATAGAATTCGAAGCAGACGCGCATAAATAAATAAAGCATCTCCGACCCCATAAAGTATAATATTTTTGATCAGCATTAATAGTCGAGTCGATCTAGCCATATCCGTCCGTCTGTCCGTATGTATGAACTCCAGGATTTCAGAACCTATAAGAGCTAGAGACTTGAAATATCTGTAGGTCCTCCTAGTGCCTACGCAGATCGAGTTTGTTTTCGATAGTCGATAACTTACTCCGTTTCCAAGCAATTGATAAAAAACGATATCGACATCCTGTTTTTTTTTTGGCAAATTGGGTAAATAATAAGAGCTAGAGTCACCAAACTTGATACAATATTGCACTTCTAATGTGCTGATTGAAACTATTTGGCTGTAAAAGGGAGCGCAAAGTCTGTTTTATAGTTTAGTCGTTTGTTGTTTGGTTAACAAAAGACTTGAAATCTATATATATACAACTGTTTGTTTTGGCTGACTGACTGACTGATTGGTGATAATCGAACAGCCCATACCGTAAGAGCTAGAAAGTTGAAATTCAGTGTAGTTAAGTTATGTGATGTAGGTGCACGTTAAGACAGCGTTTCGGGAAATTCCACCCGCATGTGTGGAAACATCGCGAAAAACGTTTATATGAAACTTATTTGTTTACCATCCGATCGGACTCAAACGTATTTTTAAAGATCTTTGTTCAAATTCATTTGAGTGGTGTTTCGCACTTCAAAAAATGCATTCCTTGGTGGAAATGAGGGTCAAATATTTGGAGGGTGACGTATCGTGTTCAAATTTATTTCCAAAGATCTATACGAAGAATCAGTTGCGATGTGTTTCACGATATTCGCAGAATCCAAGCTTCCTCGGTAGCAATACGATTCAAAGATTTTTTTGGGCGAAGTTTTAAGTTTTGTCCGATTTGCATCTAACTTATTTTCAAAGCTCTACATAAAAACTTAATGAATACGTGTTTCAGCGATTTAGAAAATTCCACCCGCAAAAGATTATTTTATTTTCCTGGACATTACTTTGCTCTATTATAATGACGTACTGTTTCTCTTACGAGGTCTCTAACTTGTAATCATGTAGCTTTTATGTTTCTGAAATCATCGTTATATAAACATTGGGCTTGCGCCATTATTTATTCTGTGATATACATTCAAATAACGAAAGATTGCGATTCGTTAAATGTTCAATTTGGCCACAAAATATATATATCGAGAGTTGAGATCGGAATCTTCTGTTGGCTGTTTAAAGGTCTTGTTCTGCGGATAACTTGTATAATTTTATAATTCATACATACAAACATAAGTGCTGGCACGTCACTGGCTTCTCTGCAGCGATCTAGAAAATTCCACCCGCAACTGCTGAAATTTGGCAAAAAAAACTTAATTTAATTTTGTGTTTATTATCGGTTTCAATTTCATTTTCAAAGATCTTTATTAGAACTTATTTATATGAATTTATATATTTATTAAATTAAATTTGTTTGTTATATTCGACAGGTTTTTGTCAAGAAAAACTAGTTCAAATTTGTTATGTTGTGAGGTTTACAATAATATTATTTATCTGGTCGTCGGCCTGAGAAGAGGAGGCCGCGTCGCCATAGGGATGGGTGGCCGCAGTGGGGGGTGGAATATCTGGGTAAATGTCCTTCTCCTTAATCTCCTGATGGGGCGGGCACCTTGGAGAGTATTAGGGAGCCTGTTGGCGTGTGTGGCTAGCCGGTCATTGTAAAGGGAGAACTTCTTTGACACGCCTTCACAAAGTTCACCGCTATTAATGGACACAAAATAATACAAAGAAATTGGACATGAAATTAATAAACTCTTGGCCAGAAATGACTTCCAACATAGCAATGTAATTTATAAATCATTAAAAAAAACAGCATATCGCAACAAAACAAGTAAGAGGTTCTAGGGGATACCCTGAATCCTCTTATTCCAACACCAAATGCAGCTCGCGCTATGCGCTCGTTTGTAGTAATAAAGATAAATTTAAAAACAAATTTGTTTCATCGGTAGGGCGCGAACTAGCGACAGACCGCACCACTTGCCACTGCCTCTACTCAACAGCCACACCTATAATTGAGCCTTATTGATAAAATTAAAATAGCAACACAGAAAATAGCAACAATCGAAATTGTAATGCTGCTGATAGAATTCGAAGCAGACGCGCATAAATAAATAAAGCATCTCCGACCCCATAAAGTATATATATTTTTGATCAGCATTAATAGCCGAGTCGATCTAGCCATATCCGTCCGTTTGTTCGTATGTATGAACGCCAGGATTTCAGAACCTATAAGAGCTAGAGACTTGAAATATCTGTAGGTCCTCCTAGTGCCTACGCCCATCGAGTTTTTTTCCGACAGTCGATAACTTACTCCGTTTCCAAGCAATTGATAAAAATCGATATCGACATCCTGTTTTTTTTTTTGGAAAATTGGGTAAATAATAAGAGCTAGAGTCAGCAAACTTGATACAATATTGCACTTCTGATGTGCTGATTGAAACTATTTGGCTATAAAAGGGAGCGCAAAGTCTGTTTTATAGTTTAGTCGTTTGTTGTTTGGTTAACAAAAGACTTGAAATCTATATATATACAACTGTTTGTTTTGGCTGACTGACTGACTGATTGGTGATAATCGAACAGTCCATACCGTAAGAGCTAGAAAGCTGAAATTCAGTGTAGTTAAGTTATGTGATGTAGGTGCACGTTAAGACAGCGTTTCGGGAAATTCCACCCGCATGTGTGGAAACATCGCGAAAAACGTTTATATGAAACTTATTTCTTTACCATCCGATCGGACTCAAACGTATTTTTAAAGATCTTTGTTCAAATTCATTTGAGTGGTGTTTCGCACTTCAAAAAATGCATTCCTTGCTGGAAATGAGGGTCAAATATTTGGAGGGTGACGGATCGTGTTCAAATTTATTTCCAAAGATCTATACGAAGAATCAGTTGCGATGTGTTTCACGATATTCGCAGAATCCAAGCTTCCTCGGTAGCAATACGATTCAAAGATTTTTTTGGGCGAAGTTTTAAGTTTTGTCCGATTTGCATCTAACTTATTTTCAAAGCTCTACATAAAAACTTAATGAATACGTGTTTCAGCGATTTAGAAAATTCCACCCGCAAAAGATTATTTTATTTGCCTGGACATTACTTTGCTCTATTATAATGACGTACTGTTTCTCTTACGAGGTCTCTAACTTGTAATCATGTAGCTTTAATGTTTCTGAAATCATCGTTATATAAACATTGGGCTTGCGCCATTATTTATTCTGTGATATACATTCAAATAACGAAAGATTGCGATTCGTTAAATGTTCAATTTGGCCACAAAATATATATATCGAGAGTTGAGATCGGAATCTTCTGTTGGCTGTTTAAAGGTCTTGTTCTGCGGATAACTTGTATAATTTTATAATTCATACATACAAACATAAGTGCTGGCACGTCATTGGCTTCTCTGCAGCGATCTAGAAAATTCCACCCGCAACTGCTGAAATTTGGCAAAAAAAACTTAATTTAATTTTGTGTTTATTATCGGTTTCAATTTCATTTTCAAAGATCTTTATTAGAACTTATTTATATGAATTTATATATTTATTAAATTAAATTTGTTTGTTATATTCGACAGGTTTTTGTCAAGAAAAACTAGTTCAAATTTGTTATGTTGTGAGGTTTACAATAATATTATTTATCTGGTCGTCGGCCTGAGAAGAGGAGGCCGCGTCGCCATAGGGATGGGTGGCCGCAGTGGGGGGTGGAATATCTGGGTAAATGTCCTTCTCCTTAATCTCCTGATGGGGCGGGCACCTTGGAGAGTATTAGGGAGCCTGTTGGCGTGTGTGGCTAGCCGGTCATTGTAAAGGGAGAACTTCTTTGACACGCCTTCACAAAGTTCACCGCTATTAATGGACACAAAATAATACAAAGAAATTGGACATGAAATTAATAAACTCTTGGCCAGAAATGACTTCCAACATAGCAATGTAATTTATAAATCATTAAAAAAAACAGCATATCGCAACAAAACAAGTAAGAGGTTCTAGGGGATACCCTGAATCCTCTTATTCCAACACCAAATGCAGCTCGCGCTATGCGCTCGTTTGTAGTAATAAAGATAAATTTAAAAACAAATTTGTTTCCTCGGTAGGGCGCGAACTAGCGACAGACCGCACCACTTGCCACTGCCTCTACTCAACAGCCACACCTATAATTGAGCCTTATTGATAAAATTAAAATAGCAACACAGAAAATAGCAACAATCGAAATTGTAATGCTGCTGATAGAATTCGAAGCAGACGCGCATAAATAAATAAAGCATCTCCGACCCCATAAAGTATATATATTTTAGATCAGCATTAATAGCCGAGTCGATCTAGCCATATCCGTCCGTTTGTTCGTATGTATGAACGCCAGGATTTCAGAACCTATAAGAGCTAGAGACTTGAAATATCTGTAGGTCCTCCTAGTGCCTACGCCCATCGAGTTTGTTTCCGACAGTCGATAACTTACTCCGTTTCCAAGCAATTGATAAAAATCGATATCGACATCCTGTTTTTTTTTTTGGAAAATTGGGTAAATAATAAGAGCTAGAGTCAGCAAACTTGATACAATATTGCACTTCTGATGTGCTGATTGAAACTATTTGGCTATAAAAGGGAGCGCAAAGTCTGTTTTATAGTTTAGTCGTTTGTTGTTTGGTTAACAAAAGACTTGAAATCTCTATATATACAAATGTTTGTTTTGGCTGACTGACTGACTGATTGGTGATAATCGAACAGTCCATACCGTAAGAGCTAGAAAGCTGAAATTCAGTGTAGTTAAGTTATGTGATGTAGGTGCACGTTAAGACAGCGTTTCGGGAAATTCCACCCGCATGTGTGGAAACATCGCGAAAAACGTTTATATGAAACTTATTTGTTTACCATCCGATCGGACTCAAACGTATTTTTAAAGATCTTTGTTCAAATTCATTTGAGTGGTGTTTCGCACTTCAAAAAATGAATTCCTTGGTGGAAATGAGGGTCAAATATTTGGAGGGTGACGTATCGTGTTCAAATTTATTTCCAAAGATCTTTACGAAGAATCAGTTGCGATGTGTTTCACGATATTCGCAGAATCCAGGCTTCTTCGGTAGAAATACGATTCAAAGATTTTTTTGGGCGAAGTTTTAAGTTTTGTCCGATTTGCATCTAACTTATTTTCAAAGCTCTACATAAAAACTTAATGAATACGTGTTTCAGCGATTTAGAAAATTCCACCCGCAAAAGATTATGTTATTTGCCTGGACATTACTTTGCTCTATTATAATGACGTACTGTTTCTCTTACGAGGTCTCTAACTTGTAATCATGTAGCTTTAATGTTTCTGAAATCATCGTTATATAAACATTGGGCTTGCGCCATTATTTATTCTGTGATATACATTCAAATAACGAAAGATTGCGATTCGTTAAATGTTCAATTTGGCCACAAAATATATATATCGAGAGTTGAGATCGGAATCTTCTGTTGGCTGTTTAAAGGTCTTGTTCTGCGGATAACTTGTATAATTTTATAATTCATACATACAAACATAAGTGCTGGCACGTCACTGGCTTCTCTGCAGCAATCTAGAAAATTCCACCCGCAACTGCTGAAATTTGGCAAAAAAAACTTAATTTAATTTTGTGTTTATTATCGGTTTCAATTTCATTTTCAAAGATCTTTATTAGAACTTATTTATATGAATTTATATATTTATTAAACAAATTTGTTTGTTATATTCGACAGGTTTTTGTCAAGAAAAACTAGTTCAAATTTGTTATGTTGTGAGGTTTACAATAATATTATTTATCTGGTCGTCGGCCTGAGAAGAGGAGGCCGCGTCGCCATAGGGATGGGTGGCCGCAGTGGGGGGTGGAATATCTGGGTAAATGTCCTTCTCCTTAATCTCCTGATGGGGCGGGCACCTTGGAGAGTATTAGGGAGCCTGTTGGCGTGTGTGGCTAGCCGGTCATTGTAAAGGGAGAACTTCTTTGACACGCCTTCACAAAGTTCACCGCTATTAATGGACACAAAATAATACAAAGAAATTGGACATGAAATTAATAAACTCTTGGCCAGAAATGACTTCCAACATAGCAATGTAATTTATAAATCATTAAAAAAAACAGCATATCGCAACAAAACAAGTAAGAGGTTCTAGGGGATACCCTGAATCCTCTTATTCCAACACCAAATGCAGCTCGCGCTATGCGCTCGTTTGTAGTAATAAAGATAAATTTAAAAACAAATTTGTTTCCTCGGTAGGGCGCGAACTAGCGACAGACCGCACCACTTGCCACTGCCTCTACTCAACAGCCACACATATAATTGAGCCTTATTGATAAAATTAAAATAGCAACACAGAAAATAGCAACAATCGAAATTGTAATGCTGCTGATAGAATTCGAAGCAGACGCGCATAAATAAATAAAGCATCTCCGACCCCATAAAGTATATATATTTTAGATCAGCATTAATAGCCGAGTCGATCTAGCCATATCCGTCCGTTTGTTCGTATGTATGAATGCCAGGATTTCAGAACCTATAAGAGCTAGAGACTTGAAATATCTGTAGGTCCTCCTAGTGCCTACGCCCATCGAGTTTGTTTCCGACAGTCGATAACTTACTCCGTTTCCAAGCAATTGATAAAAATCGATATCGACATCCTGTTTTTTTTTGAAAATTGGGTAAATAATAAGAGCTAGAGTCAGCAAACTTGATACAATATTGCACTTCTGATGTGCTGATTGAAACTATTTGGCTATAAAAGGGAGCGCAAAGTCTGTTTTATAGTTTAGTCGTTTGTTGTTTGGTTAACAAAAGACTTGAAATCTCTATATATACAAATGTTTGTTTTGGCTGACTGACTGACTGATTGGTGATAATCGAACAGTCCATACCGTAAGAGCTAGAAAGCTGAAATTCAGTGTAGTTAAGTTATGTGATGTAGGTGCACGTTAAGACAGCGTTTCGGGAAATTCCACCCGCATGTGTGGAAACATCGCGAAAAACGTTTATATGAAACTTATTTGTTTACCATCCGATCGGACTCAAACGTATTTTTAAAGATCTTTGTTCAAATTCATTTGAGTGGTGTTTCGCACTTCAAAAAATGAATTCCTTGGTGGAAATGAGGGTCAAATATTTGGAGGGTGACGTATCGTGTTCAAATTTATTTCCAAAGATCTATACGAAGAATCAGTTGCGATGTGTTTCACGATATTCGCAGAATCCAGGCTTCTTCGGTAGAAATACGATTCAAAGATTTTTTTGGGCGAAGTTTTAAGTTTTGTCCGATTTGCATCTAACTTATTTTCAAAGCTCTACATAAAAACTTAATGAATACGTGTTTCAGCGATTTAGAAAATTCCACCCGCAAAAGATTATGTTATTTGCCTGGACATTACTTTGCTCTATTATAATGACGTACTGTTTCTCTTACGAGGTCTCTAACTTGTAATCATGTAGCTTTAATGTTTCTGAAATCATCGTTATATAAACATTGGGCTTGCGCCATTATTTATTCTGTGATATACATTCAAATAACGAAAGATTGCGATTCGTTAAATGTTCAATTTGGCCACAAAATATATATATCGAGAGTTGAGATCGGAATCTTCTGTTGGCTGTTTAAAGGTCTTGTTCTGCGGATAACTTGTATAATTTTATAATTCATACATACAAACATAAGTGCTGGCACGTCACTGGCTTCTCTGCAGCAATCTAGAAAATTCCACCCGCAACTGCTGAAATTTGGCAAAAAAAACTTAATTTAATTTTGTGTTTATTATCGGTTTCAATTTCATTTTCAAAGATCTTTATTAGAACTTATTTATATGAATTTATATATTTATTAAATTAAATTTGTTTGTTATATTCGACAGGTTTTTGTCAAGAAAAACTAGTTCAAATTTGTTATGTTGCGAGGTTTACAATAATATTATTTATCTGGTCGTCGGCCTGAGAAGAGGAGGCCGCGTCGCCATAGGGATGGGTGGCCGCAGTGGGGGGTGGAATATCTGGGTAAATGTCCTTCTCCTTAATCTCCTGATGGGGCGGGCACCTTGGAGAGTATTAGGGAGCCTGTTGGCGTGTGTGGCTAGCCGGTCATTGTAAAGGGAGAACTTCTTTGACACGCCTTCACAAAGTTCACCGCTATTAATGGACACAAAATAATACAAAGAAATTGGACATGAAATTAATAAACTCTTGGCCAGAAATGACTTCCAACATAGCAATGTAATTTATAAATCATTAAAAAAAACAGCGTATCGCAACAAAACAAGTAAGAGGTTCTAGGGGATACCCTGAATCCTCTTATTCCAACACCAAATGCAGCTCGCGCTATGCGCTCGTTTGTAGTAATAAAGATAAATTTAAAAACAAATTTGTTTCATCGGTAGGGCGCGAACTAGCGACAGACCGCACCACTTGCCACTGCCTCTACTCAACAGCCACACCTATAATTGAGCCTTATTGATAAAATTAAAATAGCAACACAGAAAATAGCAACAATCGAAATTGTAATGCTGCTGATAGAATTCGAAGCAGACGCGCATAAATAAATAAAGCATCTCCGACCCCATAAAGTATATATATTTTAGATCAGCATTAATAGCCGAGTCGATCTAGCCATATCCGTCCGTTTGTTCGTATGTATGAACGCCAGGATTTCAGAACCTATAAGAGCTAGAGACTTGAAATATCTGTAGGTCCTCCTAGTGCCTACGCCCATCGAGTTTGTTTCCGACAGTCGATAACTTACTCCGTTTCCAAGCAATTGATAAAAATCGATATCGACATCCTGTTTTTTTTTTGGAAAATTGGGTAAATAATAAGAGCTAGAGTCAGCAAACTTGATACAATATTGCACTTCTGATGTGCTGATTGAAACTATTTGGCTATAAAAGGGAGCGCAAAGTCTGTTTTATAGTTTAGTCGTTTGTTGTTTGGTTAACAAAAGACTTGAAATCTCTATATATACAAATGTTTGTTTTGGCTGACTGACTGACTGATTGGTGATAATCGAACAGTCCATACCGTAAGAGCTAGAAAGCTGAAATTCAGTGTAGTTAAGTTATGTGATGTAGGTGCACGTTAAGACAGCGTTTCGGGAAATTCCACCCGCATGTGTGGAAACATCGCGAAAAACGTTTATATGAAACTTATTTGTTTACCATCCGATCGGACTCAAACGTATTTTTAAAGATCTTTGTTCAAATTCATTTGAGTGGTGTTTCGCACTTCAAAAAATGAATTCCTTGGTGGAAATGAGGGTCAAATATTTGGAGGGTGACGTATCGTGTTCAAATTTATTTCCAAAGATCTTTACGAAGAATCAGTTGCGATGTGTTTCACGATATTCGCAGAATCCAGGCTTCTTCGGTAGAAATACGATTCAAAGATTTTTTTGGGCGAAGTTTTAAGTTTTGTCCGATTTGCATCTAACTTATTTTCAAAGCTCTACATAAAAACTTAATGAATACGTGTTTCAGCGATTTAGAAAATTCCACCCGCAAAAGATTATGTTATTTGCCTGGACATTACTTTGCTCTATTATAATGACGTACTGTTTCTCTTACGAGGTCTCTAACTTGTAATCATGTAGCTTTAATGTTTCTGAAATCATCGTTATATAAACATTGGGCTTGCGCCATTATTTATTCTGTGATATACATTCAAATAACGAAAGATTGCGATTCGTTAAATGTTCAATTTGGCCACAAAATATATATATCGAGAGTTGAGATCGGAATCTTCTGTTGGCTGTTTAAAGGTCTTGTTCTGCGGATAACTTGTATAATTTTATAATTCATACATACAAACATAAGTGCTGGCACGTCACTGGCTTCTCTGCAGCAATCTAGAAAATTCCACCCGCAACTGCTGAAATTTGGCAAAAAAAACTTAATTTAATTTTGTGTTTATTATCGGTTTCAATTTCATTTTCAAAGATCTTTATTAGAACTTATTTATATGAATTTATATATTTATTAAACAAATTTGTTTGTTATATTCGACAGGTTTTTGTCAAGAAAAACTAGTTCAAATTTGTTATGTTGTGAGGTTTACAATAATATTATTTATCTGGTCGTCGGCCTGAGAAGAGGAGGCCGCGTCGCCATAGGGATGGGTGGCCGCAGTGGGGGGTGGAATATCTGGGTAAATGTCCTTCTCCTTAATCTCCTGATGGGGCGGGCACCTTGGAGAGTATTAGGGAGCCTGTTGGCGTGTGTGGCTAGCCGGTCATTGTAAAGGGAGAACTTCTTTGACACGCCTTCACAAAGTTCACCGCTATTAATGGACACAAAATAATACAAAGAAATTGGACATGAAATTAATAAACTCTTGGCCAGAAATGACTTCCAACATAGCAATGTAATTTATAAATCATTAAAAAAAACAGCATATCGCAACAAAACAAGTAAGAGGTTCTAGGGGATACCCTGAATCCTCTTATTCCAACACCAAATGCAGCTCGCGCTATGCGCTCGTTTGTAGTAATAAAGATAAATTTAAAAACAAATTTGTTTCCTCGGTAGGGCGCGAACTAGCGACAGACCGCACCACTTGCCACTGCCTCTACTCAACAGCCACACATATAATTGAGCCTTATTGATAAAATTAAAATAGCAACACAGAAAATAGCAACAATCGAAATTGTAATGCTGCTGATAGAATTCGAAGCAGACGCGCATAAATAAATAAAGCATCTCCGACCCCATAAAGTATATATATTTTAGATCAGCATTAATAGCCGAGTCGATCTAGCCATATCCGTCCGTTTGTTCGTATGTATGAATGCCAGGATTTCAGAACCTATAAGAGCTAGAGACTTGAAATATCTGTAGGTCCTCCTAGTGCCTACGCCCATCGAGTTTGTTTCCGACAGTCGATAACTTACTCCGTTTCCAAGCAATTGATAAAAATCGATATCGACATCCTGTTTTTTTTTTGGAAAATTGGGTAAATAATAAGAGCTAGAGTCAGCAAACTTGATACAATATTGCACTTCTGATGTGCTGATTGAAACTATTTGGCTATAAAAGGGAGCGCAAAGTCTGTTTTATAGTTTAGTCGTTTGTTGTTTGGTTAACAAAAGACTTGAAATCTCTATATATACAAATGTTTGTTTTGGCTGACTGACTGACTGATTGGTGATAATCGAACAGTCCATACCGTAAGAGCTAGAAAGCTGAAATTCAGTGTAGTTAAGTTATGTGATGTAGGTGCACGTTAAGACAGCGTTTCGGGAAATTCCACCCGCATGTGTGGAAACATCGCGAAAAACGTTTATATGAAACTTATTTGTTTACCATCCGATCGGACTCAAACGTATTTTTAAAGATCTTTGTTCAAATTCATTTGAGTGGTGTTTCGCACTTCAAAAAATGAATTCCTTGGTGGAAATGAGGGTCAAATATTTGGAGGGTGACGTATCGTGTTCAAATTTATTTCCAAAGATCTTTACGAAGAATCAGTTGCGATGTGTTTCACGATATTCGCAGAATCCAGGCTTCTTCGGTAGAAATACGATTCAAAGATTTTTTTGGGCGAAGTTTTAAGTTTTGTCCGATTTGCATCTAACTTATTTTCAAAGCTCTACATAAAAACTTAATGAATACGTGTTTCAGCGATTTAGAAAATTCCACCCGCAAAAGATTATGTTATTTGCCTGGACATTACTTTGCTCTATTATAATGACGTACTGTTTCTCTTACGAGGTCTCTAACTTGTAATCATGTAGCTTTAATGTTTCTGAAATCATCGTTATATAAACATTGGGCTTGCGCCATTATTTATTCTGTGATATACATTCAAATAACGAAAGATTGCGATTCGTTAAATGTTCAATTTGGCCACAAAATATATATATCGAGAGTTGAGATCGGAATCTTCTGTTGGCTGTTTAAAGGTCTTGTTCTGCGGATAACTTGTATAATTTTATAATTCATACATACAAACATAAGTGCTGGCACGTAACTGGCTTCTCTGCAGCGATTTAGAAAATTCCACCCGCAACTGCTGAAATTTGGCAAAAAAAACTTAATTTAATTTTGTGTTTATTATCGGTTTCAATTTCATTTTCAAAGATCTTTATTAGAACTTATTTATATGAATTTATATATTTATTAAACAAATTTGTTTGTTATATTCGACAGGTTTTTGTCAAGAAAAACTAGTTCAAATTTGTTATGTTGTGAGGTTTACAATAATATTATTTATCTGGTCGTCGGCCTGAGAAGAGGAGGCCGCGTCGCCATAGGGATGGGTGGCCGCAGTGGGGGGTGGAATATCTGGGTAAATGTCCTTCTCCTTAATCTCCTGATGGGGCGGGCACCTTGGAGAGTATTAGGGAGCCTGTTGGCGTGTGTGGCTAGCCGGTCATTGTAAAGGGAGAACTTCTTTGACACGCCTTCACAAAGTTCACCGCTATTAATGGACACAAAATAATACAAAGAAATTGGACATGAAATTAATAAACTCTTGGCCAGAAATGACTTCCAACATAGCAATGTAATTTATAAATCATTAAAAAAAACAGCATATCGCAACAAAACAAGTAAGAGGTTCTAGGGGATACCCTGAATCCTCTTATTCCAACACCAAATGCAGCTCGCGCTATGCGCTCGTTTGTAGTAATAAAGATAAATTTAAAAACAAATTTGTTTCCTCGGTAGGGCGCGAACTAGCGACAGACCGCACCACTTGCCACTGCCTCTACTCAACAGCCACACATATAATTGAGCCTTATTGATAAAATTAAAATAGCAACACAGAAAATAGCAACAATCGAAATTGTAATGCTGCTGATAGAATTCGAAGCAGACGCGCATAAATAAATAAAGCATCTCCGACCCCATAAAGTATATATATTTTAGATCAGCATTAATAGCCGAGTCGATCTAGCCATATCCGTCCGTTTGTTCGTATGTATGAATGCCAGGATTTCAGAACCTATAAGAGCTAGAGACTTGAAATATCTGTAGGTCCTCCTAGTGCCTACGCCCATCGAGTTTGTTTCCGACAGTCGATAACTTACTCCGTTTCCAAGCAATTGATAAAAATCGATATCGACATCCTGTTTTTTTTTTTGGAAAATTGGGTAAATAATAAGAGCTAGAGTCAGCAAACTTGATACAATATTGCACTTCTGATGTGCTGATTGAAACTATTTGGCTATAAAAGGGAGCGCAAAGTCTGTTTTATAGTTTAGTCGTTTGTTGTTTGGTTAACAAAAGACTTGAAATCTCTATATATACAAATGTTTGTTTTGGCTGACTGACTGACTGATTGGTGATAATCGAACAGTCCATACCGTAAGAGCTAGAAAGCTGAAATTCAGTGTAGTTAAGTTATGTGATGTAGGTGCACGTTAAGACAGCGTTTCGGGAAATTCCACCCGCATGCGTTTAAACATCGCGAAAAACGTTTATATGAAACTTATTTGTTTACCATCCGATCGGACTCAAACGTATTTTTAAAGATCTTTGTTCAAATTCATTTGAGTGGTGTTTCGCACTTCAAAAAATGAATTCCTTGGTGGAAATGAGGGTCAAATATTTGGAGGGTGACGTATCGTGTTCAAATTTATTTCCAAAGATCTATACGAAGAATCAGTTGCGATGTGTTTCACGATATTCGCAGAATCCAGGCTTCTTCGGTAGAAATACGATTCAAAGATTTTTTGGGCGAAGTTTTAAGTTTTGTCCGATTTGCATCTAACTTATTTTCAAAGCTCTACATAAAAACTTAATGAATACGTGTTTCAGCGATTTAGAAAATTCCACCCGCAAAAGATTATGTTATTTGCCTGGACATTACTTTGCTCTATTATAATGACGTACTGTTTCTCTTACGAGGTCTCTAACTTGTAATCATGTAGCTTTAATGTTTCTGAAATCATCGTTATATAAACATTGGGCTTGCGCCATTATTTATTCTGTGATATACATTCAAATAACGAAAGATTGCGATTCGTTAAATGTTCAATTTGGCCACAAAATATATATATCGAGAGTTGAGATCGGAATCTTCTGTTGGCTGTTTAAAGGTCTTGTTCTGCGGATAACTTGTATAATTTTATAATTCATACATACAAACATAAGTGCTGGCACGTCACTGGCTTCTCTGCAGCAATCTAGAAAATTCCACCCGCAACTGCTGAAATTTGGCAAAAAAAACTTAATTTAATTTTGTGTTTATTATCGGTTTCAATTTCATTTTCAAAGATCTTTATTAGAACTTATTTATATGAATTTATATATTTATTAAACAAATTTGTTTGTTATATTCGACAGGTTTTTGTCAAGAAAAACTAGTTCAAATTTGTTATGTTGTGAGGTTTACAATAATATTATTTATCTGGTCGTCGGCCTGAGAAGAGGAGGCCGCGTCGCCATAGGGATGGGTGGCCGCAGTGGGGGGTGGAATATCTGGGTAAATGTCCTTCTCCTTAATCTCCTGATGGGGCGGGCACCTTGGAGAGTATTAGGGAGCCTGTTGGCGTGTGTGGCTAGCCGGTCATTGTAAAGGGAGAACTTCTTTGACACGCCTTCACAAAGTTCACCGCTATTAATGGACACAAAATAATACAAAGAAATTGGACATGAAATTAATAAACTCTTGGCCAGAAATGACTTCCAACATAGCAATGTAATTTATAAATCATTAAAAAAAACAGCGTATCGCAACAAAACAAGTAAGAGGTTCTAGGGGATACCCTGAATCCTCTTATTCCAACACCAAATGCAGCTCGCGCTATGCGCTCGTTTGTAGTAATAAAGATAAATTTAAAAACAAATTTGTTTCATCGGTAGGGCGCGAACTAGCGACAGACCGCACCACTTGCCACTGCCTCTACTCAACAGCCACACCTATAATTGAGCCTTATTGATAAAATTAAAATAGCAACACAGAAAATAGCAACAATCGAAATTGTAATGCTGCTGATAGAATTCGAAGCAGACGCGCATAAATAAATAAAGCATCTCCGACCCCATAAAGTATATATATTTTAGATCAGCATTAATAGCCGAGTCGATCTAGCCATATCCGTCCGTTTGTTCGTATGTATGAACGCCAGGATTTCAGAACCTATAAGAGCTAGAGACTTGAAATATCTGTAGGTCCTCCTAGTGCCTACGCCCATCGAGTTTGTTTCCGACAGTCGATAACTTACTCCGTTTCCAAGCAATTGATAAAAATCGATATCGACATCCTGTTTTTTTTTTTGGAAAATTGGGTAAATAATAAGAGCTAGAGTCAGCAAACTTGATACAATATTGCACTTCTGATGTGCTGATTGAAACTATTTGGCTATAAAAGGGAGCGCAAAGTCTGTTTTATAGTTTAGTCGTTTGTTGTTTGGTTAACAAAAGACTTGAAATCTCTATATATACAAATGTTTGTTTTGGCTGACTGACTGACTGATTGGTGATAATCGAACAGTCCATACCGTAAGAGCTAGAAAGCTGAAATTCAGTGTAGTTAAGTTATGTGATGTAGGTGCACGTTAAGACAGCGTTTCGGGAAATTCCACCCGCATGTGTGGAAACATCGCGAAAAACGTTTATATGAAACTTATTTGTTTACCATCCGATCGGACTCAAACGTATTTTTAAAGATCTTTGTTCAAATTCATTTGAGTGGTGTTTCGCACTTCAAAAAATGAATTCCTTGGTGGAAATGAGGGTCAAATATTTGGAGGGTGACGTATCGTGTTCAAATTTATTTCCAAAGATCTTTACGAAGAATCAGTTGCGATGTGTTTCACGATATTCGCAGAATCCAGGCTTCTTCGGTAGAAATACGATTCAAAGATTTTTTTGGGCGAAGTTTTAAGTTTTGTCCGATTTGCATCTAACTTATTTTCAAAGCTCTACATAAAAACTTAATGAATACGTGTTTCAGCGATTTAGAAAATTCCACCCGCAAAAGATTATGTTATTTGCCTGGACATTACTTTGCTCTATTATAATGACGTACTGTTTCTCTTACGAGGTCTCTAACTTGTAATCATGTAGCTTTAATGTTTCTGAAATCATCGTTATATAAACATTGGGCTTGCGCCATTATTTATTCTGTGATATACATTCAAATAACGAAAGATTGCGATTCGTTAAATGTTCAATTTGGCCACAAAATATATATATCGAGAGTTGAGATCGGAATCTTCTGTTGGCTGTTTAAAGGTCTTGTTCTGCGGATAACTTGTATAATTTTATAATTCATACATACAAACATAAGTGCTGGCACGTCACTGGCTTCTCTGCAGCAATCTAGAAAATTCCACCCGCAACTGCTGAAATTTGGCAAAAAAACTTAATTTAATTTTGTGTTTATTATCGGTTTCAATTTCATTTTCAAAGATCTTTATTAGAACTTATTTATATGAATTTATATATTTATTAAACAAATTTGTTTGTTATATTCGACAGGTTTTTGTCAAGAAAAACTAGTTCAAATTTGTTATGTTGTGAGGTTTACAATAATATTATTTATCTGGTCGTCGGCCTGAGAAGAGGAGGCCGCGTCGCCATAGGGATGGGTGGCCGCAGTGGGGGGTGGAATATCTGGGTAAATGTCCTTCTCCTTAATCTCCTGATGGGGCGGGCACCTTGGAGAGTATTAGGGAGCCTGTTGGCGTGTGTGGCTAGCCGGTCATTGTAAAGGGAGAACTTCTTTGACACGCCTTCACAAAGTTCACCGCTATTAATGGACACAAAATAATACAAAGAAATTGGACATGAAATTAATAAACTCTTGGCCAGAAATGACTTCCAACATAGCAATGTAATTTATAAATCATTAAAAAAAACAGCATATCGCAACAAAACAAGTAAGAGGTTCTAGGGGATACCCTGAATCCTCTTATTCCAACACCAAATGCAGCTCGCGCTATGCGCTCGTTTGTAGTAATAAAGATAAATTTAAAAACAAATTTGTTTCCTCGGTAGGGCGCGAACTAGCGACAGACCGCACCACTTGCCACTGCCTCTACTCAACAGCCACACATATAATTGAGCCTTATTGATAAAATTAAAATAGCAACACAGAAAATAGCAACAATCGAAATTGTAATGCTGCTGATAGAATTCGAAGCAGACGCGCATAAATAAATAAAGCATCTCCGACCCCATAAAGTATATATATTTTAGATCAGCATTAATAGCCGAGTCGATCTAGCCATATCCGTCCGTTTGTTCGTATGTATGAATGCCAGGATTTCAGAACCTATAAGAGCTAGAGACTTGAAATATCTGTAGGTCCTCCTAGTGCCTACGCCCATCGAGTTTGTTTCCGACAGTCGATAACTTACTCCGTTTCCAAGCAATTGATAAAAATCGATATCGACATCCTGTTTTTTTTTTTGGAAAATTGGGTAAATAATAAGAGCTAGAGTCAGCAAACTTGATACAATATTGCACTTCTGATGTGCTGATTGAAACTATTTGGCTATAAAAGGGAGCGCAAAGTCTGTTTTATAGTTTAGTCGTTTGTTGTTTGGTTAACAAAAGACTTGAAATCTCTATATATACAAATGTTTGTTTTGGCTGACTGACTGACTGATTGGTGATAATCGAACAGTCCATACCGTAAGAGCTAGAAAGCTGAAATTCAGTGTAGTTAAGTTATGTGATGTAGGTGCACGTTAAGACAGCGTTTCGGGAAATTCCACCCGCATGTGTGGAAACATCGCGAAAAACGTTTATATGAAACTTATTTGTTTACCATCCGATCGGACTCAAACGTATTTTTAAAGATCTTTGTTCAAATTCATTTGAGTGGTGTTTCGCACTTCAAAAAATGAATTCCTTGGTGGAAATGAGGGTCAAATATTTGGAGGGTGACGTATCGTGTTCAAATTTATTTCCAAAGATCTATACGAAGAATCAGTTGCGATGTGTTTCACGATATTCGCAGAATCCAGGCTTCTTCGGTAGAAATACGATTCAAAGATTTTTTTGGGCGAAGTTTTAAGTTTTGTCCGATTTGCATCTAACTTATTTTCAAAGCTCTACATAAAAACTTAATGAATACGTGTTTCAGCGATTTAGAAAATTCCACCCGCAAAAGATTATGTTATTTGCCTGGACATTACTTTGCTCTATTATAATGACGTACTGTTTCTCTTACGAGGTCTCTAACTTGTAATCATGTAGCTTTAATGTTTCTGAAATCATCGTTATATAAACATTGGGCTTGCGCCATTATTTATTCTGTGATATACATTCAAATAACGAAAGATTGCGATTCGTTAAATGTTCAATTTGGCCACAAAATATATATATCGAGAGTTGAGATCGGAATCTTCTGTTGGCTGTTTAAAGGTCTTGTTCTGCGGATAACTTGTATAATTTTATAATTCATACATACAAACATAAGTGCTGGCACGTAACTGGCTTCTCTGCAGCGATTTAGAAAATTCCACCCGCAACTGCTGAAATTTGGCAAAAAAAACTTAATTTAATTTTGTGTTTATTATCGGTTTCAATTTCATTTTCAAAGATCTTTATTAGAACTTATTTATATGAATTTATATATTTATTAAATTAAATTTGTTTGTTATATTCGACAGGTTTTTGTCAAGAAAAACTAGTTCAAATTTGTTATGTTGTGAGGTTTACAATAATATTATTTATCTGGTCGTCGGCCTGAGAAGAGGAGGCCGCGTCGCCATAGGGATGGGTGGCCGCAGTGGGGGGTGGAATATCTGGGTAAATGTCCTTCTCCTTAATCTCCTGATGGGGCGGGCACCTTGGAGAGTATTAGGGAGCCTGTTGGCGTGTGTGGCTAGCCGGTCATTGTAAAGGGAGAACTTCTTTGACACGCCTTCACAAAGTTCACCGCTATTAATGGACACAAAATAATACAAAGAAATTGGACATGAAATTAATAAACTCTTGGCCAGAAATGACTTCCAACATAGCAATGTAATTTATAAATCATTAAAAAAAACAGCGTATCGCAACAAAACAAGTAAGAGGTTCTAGGGGATACCCTGAATCCTCTTATTCCAACACCAAATGCAGCTCGCGCTATGCGCTCGTTTGTAGTAATAAAGATAAATTTAAAAACAAATTTGTTTCATCGGTAGGGCGCGAACTAGCGACAGACCGCACCACTTGCCACTGCCTCTACTCAACAGCCACACCTATAATTGAGCCTTATTGATAAAATTAAAATAGCAACACAGAAAATAGCAACAATCGAAATTGTAATGCTGCTGATAGAATTCGAAGCAGACGCGCATAAATAAATAAAGCATCTCCGACCCCATAAAGTATATATATTTTAGATCAGCATTAATAGCCGAGTCGATCTAGCCATATCCGTCCGTTTGTTCGTATGTATGAACGCCAGGATTTCAGAACCTATAAGAGCTAGAGACTTGAAATATCTGTAGGTCCTCCTAGTGCCTACGCCCATCGAGTTTGTTTCCGACAGTCGATAACTTACTCCGTTTCCAAGCAATTGATAAAAATCGATATCGACATCCTGTTTTTTTTTTTTGGAAAATTGGGTAAATAATAAGAGCTAGAGTCAGCAAACTTGATACAATATTGCACTTCTGATGTGCTGATTGAAACTATTTGGCTATAAAAGGGAGCGCAAAGTCTGTTTTATAGTTTAGTCGTTTGTTGTTTGGTTAACAAAAGACTTGAAATCTCTATATATACAAATGTTTGTTTTGGCTGACTGACTGACTGATTGGTGATAATCGAACAGTCCATACCGTAAGAGCTAGAAAGCTGAAATTCAGTGTAGTTAAGTTATGTGATGTAGGTGCACGTTAAGACAGCGTTTCGGGAAATTCCACCCGCATGTGTGGAAACATCGCGAAAAACGTTTATATGAAACTTATTTGTTTACCATCCGATCGGACTCAAACGTATTTTTAAAGATCTTTGTTCAAATTCATTTGAGTGGTGTTTCGCACTTCAAAAAATGAATTCCTTGGTGGAAATGAGGGTCAAATATTTGGAGGGTGACGTATCGTGTTCAAATTTATTTCCAAAGATCTATACGAAGAATCAGTTGCGATGTGTTTCACGATATTCGCAGAATCCAGGCTTCTTCGGTAGAAATACGATTCAAAGATTTTTTTGGGCGAAGTTTTAAGTTTTGTCCGATTTGCATCTAACTTATTTTCAAAGCTCTACATAAAAACTTAATGAATACGTGTTTCAGCGATTTAGAAAATTCCACCCGCAAAAGATTATGTTATTTGCCTGGACATTACTTTGCTCTATTATAATGACGTACTGTTTCTCTTACGAGGTCTATAACTTGTAATCATGTAGCTTTAATGTTTCTGAAATCATCGTTATATAAACATTGGGCTTGCGCCATTATTTCTTCTGTGATATACATTCAAATAACGAAAGATTGCGATTCGTTAAATGTTCAATTTGGCCACAAAATATATATATCGAGAGTTGAGATCGGAATCTTCTGTTGGCTGTTTAAAGGTCTTGTTCTGCGGATAACTTGTATAATTTTATAATTCATACATACAAACATAAGTGCTGGCACGTCACTGGCTTCTCTGCAGCAATCTAGAAAATTCCACCCGCAACTGCTGAAATTTGGCAAAAAAAACTTAATTTAATTTTGTGTTTATTATCGGTTTCAATTTCATTTTCAAAGATCTTTATTAGAACTTATTTATATGAATTTATATATTTATTATATTAAATAAATATCTTCGCCTTTTTTATCGTTTGTTATATTCGACAGGTTTTTGTCAAGAAAAACTAGTTCAAATTTGTTATGTTGTGAGGTTTACAATAATATTATTTATCTGGTCGTCGGCCTGAGAAGAGGAGGCCGCGTCGCCATAGGGATGGGTGGCCGCAGTGGGGGGTGGAATATCTGGGTAAATGTCCTTCTCCTTAATCTCCTGATGGGGCGGGCACCTTGGAGAGTATTAGGGAGCCTGTTGGCGTGTGTGGCTAGCCGGTCATTGTAAAGGGAGAACTTCTTTGACACGCCTTCACAAAGTTCACCGCTATTAATGGACACAAAATAATACAAAGAAATTGGACATGAAATTAATAAACTCTTGGCCAGAAATGACTTCCAACATAGCAATGTAATTTATAAATCATTAAAAAAAACAGCATATCGCAACAAAACAAGTAAGAGGTTCTAGGGGATACCCTGAATCCTCTTATTCCAACACCAAATGCAGCTCGCGCTATGCGCTCGTTTGTAGTAATAAAGATAAATTTAAAAACAAATTTGTTTCCTCGGTAGGGCGCGAACTAGCGACAGACCGCACCACTTGCCACTGCCTCTACTCAACAGCCACACCTATAATTGAGCCTTATTGATAAAATTAAAATAGCAACACAGAAAATAGCAACAATCGAAATTGTAATGCTGCTGATAGAATTCGAAGCAGACGCGCATAAATAAATAAAGCATCTCCGACCCCATAAAGTATATATATTTTTAGATCAGCATTAATAGCCGAGTCGATCTAGCCATATCCGTCCGTTTGTTCGTATGTATGAACGCCAGGATTTCAGAACCTATAAGAGCTAGAGACTTGAAATATCTGTAGGTCCTCCTAGTGCCTACGCCCATCGAGTTTGTTTCCGACAGTCGATAACTTACTCCGTTTCCAAGCAATTGATAAAAATCGATATCGACATCCTGTTTTTTTTTTTGGAAAATTGGGTAAATAATAAGAGCTAGAGTCAGCAAACTTGATACAATATTGCACTTCTGATGTGCTGATTGAAACTATTTGGCTATAAAAGGGAGCGCAAAGTCTGTTTTATAGTTTAGTCGTTTGTTGTTTGGTTAACAAAAGACTTGAAATCTATATATATACAACTGTTTGTTTTGGCTGACTGACTGACTGATTGGTGATAATCGAACAGTCCATACCGTAAGAGCTAGAAAGCTGAAATTCAGTGTAGTTAAGTTATGTGATGTAGGTGCACGTTAAGACAGCGTTTCGGGAAATTCCACCCGCATGTGTGGAAACATCGCGAAAAACGTTTATATGAAACTTATTTGTTTACCATCCGATCGGACTCAAACGTATTTTTAAAGATCTTTGTTCAAATTCATTTGAGTGGTGTTTCGCACTTCAAAAAATGAATTCCTTGGTGGAAATGAGGGTCAAATATTTGGAGGGTGACGTATCGTGTTCAAATTTATTTCCAAAGATCTATACGAAGAATCAGTTGCGATGTGTTTCACGATATTCGCAGAATCCAGGCTTCCTCGGTAGAAATACGATTCAAAGATTTTTTTGGGCGAAGTTTTAAGTTTTGTCCGATTTGCATCTAACTTATTTTCAAAGCTCTACATAAAAACTTAATGAATACGTGTTTCAGCGATTTAGAAAATTCCACCCGCAAAAGATTATTTTATTTGCCTGGACATTACTTTGCTCTATTATAATGACGTACTGTTTCTCTTACGAGGTCTCTAACTTGTAATCATGTAGCTTTAATGTTTCTGAAATCATCGTTATATAAACATTGGGCTTGCGCCATTATTTATTCTGTGATATACATTCAAATAACGAAAGATTGCGATTCGTTAAATGTTCAATTTGGCCACAAAATATATATATCGAGAGTTGAGATCGGAATCTTCTGTTGGCTGTTTAAAGGTCTTGTTCTGCGGATAACTTGTATAATTTTATAATTCATACATACAAACATAAGTGCTGGCACGTAACTGGCTTCTCTGCAGCGATTTAGAAAATTCCACCCGCAACTGCTGAAATTTGGCAAAAAAAACTTAATTTAATTTTGTGTTTATTATCGGTTTCAATTTCATTTTCAAAGATCTTTATTAGAACTTATTTATATGAATTTATATATTTATTAAATTAAATAAACGGCTTTTAAGGTCGCTAATTGCCTTATGCGCCATTTGTTTATCGTTTTTATATTCGACAGGTTTTTGTCAAGAAAAACTAATTTAAATTTGTTATGTTGTGAGGTTTACAATAATATTATTTATCTGGTCGTCGGCCTGAGAAGAGGAGGCCGCGTCGCCATAGGGATGGGTGGCCGCAGTGGGGGGTGGAATATCTGGGTAAATGTCCTTCTCCTTAATCTCCTGATGGGGCGGGCACCTTGGAGAGTATTAGGGAGCCTGTTGGCGTGTGTGGCTAGCCGGTCATTGTAAAGGGAGAACTTCTTTGACACGCCTTCACAAAGTTCACCGCTATTAATGGACACAAAATAATACAAAGAAATTGGACATGAAATTAATAAACTCTTGGCCAGAAATGACTTCCAACATAGCAATGTAATTTATAAATCATTAAAAAAAACAGCATATCGCAACAAAACAAGTAAGAGGTTCTAGGGGATACCCTGAATCCTCTTATTCCAACACCAAATGCAGCTCGCGCTATGCGCTCGTTTGTAGTAATAAAGATAAATTTAAAAACAAATTTGTTTCCTCGGTAGGGCGCGAACTAGCGACAGACCGCACCACTTGCCACTGCCTCTACTCAACAGCCACACCTATAATTGAGCCTTATTGAGAAAATTAAAATAGCAACACAGAAAATAGCAACAATCGAAATTGTAATGCTGCTGATAGAATTCGAAGCAGACGCGCATAAATAAATAAAGCATCTCCGACCCCATAAAGTATATATATTTTTGATCAGCATTAATAGCCGAGTCGATCTAGCCATATCCGTCCGTCTGTTCGTATGTATGAACGCCAGGATTTCAGAACCTATAAGAGCTAGAGACTTGAAATATCTGTAGGTCCTCCTCGAGTTTGTTTCCGACAGTCGATAACTTACTCCGTTTCCAAGCAATTGATAAAAATCGATATCGACATCCTGTTTTTTTTTTTTGGAAAATTGGGTAAATAATAAGAGCTAGAGTCAGCAAACTTGATATAATATTGCACTTCTGATGTGCTGATTGAAACTATTTGGCTATAAAAGGGAGCGCAAAGTCTGTTTTATAGTTTAGTCGTTTGTTGTTTGGTTAACAAAAGACTTGAAATCTATATATATACAACTGTTTGTTTTGGCTGACTGACTGACTGATTGGTGATAATCGAACAGTCCATACCGTAAGAGCTAGAAAGCTGAAATTCAGTGTAGTTAAGTTATGTGATGTAGGTGCACGTTAAGACAGCGTTTCGGGAAATTCCACCCGCATGTGTGGAAACATCGCGAAAAACGTTTATATGAAACTTATTTGTTTACCATCCGATCGGACTCAAACGTATTTTTAAAGATCTTTGTTCAAATTCATTTGAGTGGTGTTTCGCACTTCAAAAAATGCATTCCTTGGTGGAAATGAGGGTCAAATATTTGGAGGGTGACGTATCGTGTTCAAATTTATTTCCAAAGATCTATACGAAGAATCAGTTGCGATGTGTTTCACGATATTCGCAGAATCCAAGCTTCCTCGGTAGCAATACGATTCAAAGATTTTTTTGGGCGAAGTTTTAAGTTTTGTCCGATTTGCATCTAACTTATTTTCAAAGCTCTACATAAAAACTTAATGAATACGTGTTTCAGCGATTTAGAAAATTCCACCCGCAAAAGATTATTTTATTTTCCTGGACATTACTTTGCTCTATTATGATGACGTACTGTTTCTCTTACGAGGTCTCTAACTTGTAATCATGTAGCTTTAATGTTTCTGAAATCATCGGTATATAAACATTGGGCTTGCGCCATTATTTCTTCTGTGATATACATTCAAATAACGAAAGATTGCGATTCGTTAAATGTTCAATTTGGCCACAAAATATATATATCGAGAGTTGAGATCGGAATCTTCTGTTGGCTGTTTAAAGGTCTTGTTCTGCGGATAACTTGTATAATTTTATAATTCATACATACAAACATAAGTGCTGGCACGTAACTGGCTTCTCTGCAGCGATTTAGAAAATTCCACCCGCAACTGCTGACATTTGGCAAAAAAAACTTAATTTAATTTTGTGTTTATTATCGGTTTCAATTTCATTTTCAAAGATCTTTATTAGAACTTATTTATATGAATTTATATATTTATTATATTAAATAAACGGCTTTTAAGGTCGCTAATTGCCTTATGCGCCATTTGTTTATCGTTTCTTATATTCGACAGGTTTTTGTCAAGAAAAACTAATTTAAATTTGTTATGTTGTGAGGTTTACAATAATATTATTTATCTGGTCGTCGGCCTGAGAAGAGGAGGCCGCGTCGCCATAGGGATGGGTGGCCGCAGTGGGGGGTGGAATATCTGGGTAAATGTCCTTCTCCTTAATCTCCTGATGGGGCGGGCACCTTGGAGAGTATTAGGGAGCCTGTTGGCGTGTGTGGCTAGCCGGTCATTGTAAAGGGAGAACTTCTTTGACACGCCTTCACAAAGTTCACCGCTATTAATGGACACAAAATAATACAAAGAAATTGGACATGAAATTAATAAACTCTTGGCCAGAAATGACTTCCAACATAGCAATGTAATTTATAAATCATTAAAAAAAAACAGCATATCGCAACAAAACAAGTAAGAGGTTCTAGGGGATACCCTGAATCCTCTTATTCCAACACCAAATGCAGCTCGCGCTATGCGCTCGTTTGTAGTAATAAAGATAAATTTAAAAACAAATTTGTTTCCTCGGTAGGGCGCGAACTAGCGACAGACCGCACCACTTGCCACTGCCTCTACTCAACAGCCACACCTATAATTGAGCCTTATTGAGAAAATTAAAATAGCAACACAGAAAATAGCAACAATCGAAATTGTAATGCTGCTGATAGAATTCGAAGCAGACGCGCATAAATAAATAAAGCATCTCCGACCCCATAAAGTATATATATTTTTGATCAGCATTAATAGCCGAGTCGATCTATCCATGTCCGTCCGTCTGTTCGTATGTATGAACGCCAGGATTTCAGAACCTATAAGAGCTAGAGACTTGAAATATCTGTAGGTCCTCCTAGTGCCTACGCCCATCGAGTTTGTTTCCGACAGTCGATAACTTACTCCGTTTCCAAGCAATTGATAAAAATCGATATCGACATTCTGTTTATTTTTTTTGGAAAATTGGGTAAATAATAAGAGCTAGAGTCAGCAAACTTGATACAATATTGCACTTCTGATGTGCTGATTGAAACTATTTGGCTATAAAAGGGAGCGCAAAGTCTGTTTTATAGTTTAGTCGTTTGTTGTTTGGTTAACAAAAGACTTGAAATCTATATATATACAACTGTTTGTTTTGGCTGACTGACTGACTGATTGGTGATAATCGAACAGTCCATACCGTAAGAGCTAGAAAGCTGAAATTCAGTGTAGTTAAGTTATGTGATGTAGGTGCACGTTAAGACAGCGTTTCGGGAAATTCCACCCGCATGTGTGGAAACATCGCGAAAAACGTTTATATGAAACTTATTTGTTTACCATCCGATCGGACTCAAACGTATTTTTAAAGATCTTTGTTCAAATTCATTTGAGTGGTGTTTCGCACTTCAAAAAATGCATTCCTTGGTGGAAATGAGGGTCAAATATTTGGAGGGTGACGTATCGTGTTCAAATTTATTTCCAAAGATCTATACGAAGAATCAGTTGCGATGTGTTTCACGATATTCGCAGAATCCAAGCTTCCTCGGTAGCAATACGATTCAAAGATTTTTTGGGCGAAGTTTTAAGTTTTGTCCGATTTGCATCTAACTTATTTTCAAAGCTCTACATAAAAACTTAATGAATACGTGTTTCAGCGATTTAGAAAATTCCACCCGCAAAAGATTATTTTATTTTCCTGGACATTACTTTGCTCTATTATGATGACGTACTGTTTCTCTTACGAGGTCTCTAACTTGTAATCATGTAGCTTTAATGTTTCTGAAATCATCGGTATATAAACATTGGGCTTGCGCCATTATTTCTTCTGTGATATACATTCAAATAACGAAAGATTGCGATTCGTTAAATGTTCAATTTGGCCACAAAATATATATATCGAGAGTTGAGATCGGAATCTTCTGTTGGCTGTTTAAAGGTCTTGTTCTGCGGATAACTTGTATAATTTTATAATTCATACATACAAACATAAGTGCTGGCACGTAACTGGCTTCTCTGCAGCGATTTAGAAAATTCCACCCGCAACTGCTGAAATTTGGCAAAAAAAACTTAATTTAATTTTGTGTTTATTATCGGTTTCAATTTCATTTTCAAAGATCTTTATTAGAACTTGTTTATATGAATTTATATATTTATTATATTAAATAAACGGCTTTTAAGGTCGCTAATTGCCTTATGCGCCATTTGTTTGTCGTTTGTTATATTCGACAGGTTTTTGTCAAGAAAAACTAATTTAAATTTGTTATGTTGTGAGGTTTACAATAATATTATTTATCTGGTCGTCGGCCTGAGAAGAGGAGGCCGCGTCGCCATAGGGATGGGTGGCCGCAGTGGGGGGTGGAATATCTGGGTAAATGTCCTTCTCCTTAATCTCCTGATGGGGTGGGCACCTTGGAGAGTATTAGGGAGCCTGTTGGCGTGTGTGGCTAGCCGGTCATTGTAAAGGGAGAACTTCTTTGACACGCCTTCACAAAGTTCACCGCTATTAATGGACACAAAATAATACAAAGAAATTGGACATGAAATTAATAAACTCTTGGCCAGAAATGACTTCCAACATAGCAATGTAATTTATAAATCATTAAAAAAAAACAGCATATCGCAACAAAACAAGTAAGAGGTTCTAGGGGATACCCTGAATCCTCTTATTCCAACACCAAATGCAGCTCGCGCTATGCGCTCGTTTGTAGTAATAAAGATAAATTTAAAAACAAATTTGTTTCCTCGGTAGGGCGCCAACTAGCGACAGACCGACCCACCACTTGCCACTGCCTCTACTCAACAGCCACACCTATAATTGAGTCTTATTGAGAAAATTAAAATAGCAACACAGAAAATAGCAACAATCGAAATTGTAATGCTGCTGATAGAATTCGAAGCAGACGCGCATAAATAAATAAAGCATCTCCGACCCCATAAAGTATATATATTTTTGATCAGCATTAATAGCCGAGTCGATCTATCCATGTCCGTCCGTCTGTTCGTATGTATGAACGCCAGGATTTCAGAACCTATAAGAGCTAGAGACTTGAAATATCTGTAGGTCCTCCTAGTGCCTACGCCCATCGAGTTTGTTTCCGACAGTCGATAACTTACTCCGTTTCCAAGCAATTGATAAAAATCGATATCGACATTCTGTTTATTTTTTTGGAAAATTGGGTAAATAATAAGAGCTAGAGTCAGCAAACTTGATACAATATTGCACTTCTGATGTGCTGATTGAAACTATTTGGCTATAAAAGGGAGCGCAAAGTCTGTTTTATAGTTTAGTCGTTTGTTGTTTGGTTAACAAAAGACTTGAAATCTATATATATACAACTGTTTGTTTTGGCTGACTGACTGACTGATTGGTGATAATCGAACAGTCCATACCGTAAGAGCTAGAAAGCTGAAATTCAGTGTAGTTAAGTTATGTGATGTAGGTGCACGTTAAGACAGCGTTTCGGGAAATTCCACCCGCATGTGTGGAAACATCGCGAAAAACGTTTATATGAAACTTATTTGTTTACCATCCGATCGGACTCAAACGTATTTTTAAAGATCTTTGTTCAAATTCATTTGAGTGGTGTTTCGCACTTCAAAAAATGCATTCCTTGGTGGAAATGAGGGTCAAATATTTGGAGGGTGACGTATCGTGTTCAAATTTATTTCCAAAGATCTTTACGAAGAATCAGTTGCGATGTGTTTCACGATATTCGCAGAATCCAAGCTTCCTCGGTAGCAATACGATTCAAAGATTTTTTTGGGCGAAGTTTTAAGTTTTGTCCGATTTGCATCTAACTTATTTTCAAAGCTCTACATAAAAACTTAATGAATACGTGTTTCAGCGATTTAGAAAATTCCACCCGCAAAAGATTATTTTATTTTCCTGGACATTACTTTGCTCTATTATGATGACGTACTGTTTCTCTTACGAGGTCTCTAACTTGTAATCATGTAGCTTTAATGTTTCTGAAATCATCGGTATATAAACATTGGGCTTGCGCCATTATTTCTTCTGTGATATACATTCAAATAACGAAAGATTGCGATTCGTTAAATGTTCAATTTGGCCACAAAATATATATATCGAGAGTTGAGATCGGAATCTTCTGTTGGCTGTTTAAAGGTCTTGTTCTGCGGATAACTTGTATAATTTTATAATTCATACATACAAACATAAGTGCTGGCACGTAACTGGCTTCTCTGCAGCGATTTAGAAAATTCCACCCGCAACTGCTGAAATTTGGCAAAAAAAACTTAATTTAATTTTGTGTTTATTATCGGTTTCAATTTCATTTTCAAAGATCTTTATTAGAACTTATTTATATGAATTTATATATTTATTATATTAAATAAACGGCTTTTAAGGTCGCTAATTGCCTTATGCGCCATTTGTTTGTCGTTTGTTATATTCGACAGGTTTTTGTCAAGAAAAACTAATTTAAATTTGTTATGTTGTGAGGTTTACAATAATATTATTTATCTGGTCGTCGGCCTGAGAAGAGGAGGCCGCGTCGCCATAGGGATGGGTGGCCGCAGTGGGGGGTGGAATATCTGGGTAAATGTCCTTCTCCTTAATCTCCTGATGGGGTGGTCACCTTGGAGAGTATTAGGGAGCCTGTTGGCGTGTGTGGCTAGCCGGTCATTGTAAAGGGAGAACTTCTTTGACACGCCTTCACAAAGTTCACCGCTATTAATGGACACAAAATAATACAAAGAAATTGGACATGAAATTAATAAACTCTTGGCCAGAAATGACTTCCAACATAGCAATGTAATTTATAAATCATTAAAAAAAAACAGCATATCGCAACAAAACAAGTAAGAGGTTCTAGGGGATACCCTGAATCCTCTTATTCCAACACCAAATGCAGCTCGCGCTATGCGCTCGTTTGTACTAATAAAGATAAATTTAAAAACAAATTTGTTTCCTCGGTAGGGCGCCAACTAGCGACAGACCGACCGCACCACTTGCCACTGCCTCTACTCAACAGCCACACCTATAATTGAGCCTTATTGAGAAAATTAAAATAGCAACACAGAAAATAGCAACAATCGAAATTGTAATGCTGCTGATAGAATTCGAAGCAGACGCGCATAAATAAATAAAGCATCTCCGACCCCATAAAGTATATATATTTTTGATCAGCATTAATAGCCGAGTCGATCTAGCCATATCCGTCCGTCTGTTCGTATGTATGAACGCCAGGATTTCAGAACCTATAAGAGCTAGAGACTTGAAATATCTGTAGGTCCTCCTAGTGCCTACGCCCATCGAGTTTGTTTCCGACAGTCGATAACTTACTCCGTTTCCAAGCAATTGATAAAAATCGATATCGACATCCTGTTTTTTTTTTTTTGGAAAATTGGGTAAATAATAAGAGCTAGAGTCAGCAAACTTGATACAATATTGCACTTCTGATGTGCTGATTGAAACTATTTGGCTATAAAAGGGAGCGCAAAGTCTGTTTTATAGTTTAGTCGTTTGTTGTTTGGTTAACAAAAGACTTGAAATCTATATATATACAACTGTTTGTTTTGGCTGACTGACTGACTGATTGGTGATAATCGAACAGTCCATACCGTAAGAGCTAGAAAGCTGAAATTCAGTGTAGTTAAGTTATGTGATGTAGGTGCACGTTAAGACAGCGTTTCGGGAAATTCCACCCGCATGTGTGGAAACATCGCGAAAAACGTTTATATGAAACTTATTTGTTTACCATCCGATCGGACTCAAACGTATTTTTAAAGATCTTTGTTCAAATTCATTTGAGTGGTGTTTCGCACTTCAAAAAATGCATTCCTTGGTGGAAATGAGGGTCAAATATTTGGAGGGTGACGTATCGTGTTCAAATTTATTTCCAAAGATCTTTACGAAGAATCAGTTGCGATGTGTTTCACGATATTCGCAGAATCCAGGCTTCTTCGGTAGAAATACGATTCAAAGATTTTTTGGGCGAAGTTTTAAGTTTTGTCCGATTTGCATCTAACTTATTTTCAAAGCTCTACATAAAAACTTAATGAATACGTGTTTCAGCGATTTAGAAAATTCCACCCGCAAAAGATTATTTTATTTTCCTGGACATTACTTTGCTCTATTATGATGACGTACTGTTTCTCTTACGAGGTCTCTAACTTGTAATCATGTAGCTTTAATGTTTCTGAAATCATCGGTATATAAACATTGGGCTTGCGCCATTATTTCTTCTGTGATATACATTCAAATAACGAAAGATTGCGATTCGTTAAATGTTCAATTTGGCCACAAAATATATATATCGAGAGTTGAGATCGGAATCTTCTGTTGGCTGTTTAAAGGTCTTGTTCTGCGGATAACTTGTATAATTTTATAATTCATACATACAAACATAAGTGCTGGCACGTAACTGGCTTCTCTGCAGCGATTTAGAAAATTCCACCCGCAACTGCTGAAATTTGGCAAAAAAACTTAATTTAATTTTGTGTTTATTATCGGTTTCAATTTCATTTTCAAAGATCTTTATTAGAACTTATTTATACGAATTTATATATTTATTATATTAAATAAACGGCTTTTAAGGTCGCTAATTGCCTTATGCGCCATTTGTTTGTCGTTTGTTATATTCGACAGGTTTTTGTCAAGAAAAACTAATTTAAATTTGTTATGTTGTGAGGTTTACAATAATATTATTTATCTGGTCGTCGGCCTGAGAAGAGGAGGCCGCGTCGCCATAGGGATGGGTGGCCGCAGTGGGGGGTGGAATATCTGGGTAAATGTCCTTCTCCTTAATCTCCTGATGGGGTGGTCACCTTGGAGAGTATTAGGGAGCCTGTTGGCGTGTGTGGCTAGCCGGTCATTGTAAAGGGAGAACTTCTTTGACACGCCTTCACAAAGTTCACCGCTATTAATGGACACAAAATAATACAAAGAAATTGGACATGAAATTAATAAACTCTTGGCCAGAAATGACTTCCAACATAGCAATGTAATTTATAAATCATTAAAAAAAAAACAGCATATCGCAACAAAACAAGTAAGAGGTTCTAGGGGATACCCTGAATCCTCTTATTCCAACACCAAATGCAGCTCGCGCTATGCGCTCGTTTGTAGTAATAAAGATAAATTTAAAAACAAATTTGTTTCCTCGGTAGGGCGCGAACTAGCGACAGACCGCACCACTTGCCACTGCCTCTACTCAACAGCCACACATATAATTGAGTCTTATTGAGAAAATTAAAATAGCAACACAGAAAATAGCAACAATCGAAATTGTAATGCTGCTGATAGAATTCGAAGCAGACGCGCATAAATAAATAAAGCATCTCCGACCCCATAAAGTATATATATTTTTGATCAGCATTAATAGCCGAGTCGATCTAGCCATATCCGTCCGTCTGTTCGTATGTATGAACGCCAGGATTTCAGAACCTATAAGAGCTAGAGACTTGAAATATCTGTAGGTCCTCCTAGTGCCTACGCCCATCGAGTTTGTTTCCGACAGTCGATAACTTACTCCGTTTCCAAGCAATTGATAAAAATCGATATCGACATCCTGTTTTTTTTTTTTGGAAAATTGGGTAAATAATAAGAGCTAGAGTCAGCAAACTTGATACAATATTGCACTTCTGATGTGCTGATTGAAACTATTTGGCTATAAAAGGGAGCGCAAAGTCTGTTTTATAGTTTAGTCGTTTGTTGTTTGGTTAACAAAAGACTTGAAATCTATATATATACAACTGTTTGTTTTGGCTGACTGACTGACTGATTGGTGATAATCGAACAGTCCATACCGTAAGAGCTAGAAAGCTGAAATTCAGTGTAGTTAAGTTATGTGATGTAGGTGCACGTTAAGACAGCGTTTCGGGAAATTCCACCCGCATGTGTGGAAACATCGCGAAAAACGTTTATATGAAACTTATTTGTTTACCATCCGATCGGACTCAAACGTATTTTTAAAGATCTTTGTTCAAATTCATTTGAGTGGTGTTTCGCACTTCAAAAAATGCATTCCTTGGTGGAAATGAGGGTCAAATATTTGGAGGGTGACGTATCGTGTTCAAATTTATTTCCAAAGATCTATACGAAGAATCAGTTGCGATGTGTTTCACGATATTCGCAGAATCCAAGCTTCTTCGGTAGAAATACGATTCAAAGATTTTTTTGGGCGAAGTTTTAAGTTTTGTCCGATTTGCATCTAACTTATTTTCAAAGCTCTACATAAAAACTTAATGAATACGTGTTTCAGCGATTTAGAAAATTCCACCCGCAAAGGATTATTTTATTTTCCTGGACATTACTTTGCTCTATTATGATGACGTACTGTTTCTCTTACGTGGTCTCTAACTTGTAATGATGTAGCTTTAATGTTTCTGAAATCATCGGTATATAAACATTGGGCTTGCGCCATTATTTCTTCTGTGATATACATTCAAATAACGTAAGATTGCGATTCGTTAAATGTTCAATTTGGCCACAAAATATATATATAGAGAGTTGAGATCGGAATCTTCTGTTTGCTGTTCTAAGGTCTTGTTCTGCGGATAACTTGTATAATTTTATAATTTATACATACAAACATAAGTGCTGGCACGTCACTGGCTTCTCTGCAGCGATTTAGAAAATTCCACCCGCAACTGCTGAAATTTGGCGAAAAAACTTAATTTAATTTTGTGTTTATTATCGGTTTCAATTTCATTTTCAAAGATTTTTATTAGAACTTATTTGACACGCCTTCACAAAGTTCACCGCTATTGAATGGAAAATGCAGGTCAAAAGCAAGTTTTTTATTCGGCTCCAAGACTTTTTACCACAAGACTAACAAGAGCAGAAACCTCTGAATTCAACAACTGGTTCGTTATTTGATGCACTTAAAACATATTTTTAAATAGAAGTGGAGATCGAGATGGCACGGGTAGATTACAATTTTCCACGGGCATGTACTTAGTGGAAAGCTAATATCTAAAAGTTTTACCGCAAAAAGTTCCACGGGCAAGGTCGGGCATCCCGCTAATCATATAAAGCGTGATTCTTCGAAAATAAAACGAGCTTTGTTGAAGGTAGGCTAGCATTCATTGCTCGTGTCAGTATTAACAAACCGCGACATCGGCATTCGTTCGTCTGGCTTTTGGAAAGCGACGAGCCAGTTGGCTGGCATGTCGTATGAAGTGGGAAAAGCCAGATAAAAAGCCGGGCAAAAAATTTTGCATCGCGTTCAAATGTATGGGTCTTACTCATCTTAGTGTTTATAATGTCTTTGGTAGGTAAGGTATCCCCTAGTTACTTATTTTGATTATACTTAAAGTAAATTAAGTAAATGTTAAGAGTAAAAATAATATAAAAGCGCGTTGGAGAGAAAAGACAATCAACAGTTCCCACTATAATAAAGACGGATAATTAATATCGTTCGACGTAATACCCTTGTTTCCCAGTATACTAATGGAATTGGCACAGGACACAATAAAACGAAAAAAACAAAAATACCTCAACAATTATTTATGTACATAGTTAAATTTTGCACTCAAGAAACCCGGTACATTAAATACGATAACAAATTATATATACAAATTAAAAGAATGCCAATATTACTGATAAATTGACAATAAAACCAAGACTTGACGAAATAGATGACCTTTATTTCGTTACGAAAAAAACACAAGAACATTACCTCATAAATACATTAAACTTACAACTGAACTGCCAATATACCAGAAATTGCCATTTTATAGTATTCACTCATAATTAAACGGTATAAGAAACCCATAGCGTCTGGACGAATACTTAACTTTAACTCAAACCACCATGCATGATAATAAATACAGCACTAGGCTGTATGAGAAGGATGATTAACGTATCGGACACAAAATACTACAAAGAAATTGGACATGAAATTAATAAACTCTTGGCCAGAAATGACTTCCAACACAACAATGTAATTTCTACATCATTAAAAAAAACAGCATATCGCAACAAAACAAGTAAGAGGTTCTAGCCGGGAGTTCCCGACTAGGGGATACCCTGAACCCTCCTATTCCAACACCAAATGCAGCTCGCGCTATGCGCTCGTTTGTAGTAATAAAGATAAATTTAAAAAAAAAATTTGTTTCCTCGGTAGGGCGCGAACTAGCGACAGACCGCACCACTTGCCACTGCCTCTACTCAACAGCCACTCCTATAATTGAGTCTTATTGAGAAAATTAAAATAGCAACACAGAAAATAGCAACAATCGAAATTGTAATGCTGTTGATAGAATTCGAAGCAGGCGCGCATAAATAAATACAGCATCTCCGACCCCATAAAGTATATATATTTTTGATCAGCATTAATAGCCGAGTCGATCTAGCCATGTCCGTCCGTCTGTCCGTATTTATGAACGCCAGGATTTCAGAACCTATAAGAGCTAGAGACTTGAAATATCTGTAGGTCCTCCTAGTGCCTACGCCCATCGAGTTTGTTTCCGATAGTCGATAGCTTACTCCGTTTCCAAGCAATTGATAAAAATCGATATCGACATCCTGTTTTTTTTTTTTTGGCAAATTGGGAAAATAATAAGAGCTAGAGTCAGCAAACTTGATACAATATTGCACTTCTGATGTGCTGATTGAAAATATTTGGCAATAAAAGGGAGCGCAAAGTCTGCTTTATAGTTTAGTCGTTTGTTGTTTGGTTAACAATAGACTTGAAATCTATATATATACAACTGTTTGTTTTGGCTGACTGACTGACTGATTGGTGATCATCGAACAGTCCATACCGTAAGAGCTAGAAAGTTGAAATTCCGTGTAGTTAAGTTATGTGATGTAGGTGCACGTTAAGACAGCGTTTCGGGAAATTCCACCCGCATGTGTGGAAACATCGCGAAAAACGTTTATATGAAACTTATTATTTACTATCCGATCGGACTCAAACGTATTTTTAAAGATCTTTGTTCAAATTCATTTGAGATGTGTTTCGCACTTCAAAAAATGCATTCCTTCTTGCTGGAAATGTGGGTCAAATATTTGGGGAGTGACATTTTGGGTTCAAATTTATTTCCAAAGACCTATACGAAGAATCATTTGCGACGTGTTTCACGATATTCGCAGAATCCAGGCTTCTTCGGTAGAAATACGATTCAAAGATTTTTTGGGCGAAGTTTTAAGTTTTGTCCGATTTGCATCTAACTTATTTTCAAAGCTCTACATAAAAACTTAATGAATACGTGTTTCAGCGATTTAGAAAATTCCACCCGCAAAAGATTATTTTATTTTCCTGGACATTACTTTGCTCTATTATGATGACGTACTGTTTCTCTTACGAGGTCTCTAACTTGTAATCATGTAGCTTTAATGTTTCTGAAATCATCGGTATATAAACATTGGGCTTGCGCCATTATTTCTTCTGTGATATACATTCAAATAACGAAAGATTGCGATTCGTTAAATGTTCAATTTGGCCACAAAATATATATATCGAGAGTTGAGATCGGAATCTTCTGTTGGCTGTTTAAAGGTCTTGTTCTGCGGATAACTTGTATAATTTTATAATTCATACATACAAACATAAGTGCTGGCACGTAACTGGCTTCTCTACAGCGATTTAGAAAATTCCACCCGCAACTGCTGAAATTTGGCAAAAAAAACTTAATTTAATTTTGTGTTTATCGGTTTCAATTTCATTTTCAAAGATCTTTATTAGAACTTATTTATACGAATTTATATATTTATTATATTAAATAAACGGCTTTTAAGGTCGCTAATTGCCTTATGCGCCATTTGTTTGTCGTTTGTTATATTCGACAGGTTTTTGTCAAGAAAAACTAATTTAAATTTGTTATGTTGTGAGGTTTACAATAATATTATTTATCTGGTCGTCGGCCTGAGAAGAGGAGGCCGCGTCGCCATAGGGATGGGTGGCCGCAGTGGGGGGTGGAATATCTGGGTAAATGTCCTTCTCCTTAATCTCCTGATGGGGTGGTCACCTTGGAGAGTGTTAGGGAGCCTGTTGGCGTGTGTGGCTAGCCGGTCATTGTAAAGGGAGAACTTCTTTGACACGCCTTCACAAAGTTCACCGCTATTAATGGACACAAAATAATACAAAGAAATTGGACATGAAATTAATAAACTCTTGGCCAGAAATGACTTCCAACATAACAATGTAATTTATAAATCATTAAAAAAAACAGCATATCGCAACAAAACAAGTAAGAGGTTCTAGGGGATACCCTGAACCCTCTTATTCCAACACCAAATGCAGCTCGCGCTATGCGCTCGTTTGTAGTAATAAAGATAAATTTAAAAACAAATTTGTTTCCTCGGTAGGCCGCGAACTAGCGACAGACCGCACCACTTGCCACTGCCTCTACTCAACAGCCACACCTATAATTGAGTCTTATTGAGAAAATTAAAATAGCAACACAGAAAATAGCAACAATCGAAATTGTAATGCTGCTGATAGAATTCGCAGCAGACGCGCATAAATAAATAAAGCATCTCCGACCCCATAAAGTATATATATTTTTGATCAGCATTAATAGCCGAGTCGATCTAGCCATATCCGTCCGTCTGTTCGTATGTATGAACGCCAGGATTTCAGAACCTATAAGAGCTAGAGACTTGAAATATCTGTAGGTCCTCCTAGTGCCTACGCCCATCGAGTTTGTTTCCGACAGTCGATAACTTACTCCGTTTCCAAGCAATTGATAAAAATCGATATCGACATCCTGTTTTTCTTTTTGGAAAATTGGGTAAATAATAAGAGCTAGAGTCAGCAAACTTGATATAATATTGCACTTCTGATGTGCTGATTGAAACTATTTGGCTATAAAAGGGAGCGCAAAGTCTGTTTTATAGTTTAGTCGTTTGTTGTTTGGTTAACAAAAGACTTGAAATCTATATACATACAACTGTTTGTTTTGGCTGACTGACTGACTGATTGGTGATAATCGAACAGTCCATACCGTAAGAGCTAGAAAGCTGAAATTCAGTGTAGTTAAGTTATGTGATGTAGGTGCACGTTAAGACAGCGTTTCGGGAAATTCCACCCGCATGTGTGGAAACATCGCGAAAAACGTTTATATGAAACTTATTTGTTTACCATCCGATCGGACTCAAACGTATTTTTAAAGATCTTTGTTCAAATTCATTTGAGTGGTGTTTCGCACTTCAAAAAATGCATTCCTTGCTGGAAATGAGGGTCAAATATTTGGAGGGTGACGTTTCGTGTTCAAATTTATTTCCAAAGATCTATACGAAGAATCAGTTGCGATGTGTTTCACGATATTCGCAGAATCCAAGCTTCCTCGGTAGAAATACGATTCAAAGATTTTTTGGGCGAAGTTTTAAGTTTTGTCCGATTTGCATCTAACTTATTTTAAAAGCTCTACATAAAAACTTAATGAATACGTGTTTCAGCGATTTAGAAAATTCCACCCGCAAAGGATTATTTTATTTTCCTGGACATTACTTTGCTCTATTATGATGACGTACTGTTTCTCTTACGTGGTCTCTAACTTGTAATGATGTAGCTTTAATGTTTCTGAAATCATCGTTATATAAACATTGGGCATGCGCCATTATTTCTTCTGTGATATACATTCAAATAACGAAAGATTGCGATTCGTTAAATGTTCAATTTGGCCACAAAATACATATATCGAGAGTTGAGATCGTAATCTTCTGTTGGCTGTTTTAAGGTCTTGTTCTGCGGATAACTTGTATAATTTTATAATTCATACATACAAACATAAGTGCTGGCACGTCACTGGCTTCTCTGCAGCGATTTAGAAAATTCCACCCGCAACTGCTGAAATTTGGCGAAAAAACCTAGTTTAATTTTTTGTTTATTATCGGTTTCAAATTCATTTTCAAAGATTTTTATTAGAACTTATTTGACACGCCTTCACAAAGTTCACCGCTATTGAATGGAAAATGCAGGTCAAAAGCAAGTTTTTTATTCGGCTCCAAGATTTTTACCACAAGACTAACAAGAGCAGAAACCTCTGAATTCAACAATTGGTTTGTTATTTGATGCACTTAAAACATATTTTTAAATAGAAGTGGAGATCAAGATGGCACGGGTAGATTACAATTTTCCACGGGCATGTACTTAGTGGAAAGCTAATATCTAAAAGTTTTACCGCAAAAAGTTCCACGGGCAAGGTCGGGCATCCCGCTAATCATATAAAGCGTGATTCTTCGAAAATAAAACGAGCTTTGTTGAAGGTAGGATAGCATTCATTGCTCGTGTCAGTATTAACAAACCGCGACATCGGCATTCGTTCGTCTGGCTTTTGGAAAGCGACGAGCCAGTTGGCTGGCATGTCGTATGAAGTGGGAAAAGCCAGATAAAAAGCCGGGCAAAAAATTTTGCATCGCGTTCAAATGTATGGGTCTTACTCATCTTAGTGTTTATAATGTCTTTGGTAGGTAAGGTATCCCCTAGTTACTTATTTTGATTATACTTAAAGTAAATTAAGTAAATGTTAAGAGTAAAAATAATATAAAAGCGCGTTGGAGAGAAAAGACAATCAACAGTTCCCACTATAATAAAGACGGATAATTAATATCGTTCGACGTAATACCCTTGTTTCCCAGTATACTAATGGAATTGGCACAGGACACAATAAAACGAAAAAAACAAAAATACCTCAACAATTATTTATGTACATAGTTAAATTTTGCACTCAAGAAACCCGGTACATTAAATACGATAACAAATTATATATACAAATTAAAAGAATGCCAATATTACTGATAAATTGACAATAAAACCAAGACTTGACGAAATAGATGACCTTTATTTCGTTACGAAAAAAACACAAGAACATTACCTCATAAATACATTAAACTTACAACTGAACTGCCAATATACCAGAAATTGCCATTTTATAGTATTCACTCATAATTAAACGGTATAAGAAACCCATAGCGTCTGGACGAATACTTAACTTTAACTCAAACCACCATGCATGATAATAAATACAGCACTAGGCTGTATGAGAAGGATGATTAACGTATCGGACACAAAATACTACAAAGAAATTGGACATGAAATTAATAAACTCTTGGCCACAAATGACTTCCAACACAACAATGTAATTTATACATCATTAAAAAAAAAAAACAGCATATCGCAACAAAACAAGTAAGAGGTTCTAGTCGGGAGTTCCCGACTAGGGGATACCCTGAACCCTCTTATTCCAACACCAAATGTAGCTCGCGCTATGCGCTCGTTTGTAGTAATAAAGATAAATTAAAAAAAAATGGGTTTCCTCGGTAGGGCGCGAACTAGCGACAGACCGCACCACTTGCCACTGCCTCTACTCAACAGCCACACCTATAATTGAGTCTTATTGAGAAAATTAAAATAGCAACACAGAAAATAGCAACAATCGAAATTGTAATGCTATTGATAGAATTCGAAGCAGACGCGCATAAATAAATAAAGCATCTCCGACCCCATAAAGTATATATATTTTTGATCAGCATTAATAGCCGAGTCGATCTAGCCATGTCCGTCCGTCTGTCCGTATTTATGAACGCCAGGATTTTAGAATCTATAAGAGCTAGAGACTTGAAATATCTGTAGGTCCTCCTAGTGCCTACGCCCATCGAGTTTGTTTCCGATAGTCGATAACTTACTCCGTTTCCAAGCAATTGATAAAAATCGATATCGACATCCTGTTTTTTTTTTTTTTGGCAAATTGGGTAAATAATAAGAGCTAGAGTCAGCAAACTTGATACAATATTGCACTTCTGATGTGCTGATTGAAACTATTTGGCTATAAAAGGGAGCGCAAAGTCTGTTTTATAGTTTAGTCGTTTGTTGTTTGGTTAACAAAAGACTTGAAATCTATATATATACAACTGTTTGTTTTGGCTGACTGACTGACTGATTGGTGATAATCGAACAGTCCATACCGTAAGAGCTAGAAAGCTGAAATTCAGTGTAGTTAAGTTATGTGATGTAGGTGCACGTTAAGACAGCGTTTCGGGAAATTCCACCCGCATGCGTTTAAACATCGCGAAAAACGTTTATATGAAACTTATTTGTTTACCATCCGATCGGACTCAAACGTATTTTTAATGATCTTTGTTCACATTCATTTGAGTGGTGTTTCGCACTTCAAAAAATGCATTCCTTGGTGGAAATGAGGGTCAAATATTTGGAGGGTGACGTATCGTGTTCAAATTTATTTCCAAAGATCTATACGAAGAATCAGTTGCGATGTGTTTCACGATATTCGCAGAATCCAAGCTTCCTCGGTAGCAATACGATTCAACGATTTTTTTGGGCGAAGTTTTAAGTTTTGTCCGATTTGCATCTAACTTCTTTTCAAAGCTCTACATAAAAACTTAATGAATACGTGTTTCAGCGATTTAGAAAATTCCACCCGCAAAGGATTATTTTATTTTCCTGGACATTACTTTGCTCTATTATGATGACGTACTGTTTCTCTTACGTGGTCTCTAACTTGTAATGATGTAGCTTTAATGTTTCTGAAATCATCGGTATGTAAACATTGGGCTTGCGCCATTATTTCTTCTGTGATATACATTCAAATAACGTAAGATTGCGATTCGTTAAATGTTCAATTTGGCCACAAAATATATATATAGAGAGTTGAGATCGGAATCTTCTGTTTGCTGTTCTAAGGTCTTGTTCTGCGGATAACTTGTATAATATTATAATTTATACATACAAACATAAGTGCTGGCACGTCACTGGCTTCTCTGCAGCGATTTAGAAAATTCCACCCGCAACTGCTGAAATTTGGTGAAAAAACTTAATTTAATTTTTTGTTTATTATCGGTTTCAATTTCATTTTCAAAGATTTTTATTAGAACTTATTTGACACGCCTTCACAAAGTTCACCGCTATTGAATGGAAAATGCAGGTCAAAAGCAAGTTTTTTATTCGGCTCCAAGACTTTTACCACAAGACTAACAAGAGCAGAAACCTCTGAATTCAACAACTGGTTCGTTATTTGATGCACTTAAAACATATTTTTAAATAGAAGTGGAGATCGAGATGGCACGGGTAGATTACAATTTTCCACGGGCATGTACTTAGTGGAAAGCTAATATCTAAAAGTTTTACCGCAAAAAGTTCCACGGGCAAGGTCGGGCATCCCGCTAATCATATAAAGCGTGATTCTTCGAAAATAAAACGAGCTTTGTTGAAGGTAGGCTAGCATTCATTGCTCGTGTCAGTATTAACAAACCGCGACATCGGCATTCGTTCGTCTGGCTTTTGGAAAGCGACGAGCCAGTTGGCTGGCATGTCGTATGAAGTGGGAAAAGCCAGATAAAAAGCCGGGCAAAAAATTTTGCATCGCGTTCAAATGTATGGGTCTTACTCATCTTAGTGTTTATAATGTCTTTGGTAGGTAAGGTATCCCCTAGTTACTTATTTTGATTATACTTAAAGTAAATTAAGTAAATTTTAAGAGTAAAAATAATATAAAAGCGCGTTGGAGAGAAAAGACAATCAACAGTTCCCACTATAATAAAGACGGATAATTAATATCGTTCGACGTAATACCCTTGTTTCCCAGTATACTAATGGAATTGGCACAGGACACAATAAAACGAAAAAAACAAAAATACCTCAACAATTATTTATGTACATAGTTAAATTTTGCACTCAAGAAACCCGGTACATTAAATACGATAACAAATTGTATATACAAATTAAAAGAATGCCAATATTACTGATAAATTGACAATAAAACCAAGACTTGACGAAATAGATGACCTTTATTTCGTTACGGACAAAACACAAGAACATTACCTTCTAAAAAAATCGAACTCTTTTCATAAATACATTAAACTTACAACTGAACTACCAATATACCAGAAATTGCCATTTTATAGTATTCACTCATAATTAAGCGGTATAAGAAACCCATAGCGTCTGGACGAATACTTAACTTTAACTCAAACCACCATGCATGATAATAAATACAGCACTAGGCTGTATGAGAAGGATGATTAACGTATCGGACACAAAATACTACAAAGAAATTGGACATGAAATTAATAAACTCTTGGCCAGAAATGACTTCCAACACAACAATGTAATTTATACATCATTAAAAAAAAAACAGCATATCGCAACAAAACAAGTAAGAGGTTCTAGTCGGGAGTTCCCGACTAGGGGATACCCTGAACCCTCTCATTACAACACCAAATGTAGCTCGCGCTATGCGCTCGTTTGTACTAATAAAGATAAATTTAAAAAAAATGGGTTTCCTCGGTAGGGCGCGAACTAGCGACAGACCGCACCACTTGCCACTGCCTCTACTCAACAGCCACACCTATAATTGAGTCTTATTGAGAAAATTAAAATAGCAACACAGAAAATAGCAACAATCGAAATTGTAATGCTATTGATAGAATTCGAAGCAGACGCGCATAAATAAATAAAGCATCTCCGACCCCATAAAGTATATATATTTTTGATCAGCATTAATAGCCGAGTCGATCTAGCCATGTCCGTCCGTCTGTCCGTATTTATGAACGCCAGGATTTTAGAATCTATAAGAGCTAGAGACTTGAAATATCTGTAGGTCCTCCTAGTGCCTACGCCCATCGAGTTTGTTTCCGATAGTCGATAACTTACTCCGTTTCCAAGCAATTGATAAAAATCGATATCGACATCCTGTTTTTTTTTTTTTGGCAAATTGGGTAAATAATAAGAGCTAGAGTCAGCAAACTTGATACAATATTGCACTTCTGATGTGCTGATTGAAACTATTTGGCTATAAAAGGGAGCGCAAAGTCTGTTTTATAGTTTAGTCGTTTGTTGTTTGGTTAACAAAAGACTTGAAATCTATATATATACAACTGTTTGTTTTGGCTGACTGACTGACTGATTGGTGATAATCGAACAGTCCATACCGTAAGAGCTAGAAAGCTGAAATTCAGTGTAGTTAAGTTATGTGATGTAGGTGCACGTTAAGACAGCGTTTCGGGAAATTCCACCCGCATGCGTTTAAACATCGCGAAAAACGTTTATATGAAACTTATTTGTTTACCATCCGATCGGACTCAAACGTATTTTTAATGATCTTTGTTCACATTCATTTGAGTGGTGTTTCGCACTTCAAAAAATGCATTCCTTGGTGGAAATGAGGGTCAAATATTTGGAGGGTGACGTATCGTGTTCAAATTTATTTCCAAAGATCTATACGAAGAATCAGTTGCGATGTGTTTCACGATATTCGCAGAATCCAAGCTTCCTCGGTAGCAATACGATTCAACGATTTTTTTGGGCGAAGTTTTAAGTTTTGTCCGATTTGCATCTAACTTCTTTTCAAAGCTCTACATAAAAACTTAATGAATACGTGTTTCAGCGATTTAGAAAATTCCACCCGCAAAGGATTATTTTATTTTCCTGGACATTACTTTGCTCTATTATGATGACGTACTGTTTCTCTTACGTGGTCTCTAACTTGTAATGATGTAGCTTTAATGTTTCTGAAATCATCGGTATGTAAACATTGGGCTTGCGCCATTATTTCTTCTGTGATATACATTCAAATAACGTAAGATTGCGATTCGTTAAATGTTCAATTTGGCCACAAAATATATATATAGAGAGTTGAGATCGGAATCTTCTGTTTGCTGTTCTAAGGTCTTGTTCTGCGGATAACTTGTATAATATTATAATTTATACATACAAACATAAGTGCTGGCACGTCACTGGCTTCTCTGCAGCGATTTAGAAAATTCCACCCGCAACTGCTGAAATTTGGTGAAAAAACTTAATTTAATTTTTTGTTTATTATCGGTTTCAATTTCATTTTCAAAGATTTTTATTAGAACTTATTTGACACGCCTTCACAAAGTTCACCGCTATTGAATGGAAAATGCAGGTCAAAAGCAAGTTTTTTATTCGGCTCCAAGACTTTTACCACAAGACTAACAAGAGCAGAAACCTCTGAATTCAACAACTGGTTCGTTATTTGATGCACTTAAAACATATTTTTAAATAGAAGTGGAGATCGAGATGGCACGGGTAGATTACAATTTTCCACGGGCATGTACTTAGTGGAAAGCTAATATCTAAAAGTTTTACCGCAAAAAGTTCCACGGGCAAGGTCGGGCATCCCGCTAATCATATAAAGCGTGATTCTTCGAAAATAAAACGAGCTTTGTTGAAGGTAGGCTAGCATTCATTGCTCGTGTCAGTATTAACAAACCGCGACATCGGCATTCGTTCGTCTGGCTTTTGGAAAGCGACGAGCCAGTTGGCTGGCATGTCGTATGAAGTGGGAAAAGCCAGATAAAAAGCCGGGCAAAAAATTTTGCATCGCGTTCAAATGTATGGGTCTTACTCATCTTAGTGTTTATAATGTCTTTGGTAGGTAAGGTATCCCCTAGTTACTTATTTTGATTATACTTAAAGTAAATTAAGTAAATTTTAAGAGTAAAAATAATATAAAAGCGCGTTGGAGAGAAAAGACAATCAACAGTTCCCACTATAATAAAGACGGATAATTAATATCGTTCGACGTAATACCCTTGTTTCCCAGTATACTAATGGAATTGGCACAGGACACAATAAAACGAAAAAAACAAAAATACCTCAACAATTATTTATGTACATAGTTAAATTTTGCACTCAAGAAACCCGGTACATTAAATACGATAACAAATTGTATATACAAATTAAAAGAATGCCAATATTACTGATAAATTGACAATAAAACCAAGACTTGACGAAATAGATGACCTTTATTTCGTTACGGACAAAACACAAGAACATTACCTTCTAAAAAAATCGAACTCTTTTCATAAATACATTAAACTTACAACTGAACTACCAATATACCAGAAATTGCCATTTTATAGTATTCACTCATAATTAAGCGGTATAAGAAACCCATAGCGTCTGGACGAATACTTAACTTTAACTCAAACCACCATGCATGATAATAAATACAGCACTAGGCTGTATGAGAAGGATGATTAACGTATCGGACACAAAATACTACAAAGAAATTGGACATGAAATTAATAAACTCTTGGCCAGAAATGACTTCCAACACAACAATGTAATTTATACATCATTAAAAAAAAAACAGCATATCGCAACAAAACAAGTAAGAGGTTCTAGTCGGGAGTTCCCGACTAGGGGATACCCTGAACCCTCTCATTACAACACCAAATGTAGCTCGCGCTATGCGCTCGTTTGTACTAATAAAGATAAATTTAAAAAAAATGGGTTTCCTCGGTAGGGCGCGAACTAGCGACAGACCGCACCACTTGCCACTGCCTCTACTCAACAGCCACACCTATAATTGAGTCTTATTGAGAAAATTAAAATAGCAACTCAGTAAATAGCAATCGAAATTGTGATGCTGCTGATAGAATTCGAAGCAGACGCGCATAAAAAAATAAAGCATCTCCGACCCCATAAAGTATATATATTTTTGATCAGCATTAATAGCCGAGTCGATCTAGCCATATCCGTCCGTCTGTCCGTATGTATGAACGCCAGGATTTCAGAACCTATAAGAGCTAGAGACTTGAAATATCTGTAGGTCCTCCTAGTGCCTACGCCCATCGAGGTTGTTTCCGACAGTCGATAACTTACTCCGTTTCCAAGCAATTGATAGAAATCGATATCGACATCCTGTTTTTTTGTTTGGAAAATTGGGTAAATAATAAGAGCTAGAGTCAGCAAACTTGATATAATATTGCACTTCTGATGTGCTGATTGAAACTATTTGGCTATAAAAGGGAGCGCAAAGTCTGTTTTATAGTTTAGTCGTTTGTTGTTTGGTTAACAAAAGACTTGAAATCTATATATATACAACTGTTTGTTTTGGCTGACTGACTGACTGATTGGTGATAATCGAACAGTCCATACCGTAAGAGCTAGAAAGCTGAAATTCAGTGTAGTTAAGTTATGTGATGTAGGTGCACGTTAAGACAGCGTTTCGGGAAATTCCACCCGCATGTGTGGAAACATCGCGAAAAACGTTTATATGAAACTTATTTGTTTACCATCCGATCGGACTCAAACGTATTTTTAAAGATCTTTCTTCAAATTCATTTGAGTGGTGTTTCGCACTTCAAAAAAGGCATTCCTTCTTGCTGGAAATGAGGGTCAAATATTTGGAGGGTGACGTTTCGTGTTCAAATTTATTTCCAAAGACCTATACGAAGAATCATTTGCGAAGTGTTTCACGATATTCGCAGAATCCAAGCTTCCTCGGTAGAAATACGATTCAAAGATTTTTTGGGCGAAGTTTTAAGTTTTGTCCGATTTGAATCTAACTTATTTTAAAAGCTCTACATAAAAACTTAATGAATACGTGTTTCAGCGATTTAGAAAATTCCACCCGCAAAGGATTATTTTTTTTTCCTGGACATTACTTTGCTCTATTATGATGACGTACTGTTTCTCTTACGTGGTCTCTAACTTGTAATGATGTAGCTTTAATGTTTCTGAAATCATCGGAATATAAACATTGGGCTTGCGCCATTATTTCTTCTGTGATATACATTCAAATAACGAAAGATTGCGATTCGTTAAATGTTCAATTTGGCCCCAAAATATATATATCGAGAGTTGAGATCGGAATCTTCTGTTGGCTGTTTTAAGGTCTTGTTCTGCGGATAACTTGTATAATATTATAATTTATACATACAAACATAAGTGCTGGCACGTCACTGGCTTCTCTGCAGCGATTTAGAAAATTCCACCCGCAACTGCTGAAATTTGGCGAAAAAACCTAATTTAATTTTTTGTTTATTATCGGTTTCAAATTCATTTTCAAAGATTTTTATTAGAACTTATTTGAAACGCCTTCACAAAGTTCACCGCTATTGAATGGAAAATGCAGGTCAAAAGCAAGTTTTTTATTCGGCTCCAAGATTTTTACCACAAGACTAACAAGAGCAGAAACCTCTGAATTCAACAACTGGTTCGTTATTTGATGCACTTGAAACATATTTTTAAATAGAAGTGGAGATCAAGATGGCACGGGTAGATTACAATTTTCCACGGGCATGTACTTAGTGGAAAGCTAATATCTAAAAGTTTTACCGCAAAAAGTTCCACGGGCAAGGTCGGGCATCCCGCTAATCATATAAAGCGTGATTCTTCGAAAATAAAACGAGCTTTGTTGAAGGTAGGCTAGCATTCATTGCTCGTGTCAGTATTAACAAACCGCGACATCGGCATTCGTTCGTCTGGCTTTTGGAAAGCGACGAGCCAGTTGGCTGGCATGTCGTATGAAGTGGGAAAAGCCAGATAAAAAGCCGGGCAAAAAATTTTGCATCGCGTTCAAATGTATGGGTATTACTCATCTTAGTGTTTATAATGTCTTTGGTAGGTAAGGTATCCCCTAGTTACTTATTTTGATTATACTTAAAGTAAATAAGGTAAATGTTAAGAGTAAAAATAATATAAAAGCGCGTTGGAGAGAAAAGATAGTCAACAGTTCCCACTATAATAAACACGGAAAATTAATATCGTTCGACGTAATACCCTTGTTTCCCAGTATAATAATGGAATTGGCACAGGACACAATAAAACGAAAAAAACAAAAATACCTCAACAATTATTTATGTAGATAGTTAAATTTTGCACTCAGGAAACCCGGTACATTAATTACGATAACAAATTATATATACAATTAAAAAGAATGCCAATATTACTGATAAATTGACAGTAAAACCAATAGATGACCTTTATTTCATTACGGACAAAACACAAGAACATTACCTTCAAAAAAAACCCGAACTCTTTTCATAAATACATTAAACTTACAACTGAACTACCAATATACCAGAAATTGCCATTTTATAGTATTCACTCATAATTAAGCGGTATAAGAACCCCATAGCGTCTGGACGAATACTTAACTTTAACTCAAACCACCATGTATGATAATAAATACAGCACTAGGCTGTATGAGAAGGATGATTAACGTATCGGACACAAAATACTACAAAGAAATTGGACATGAAATTAATCTCCGACCCCATAAAGTATATATATTTTTGATCAGCATTAATAGCCGAGTCGATCTAGCCATGTCCGTTCGTCTGTCCGTATGTATGAACGCCAGGATTTTAGAACCTATAAGAGCTAGAGACTTGAAATATATGTAGGTCCTCCTAGTGCCTACGCCCATCGAGTTTGTTTCCGATAGTCGATAACTTACTCCGTTTCCAAGCAATTGATAAAAATCGATATCGACATCCTGTTTTTTTTTTTTTTCAAATTGGGTAAATAATAAGAGCTAGAGTCAGCAAACTTGATACAATATTGCACTTCTGGTGTGCTGATTGAAACTTTTTGGCTATAAAAGGGAGCGCAAAGTCTGTTTTATAGTTTAGTCGTTTGTTGTTTGGTTAACAATAGACTTGAAATCTATATATATACAACTGTTTGTTTTGGCTGACTGACTGACTGATTGGGGATAATCGAACAGCCCATACCGTAAGAGCTAGAAAGTTGAAATTCAGTGTAGTTAAGTTATGTGATGTAGGTGCACGTTAAGACAGCGTTTCGGGAAATTCCACCCGCATGTGTGGAAACATCGCGAAAAACGTTTATATGAAACTTATTTGTTTACCATCCGATCGGACTCAAACGTATTTTTAAATATCTTTGTTCAAATTCATTTGAGTGGTGTTTCGCACTTCAAAAAATGCATTCCTTCTTGCTGGAAATGAGGGTCAAATGTTTGGAGGGGTGGCTTCTCTGCAGCGATTTAGAAAATTCCACCCGCAACTGCTGAAATTTGGCGAAAAAACCTAGTTTAATTTTTTGTTTATTATCGGTTTCAAATTCATTTTCAAAGATTTTTATTAGAACTTATTTGACACGCCTTCACAAAGTTCACCGCTATTGAATGGAAAATGCGGGTCAAAAGCAAGTTTTTTATTCGGCTCCAAGATTTTTACCACAAGACTAACAAGAGCAGAAACCTCTGAATTCAACAATTGGTTCGTTATTCGATGCACTTAAAACATATTTTTAAATAGAAGTGGAGATCAAGATGGCACGGGTAGATTACAATTTTCCACGGGCATGTACTTAGTGGAAAGCTAATATCTAAAAGTTTTACCGCAAAAAGTTCCACGGGCAAGGTCGGGCATCCCGCTAATCATATAAAGCGTGATTCTTCGAAAATAAAACGAGCTTTGTTGAAGGTAGGCTGGCATTCATTGCTCGTGTCAGTATTAACAAACCGCGACATCGGCATTCGTTCGTCTGGCTTTTGGAAAGCGACGAGCCAGTTGGCTGGCATGTCGTATGAAGTGGGAAAAGCCAGATAAAAAGCCGGGCAAAAAATTTTGCATCGCGTTCAAATGTATGGGTATTACTCATCTTAGTGTTTATAATGTCTTTGGTAGGTAAGGTATCCCCTAGTTACTTATTTTGATTATACTTAAAGTAAATAAGGTAAATGTTAAGAGTAAAAATAATATAAAAGCGCGTTGGAGAGAAAAGATAGTCAACAGTTCCCACTATAATAAACACGGAAAATTAATATCGTTCGACGTAATACCCTTGTTTCCCAGTATAATAATGGAATTGGCACAGGACACAATAAAACGAAAAAAACAAAAATACCTCAACAATTATTTATGTAGATAGTTAAATTTTGCACTCAGGAAACCCGGTACATTAATTACGATAACAAATTATATATACAATTAAAAAGAATGCCAATATTACTGATAAATTGACAGTAAAACCAATAGATGACCTTTATTTCATTACGGACAAAACACAAGAACATTACCTTCTAAAAAAATCGAACTCTTTTCATAAATACATTAAACTTACAACTGAACTACCAATATACCAGAAATTGCCATTTTATAGTATTCACTCATAATTAAGCGGTATAAGAACCCCATAGCGTCTGGACGAATACTTAACTTTAACTCAAACCACCATGTATGATAATAAATACAGCACTAGGCTGTATGAGAAGGATGATTAACGTATCGGACACAAAATACTACAAAGAAATTGGACATGAAATTAATCTCCGACCCCATAAAGTATATATATTTTTGATCAGCATTAATAGCCGAGTCGATCTAGCCATGTCCGTTCGTCTGTCCGTATGTATGAACGCCAGGATTTTAGAACCTATAAGAGCTAGAGACTTGAAATATATGTAGGTCCTCCTAGTGCCTACACCCATCGAGTTTGTTTCCGATAGTCGATAACTTACTCCGTTTCCAAGCAATTGATAAAAATCGATATCGACATCCTGTTTTTTTTTTTTTTGGCAAATTGGGTAAATAATAAGAGCTAGAGTCAGCAAACTTGATACAATATTGCACTTCTGGTGTGCTGATTGAAACTTTTTGGCTATAAAAGGGAGCGCAAAGTCTGTTTTATAGTTTAGTCGTTTGTTGTTTGGTTAACAATAGACTTGAAATCTATATATATACAACTGTTTGTTTTGGCTGACTGACTGACTGATTGGTGTAGTTAAGTTATGTGATGTAGGTGCACGTTAAGACAGCGTTTCGGGAAATTCCACCCGCATGTGTGGAAACATCGCGAAAAACGTTTATATGAAACTTATTTGTTTACCATCCGATCGGACTCAAACGTATTTTTAAAGATCTTTGTTCAAATTCATTTGAGATGTGTTTCGCACTTCAAAAAATGCATTCCTTCTTGCTGGAAATGAGGGTCAAATATTTGGGGAGTGACGTTTTGTGTTCAAATTTATTTCCAAAGACCTATACGAAGAATCATTTGCGACGTGTTTCACGATATTCGCAGAATCCAAGCTTCTTCGGTAGAAATACGATTCAAAGATTTTTTGGGCGAAGTTTTAAGTTTTGTCCGATTTGCATCTAACTTATTTTCAAAGCTTTACATAAAAACTTAATGAACACGTGTTTCAGCGATTTAGAAAATTCCACCCGCAAAAGATTATTTTATTTTCCTGGACATTACTTTGCTCTATTATGATGACGTACTGTTTCTCTTACGAGGTCTCTAACTTGTAATCATGTAGCTTTAATGTTTCTGAAATCATTGGAATATAAACATTGGGCTTGCGCCATTATTTCTTCTCTGATATACATTCAAATAACAAAAGATTGCGATTCGTTAAATGTTCAATTTGGCCACAAAATATATATACAGAGAGTTGAGATCGGAATCTTCTGTTTGCTGTTTTAAGGTCTTGTTCTGCGAATAACTTGTAAATTTTATAATGTATACATACAAACATAAGTGCTGGCACGTCACTGGCTTCTCTGCAGCGATTTAGAAAATTCCACCCGCAACTGCTGAAATTTGGCGAACAAACTTAATTTAATTTTGTGTTTATTATCGGTTTCAATTTCATTTTCAAAGATCTTTATTAGAACTTATTTGACTCGCCTTCACAAAGTTCACCGCTATTGAATGGAAAATGCGGGTCAAAAGCAAGTTTTTTATTCGGCTCCAAGATTTTTACCACAAGACTAACAAGAGCAGAAACCTCTGAATTCAACAATTGGTTTGTTATTTGATGCATTTAAAACATATTTTTAAATAGAAGTGGAGATCAAGATGGCACGGGTAGATTAAAATTTTCCACGGGCATGTACTTAGTGGAAAGCTAATATCTAAAAGTTTTACCGCAAAAAGTTCCACGGGCAAGGTCGGGCATCCCGCTAATCATATAAAGCGTGATTCTTCGAAAATAAAACGAGCTTTGTTGAAGGTAGGCTAGCATTCATTGCTCGTGTCAGTATTAACAAACCGCGACATCGGCATTCGTTCGTCTGGCTTTTGGAAAGCGACGAGCCAGTTGGCTGGCATGTCGTATGAAGTGGGAAAAGCCAGATAAAAAGCCGGGCAAAAAATTTTGCATCGCGTTCAAATGTATGGGTATTACTCATCTTAGTGTTTATAATGTCTTTGGTAGGTAAGGTATCCCCTAGTTACTTATTTTGATTATACTTAAAGTAAATAAGGTAAATGTTAAGAGTAAAAATAATATAAAAGCGCGTTGGAGAGAAAAGATAGTCAACAGTTCCCACTATAATAAACACGGAAAATTAATATCGTTCGACGTAATACCCTTGTTTCCCAGTATAATAATGGAATTGGCACAGGACACAATAAAACGAAAAAAACAAAAATACCTCAACAATTATTTATGTAGATAGTTAAATTTTGCACTCAGGAAACCCGGTACATTAATTACGATAACAAATTATATATACAATTAAAAAGAATGCCAATATTACTGATAAATTGACAGTAAAACCAATAGATGACCTTTATTTCATTACGGACAAAACACAAGAACATTACCTTCTAAAAAATCGAACTCTTTTCATAAATACATTAAACTTACAACTGAACTACCAATATACCAGAAATTGCCATTTTATAGTATTCACTCATAATTAAGCGGTATAAGAACCCCATAGCGTCTGGACGAATACTTAACTTTAACTCAAACCACCATGTATGATAATAAATACAGCACTAGGCTGTATGAGAAGGATGATTAACGTATCGGACACAAAATACTACAAAGAAATTGGACATGAAATTAATCTCCGACCCCATAAAGTATATATATTTTTGATCAGCATTAATAGCCGAGTCGATCTAGCCATGTCCGTTCGTCTGTCCGTATGTATGAACGCCAGGATTTTAGAACCTATAAGAGCTAGAGACTTGAAATATATGTAGGTCCTCCTAGTGCCTACGCCCATCGAGTTTGTTTCCGATAGTCGATAACTTACTCCGTTTCCAAGCAATTGATAAAAATCGATATCGACATCCTGTTTTTTTTTTTTTTGGCAAATTGGGTAAATAATAAGAGCTAGAGTCAGCAAACTTGATACAATATTGCACTTCTGATGTGCTGATTGAAACTATTTGGCTATAAAAGGGAGCGCAAAGTCTGTTTTATAGTTTAGTCGTTTGTTGTTTGGTTAACAAAAGACTTGAAATCTATATATATACAACTGTTTGTTTTGGCTGACTGACTGACTGATTGGGGATAATCGAACAGCCCATACCGTAAGAGCTAGAAAGTTGAAATTCAGTGTAGTTAAGTTATGTGATGTAGGTGCACGTTAAGACAGCGTTTCGGGAAATTCCACCCGCATGTGTGGAAACATCGCGAAAAACGTTTATATGAAACTTATTTGTTTACCATCCGATCGGACTCAAACGTATTTTTAAAGATCTTTGTTCAAATTCATTTGAGTGGTGTTTCGCACTTCAAAAAATGCATTCCTTCTTGCTGGAAATGAGGGTCAAATGTTTGGAGGGGTGGCTTCTCTGCAGCGATTTAGAAAATTCCACCCGCAACTGCTGAAATTTGGCGAAAAAACTTAATTTAATTTTTTGTTTATTATCGGTTTCAATTTCATTTTCAAAGATTTTTATTAGAACTTATTTGACACGCCTTCACAAAGTTCACCGCTATTGAATGGAAAATGCGGGTCAAAAGCAAGTTTTTTATTCGGCTCCAAGATTTTTACCACGAGACTAACAAGAGCAGAAACCTCTGAATTCAACAATTGGTTCGTTATTCGATGCACTTAAAACATATTTTTAAATAAAAGTGGAGATCAAGATGGCACGGGTAGATTACAATTTTCCACGGGCATGTACTTAATGGAAAGCTAATATCTAAAAGTTTTACCGCAAAAAGTTCCACGGGCAAGGTCGGGCATCCCGCTAAACATTCATATAAACCGTGAATATCAAGGATAAAGCAAAAGTTCAATGCACCGATTGTAAGTAGAAATCTTTTTCGCTCAATGTTCTTTGAAAATAAAACGAGCTTTGTTGAAGGTAGGCTGGCATTCATTGCTCGTGTCAGCATTAACAAACCGCGACATCGGCATTCGTTCGTCTGGCTTTTGGAAAGCGACGAGCCAGTTGGCTGGCATGTCGTATGAAGTGGGAAAAGCCAGATAAAAAGCCGGGCAAAAAATTTTGCATCGCGTTCAAATGTATGGGTATTACTCATCTTAGTGTTTATAATGTCTTTGGTAGGTAAGGTATCCCCTAGTTACTTATTTTGATTATACTTAAAGTAAAAAAGGTAAATGTTAAGAGTAAAAATAATATAAAAGCGCGTTGGAGAGAAAAGACAGTCAACAGTTCCCACTATAATAAACACGGAAAATTAATATCGTTCGACGTAATACCCTTGTTTCCCAGTATAATAATGGAATTGGCACAGGACACAATAAAACGAAAAAAACAAAAATACCTCAACAATTATTTATGTACATAGTTAAATTTTGCACTCAGGAAACCCGGTACATTAAATACGATAACAAATTATATATACAATTAAAAAGAATGCCAATATTACTGATAAATTGACAGTAAAACCAAGATTTGACGAAATAGATGACCTTTATTTCGTTACGGAAAAAACACAAGAACATTACCTTCTAAAAAAATCAAACTCTTTTCATAAATACATTAAACTTACAACTGAACTACCAATATACCAGAAATTGCCATTTTATAGTATTCACTCATAATTAAGCGGTATAAGAAACCCATAGCGTCTGGACGAATACTTAACTTTAACTCAAACCACCATGTACGATAATAAATACAGCACTAGGCTGTATGAGAAGGATGATTAACGTATCGGACACAAAATACTACAAAGAAATTGGACATGAAATTAATAAACTCTTGGCCAGAAATGACTTCCAACACAACAATGTAATTTCTACATCATTAAAAAAAACAGCATATCGCAACAAAACAAGTAAGAGGTTCTAGCCGGGAGTTCCCGACTAGGGGATACCCTGAACCCTCCTATTCCAACACCAAATGCAGCTCGCGCTATGCGCTCGTTTGTAGTAATAAAGATAAATTTAAAAAAAAAATTTGTTTCCTCGGTAGGGCGCGAACTAGCGACAGACCGCACCACTTGCCACTGCCTCTACTCAACAGCCACTCCTATAATTGAGTCTTATTGAGAAAATTAAAATAGCAACACAGAAAATAGCAACAATCGAAATTGTAATGCTGTTGATAGAATTCGAAGCAGGCGCGCATAAATAAATACAGCATCTCCGACCCCATAAAGTATATATATTTTTGATCAGCATTAATAGCCGAGTCGATCTAGCCATGTCCGTCCGTCTGTCCGTATTTATGAACGCCAGGATTTCAGAACCTATAAGAGCTAGAGACTTGAAATATCTGTAGGTCCTCCTAGTGCCTACGCCCATCGAGTTTGTTTCCGATAGTCGATAGCTTACTCCGTTTCCAAGCAATTGATAAAAATCGATATCGACATCCTGTTTTTTTTTTTTTTTGGCAAATTGGGAAAATAATAAGAGCTAGAGTCAGCAAACTTGATACAATATTGCACTTCTGATGTGCTGATTGAAAATATTTGGCAATAAAAGGGAGCGCAAAGTCTGCTTTATAGTTTAGTCGTTTGTTGTTTGGTTAACAATAGACTTGAAATCTATATATATACAACTGTTTGTTTTGGCTGACTGACTGACTGATTGGTGATCATCGAACAGTCCATACCGTAAGAGCTAGAAAGTTGAAATTCCGTGTAGTTAAGTTATGTGATGTAGGTGCACGTTAAGACAGGGTTTCGGGGAATTCCACCCGCATGTGTGGAAACATCGCGAAAAACGTTTATATGAAACTTATTATTTACTATCCGATCGGACTCAAACGTATTTTTAAAGATCTTTGTTCAAATTCATTTGAGATGTGTTTCGCACTTCAAAAAATGCATTCCTTCTTGCTGGAAATGTGGGTCAAATATTTGGGGAGTGACATTTTGGGTTCAAATTTATTTCCAAAGACCTATACGAAGAATCATTTGCGACGTGTTTCACGATATTCGCAGAATCCAGGCTTCTTCGGTAGAAATACGATTCAAAGATTTTTTGGGCGAAGTTTTAAGTTTTGTCCGATTTGCATCTAACTTATTTTCAAAGCTCTACATAAAAACTTAATGAATACGTGTTTCAGCGATTTAGAAAATTCCACCCGCAAAAGATTATTTTATTTTCCTGGACATTACTTTGCTCTATTATGATGACGTACTGTTTCTCTTACGAGGTCTCTAACTTGTAATCATGTAGCTTTAATGTTTCTGAAATCATCGGTATATAAACATTGGGCTTGCGCCATTATTTCTTCTGTGATATACATTCAAATAACGAAAGATTGCGATTCGTTAAATGTTCAATTTGGCCACAAAATATATATATCGAGAGTTGAGATCGGAATCTTCTGTTGGCTGTTTAAAGGTCTTGTTCTGCGGATAACTTGTATAATTTTATAATTCATACATACAAACATAAGTGCTGGCACGTAACTGGCTTCTCTGCAGCGATTTAGAAAATTCCACCCGCAACTGCTGAAATTTGGCAAAAAAAACTTAATTTAATTTTGTGTTTATTATCGGTTTCAATTTCATTTTCAAAGATCTTTATTAGAACTTATTTATATGAATTTATATATTTATTATATTAAATAAACGGCTTTTAAGGTCGCTAATTGCCTTATGCGCCATTTGGTTGTCGTTTGTTATATTCGACAGGTTTTTGTCAAGAAAAACTAGTTTAAATTTGTTATGTTGTGAGGTTTACAATAATATTATTTATCTGGTCGTCGGCCTGAGAAAAGGAGGCCGCGTCGCCATAGGGATGGGTGGCCGCAGTGGGGGGTGGAATATCTGGGTAAATGTCCTTCTCCTTAATCTCCTGATTGGGCGGGCACCTTGGAGAGTATTAGGGAGCCTGTTGGCGTGTGTGGCTAGCCGGTCATTGTAAAGGGAGAACTTCTTTGACACGCCTTCACAAAGTTCACCGCTATTGAATGGAAAATGCAGGTCAAAAGCAAGTTTTTTATTCGGCTCCAAGATTTTTACCACAAGACTAACAAGAGCAGAAACCTCTGAATTCAACAATTGGTTCGTTATTCGATGCACTTAAAACATATTTTTAAATAGAAGTGGAGATCAAGATGGCACGGGTAGATTACAATTTTCCACGGGCATGTACTTAGTGGAAAGCTAATATCTAAAAGTTTTACCGCAAAAAGTTCCACGGGCAAGGTCGGGCATCCCGCTAATCATTCATATAAAGCGTGAATATCAAGGATAAACCAAAAGTTCAATGCGTCGATTGTAAGTAGAAATCTTTTTCACTCAATGTTCTTCGAAAATAAAACGAGCTTTGTTGAAGGTAGGCTGGCATTCATTGCTCGTGTCAGCATTAACAAACCGCGACATCGGCATTCGTTCGTCTGGCTTTTGGAAAGCGACGAGCCTGTTGGCTGGCATGTCGTATGAAGTGGGAAAAGCCAAATGTATGGGTATTACTCATCTTAGTGTTTATAATGTCTTTGGTAGGTAAGGTATTCCCTAGTTACTTATTTTGATTATACTTAAAGTAAATTAAGTAAATGTTAAGAGTAAAAATAATATAAAAGCGCGTTGGAGAGAAAAGACAGTCAACAGTTCCCACTATAATAAAGACGGAAAATTAATATCGTTCGACGTAATACCCTTGTTTCCCAGTATACTAATGGAATTGGCACAGGACACAATAGAACGAAAAAAACAAAAATACCTCAACAATTATTTATGTACATAGTTAAATTTTGCACTCAAGAAACCCGGTACATTAAATACGATAACAAATTATATATACAAATTAAAAGAATGCCAATATTACTGATAAATTGACAGTAAAACCAAGATTTGACGAAATAGATGACCTTTATTTCGTTACGGACAAAACACAAGAAAATTACCTTCTAAAAAAATGGAACTCTTTTCATAAATACATTAAATTTACAACTGAACTACCAATATACAAGAAATTGCCATTTTATAGTATTCACTCATAATTAAACGGTATAAGAAACCCATAGCGTCTGGACGAATACTTAACTTTAACTCAAACCACCATGTATGATAATAAATACAGCACTAGGCTGTATGAGAAGGATGATTAACGTATCGGACACAAAATACTACAAAGAAATTGGACATGAAATTAATAAACTCTTGGCCAGAAATGACTTCCAGAACAACAATATAATGTATACATCAAAAAAAACGAGAAAGAAGGGCTATCTTCGGCACGCCGAAGATTTAATACCCTTGCAGACCCAACCTTTTAATGCCGAGAAAATGGTTAAGGCCGAGTTTGGTCAAGGTATATTGATAAACAAAAAAAAGGCTTTTAATCAAAAACCGATGTAAATAAGATTTAGCAAAAATGAAGGGAGCATAGTGAAATCTTTAAATGCCGTGTTTAATGGCAAAATCATGAAAAACAAAAAATTCTCCATACAAAAACTTAATAATATGATATAGTGGTCCGATCTTAATACGATTTTGCATATATATGAGGAGCATAGTAAAACTAATAAATGCCGAGTTTGGTTAAGATATCTTGAAAAACAAAATGTTTTTTCATACAAAAACTCAATTTTCGATAGATCGTTCCTATGGCAGCTATATGATATAGTGGTCCGATCTTAATAGGATTTTGCATATATATGAGGAGCTTAGTAAAACTAATAAATGCCGAGTTTGGTCAAGATATCTTGACAAACAAAATGTTTTTTCATACAAAAACTTAATTTTCGACCGATAGTTCCTATGGCGGCTATATGATATAGTGGTCCGATCTTAATAAAATTTTGCATATATATGAGGAGCATAGTAAAACTAATAACTGTCGAGTTTGGTCAAGATATCTTGATAAACAAAAGGTTTTTTCATACAAAAACTTAATTTTCGACCGATCGTTCCTATGGCAGCTATATGATATAGTGGTCCGATCTTAATAGGATTTTGCATATATATGAGGAGCTTAGTAAAACTAATAAATGTCGAGTTTGGTCAAGATATCTTGATAAACAAAATGTTTTTTCATACAAAAACTTAATTTTCGACCGATCGTTCCTATGGCAGCTATATGATATAGTGGTCCGATCCAGCTGGTTTTGACATATGTGCTGCGTGCAACAGAATTAGGGACTTCTGCAAAGTTTCATTAAGATAGCTTTAAAACTGAGGGACTAGTTCGCATAGAAACAGACAGACGGACAGACGGACATGGCTATATCGACTCGGCTGTTGATGCTGATCAAGAATATATATACTTTATGGGGTCGGAGATGTCTCCTTCTATGCGTTACACATTTCACGACAAAATTATAATACCCTCTGCAAGGGTATAAAAACAGCATATCGCAACAAAACAAGTAAGAGGTTCTTGTCGGGAGTTCCCGACTAGGGGATACCCTGAACCCTCTTATTCCAACACCAAATGCAGCTGGCGCTATGCGCTCGTTTGTAGTAATAAAGATAAATTTAAAAACAAATTTGTTTCCTCGGTAGGGCGCGAACTAGCGACAGACCGCACCACCAGTTGCCACTGCCTCTACTTAACAGCCACTCCTATAATTGAGTCTTATTGAGAGTATTAAAATAGCAACACAGAAAATAGCAACAATCGAAATTGTAATGCTATTGATAGAATTCGAAGCAGACGCGCATAAATAAATACAGCATCTCCGACCCCATAAAGTATATATATTTTTGATCAGCATTAATAGCCGAGTCGATCTAGCCATGTCCGTCCGTCTGTCCGTATTTATGAACGCCAGGATTTCAGAACCTATAAGAGCTAGAGACTTGAAATATCTGTAGGTCCTCCTAGTGCCTACGCAGATTGAGTTTGTATCCGATAGTCGATAACTTACTCCGTTTGCAAGCAATTGATAAAAATCGATATCGACATCCTGTTTTTTTTTTGGCAAATTGGGTAAATAATATGAGCTAGAGTCACCAAACTTGATACAATATTGCACTTCTGATGTGCTGATTGAAACTATTTGGCTATAAAAGGGAGCGCAAAGTCTTTTTTATAGTTTAGTCGTTTGTTGTTTGGTTAACAATAGACTTGAAATCTATATATATACAACTGTTTGTTTTGGCTGACTGACTGACTGATTGGTGATCATACCGTAAGAGCTAGAAAGTTGAAACTCCGTGTAGTTAAGTTATGTGATGTAGGTGCACGTTAAGACAGGGTTTCGGGAAATTCCACCCGCATGTGTGGAAACATCGCGAAAAACGTTTATATGAAACTTATTTGTTTACCATCCGATCGGACTCAAACGTATTTTTAAAGCTCTTTGTTCAAATTCATTTGAGATGTTCAAATTTATTTCCAAAGACCTACACGAAGAATCATTTGCGACGTGTTTCACGATATTCGCAGAATCCAAGCTTCTTCGGTAGAAATACGATTCAAAGATTTTTTGGGCGAAGTTTTAAGTTTTGTCCGATTTGCATCTAACTTATTTTCAAAGCTCTACATAAAAACTTAATGAATACGTGTTTCAGCGATTTAGAAAATTCCACCCGCAAAAGATTATTTTATTTTCCTGGACATTACTTTGCTCTATTATGATAACGTACTGTTTCTCTTACGAGGTCTCTAACTTGTAATGATGTAGCTTTAATGTTTCTGAAATCATCGGTATATAAACATTGGGCATGCGCCATTATTTGTTCTGTGATATACATTCAAATAACGAAAGATTGCGATTCGTTAAATGTTCAATTTGGCCACAAAATATATATACAGAGAGTTGAGATCGGAATCTTCTGTTTGCTGTCTTAAGGTCTTGTTCTGCGGGTAACTTGTATAATTTTATAATTTATACATACAAGCATAAGTGCTGGCACGTCACTGGCTTCTCTGCAGCGATTTAGAAAATTCCACCCGCAACTGCTGAAATTTGGCGAAAAAACTTAATTTAATTTTGTGTTTATTATCGGTTTCAATTTCATTTTCAAAGATCGACGAAGATTGACTTGCCTTCACAAAGTTCACCGCTATTGAATGGAAAATGCGGGTCAAAAGCAAGATTTTTATTCAGCTCCAAGATTTTTACCACAAGACTAACAAGGGCAGAAACCTCTGAATTCAACAATTGGTTCGTTATTCGATGCACTTAAAACATATTTCTAAATAGAAGTGGAGATCAAGATGGCACGGGTAGATTACAATTTTCCACGGGCATGTACTTAGTGGAAAGCTAATATCTAAAAGTTTTACCGCAAAAAGTTCCACGGGCAAGGTCGGGCATCCCGCTAATCATTCATATAAAGCGTGAATATCAAGGATAAACCAAAAGTTCAATGCGTCGATTGTAAGTAGAAATCTTTTTCGCTCAATGTTCTTCGAAAATAAAACGAGCTTTGTTGAAGGTAGGCTGGCATTCATTGCTCGTGTTAGCATTAACAAACCGCGACTTCGGCATTCGTTCGTCTGGCTTTTGGAAAGCGACGAGCCTGTTGGCTGGCATGTCGTATGAAGTGGGAAAAGCCAGATAAAAAGCCGGGCAACAAATTTTGCATCGCGTTCAAATGTATGGGTATTACTCATCTTAGTGTTTATAATGTCTTTGGTAGGTAAGGTATCCCCTAGTTACTTATTTTGATCATGCTTAAAGTAAATTAAGTAAATGTTAAGAGTAAAAATAATATAAAAACGCGTTGGCGAGAAAAGACAGTCAACAGTTCCCACTATAATAAAGACGGAAAATTAATATCGTTCGACGTAATACCCTTGTTTCCCAGTATACTAATGGAATTGGCACAGGACACAATAGAACGAAAAAAACAAAAATACCTCAACAATTATTTATGTACATAGTTAAATTTTGCACTCAAGAAACCCCCGGTACATTAAATACGATAACAAATGATATATACAAATTAAAAGAATGCCAATATTACTGATAAATTGACAATAAAACCAAGACTTGACGAAATAGATGACCTTTATTTCGTTACGGAAAAAACACAAGAACATTACCTTCTAAAAAAATCGAACTCTTTTCATAAATACATTAAACTTACAACTGAACTACCAATATACCAGAAATTGCCATTTTATAGTATTCACTCATAATTAAGCGGTATAAGAAACCCATAGCGTCTGGACGAATACTTAACTTGAACTCAAACCACCATGTATGATAATAAATACAGCACTAGGCTGTATGAGAAGGATGATTAACGTATCGGACACAAAATACTACAAAGAAATTGGACATGAAATTAATAAACTCTTGGCCAGAAATGACTTCCAACACAACAATGTAATTTATACATCATTAAAAAAAACAGCATATCGCAACAAAACAAGTAAGAGGTTCTAGTCGGGAGTTCCCGACTAGGGGATACCCTGAACCCTCCTATTCCAACACCAAATGCAGCTCGCGCTATGCGCTCGTTTGTAGTAATAAAGATAAATTAAAAAAAAAAATTTGTTTCTTCGGTAGGGCGCGAACTAGCGACAGACCGCACCGATACAGAAAACAATTGAAATTGTAATGCTGTTGATAGAATTCGAAGCAGACGCGCATAAATAAATACAGCATCTCCGACCCCATAAAGTATATATATTTTTGATCAGCATTAATAGCCGAGTCGATCTATCCATGTCCGTCCGTCTGTCCGTATTTATGAACGCCAGGATTTCAGAACCTATAAGAGCTAGAGACTTGAAATATCTGTAGGTCCTCCTAGTGCCTACGCAGATTGAGTTTGTTTCCGATAGTCGATAACTTACTCCGTTTCCAAGCAATTGATAAAAATCGATATCGACATCCTGTTTTTTTTTTGCAAATTGGGTAAATAATAAGAGCTAGAGTCACCAAACTTGATACAATATTGCACTTCTGATGTGCTGATTGAAACTATTTGGCTATAAAAGGGAGCGCAAAGTCTGTTTTATAGTTTAGTCGTTTGTTGTTTGGTTAACAATAGACTTGAAATCTATATATATACAACTGTTTGTTTTGGCTGACTGACTGACTGATTGGTGATCAACGAACAGTCCATACCGTAAGAGCTAGAAAGCTGAAATTCAGTGTAGTTAAGTTATGTGATGTGGGTGCACGTTAAGACAGCGTTTCGGGAAATTCCACCCGCATGTGTGGAAACATCGCGAAAAACGTTTGTATGAAACTTATTTGTTTACCATCCGATCGGACTCAAACGTATTTTTAAAGATCTTTGTTCAAATTCATTTGAGATGTGTTTCGCATTTCAAAAAATGCATTTCTTCTTGCTGGAAATGAGGGTCAAATATTTGGGGGGTGACGTTTCTTGTTCAAATTTATTTGCAAAGACCTATACGAAGAATCATTTGCGACGTGTTTCACGATATTCGCAGAATCCAAGCTTCCTCGGTAGAAATACGATTCAAAGATTTATGGGGCGAAGTTTTAAGTTTTGTCCGATTTGCATCTAACTTATTTTCAAAGCTCTACATAAAAACTTAATGAATACGTGTTTCAGCGATTTAGAAAATTCCACCCGCAAAAGATTATTTTATTTTCCTGGACTTTACTTTGCTCTATTGTTTCTCTTACGAGGTCTCTAACTTGTAATGATGTAGCTTTAATGTTTCTGAAATCATCGGTATATAAACATTGGGCTAGCGCCATTATTTGTTCTGTGATATACATTCAAATAACGAAAGATTGCGATTCGTTAAATGTTCAATTTGGCCACAAAATATATATACAGAGAGTTGAGATCGGAATCTTCTGTTTGCTGTTTTAAGGTCTTGTTCTGCGGATAACTTGTATAATTTTATAATTCAAACATACAAACATAAGTGCTGGCACGTCACTGGCTTCTCTGCAGCGATTTAGAAAATTCCACCCGCAACTGCTGAAATTTGGCGAAAAAACTTAATTTAATTTTGTGTTTATTATCGGTTTCAATTTCATTTTCAAAGATCGACGAAGATTGACTTGCCTTCACAAAGTTCACCGCTATTGAATGGAAAATGCGGGTCAAAAGCAAGATTTTTATTCAGCTCCAAGATTTTTACCACAAGACTAACAAGGGCAGAAACCTCTGAATTCAACAATTGGTTCGTTATTCGATGCACTTAAAACATATTTCTAAATAGAAGTGGAGATCAAGATGGCACGGGTAGATTACAATTTTCCACGGGCATGTACTTAGTGGAAAGCTAATATCTAAAAGTTTTACCGCAAAAAGTTCCACGGGCAAGGTCGGGCATCCCGCTAATCATTCATATAAAGCGTGAATATCAAGGATAAACCAAAAGTTCAATGCGTCGATTGTAAGTAGAAATCTTTTTCGCTCAATGTTCTTCGAAAATAAAACGAGCTTTGTTGAAGGTAGGCTGGCATTCATTGCTCGTGTTAGCATTAACAAACCGCGACTTCGGCATTCGTTCGTCTGGCTTTTGGAAAGCGACGAGCCTGTTGGCTGGCATGTCGTATGAAGTGGGAAAAGCCAGATAAAAAGCCGGGCAACAAATTTTGCATCGCGTTCAAATGTATGGGTATTACTCATCTTAGTGTTTATAATGTCTTTGGTAGGTAAGGTATCCCCTAGTTACTTATTTTGATCATGCTTAAAGTAAATTAAGTAAATGTTAAGAGTAAAAATAATATAAAAACGCGTTGGCGAGAAAAGACAGTCATTAGTTCCCACTATAATAAAGACGGAAAATTAATATCGTTCGACGTAATACCCTTGTTTCCCAGTATACTAATGGAATTGGCACAGGACACAATAGAACGAAAAAAACAAAAATACCTCAACAATTATTTATGTACATAGTTAAATTTTGCACTCAAGAAACCCCCGGTACATTAAATACGATAACAAATGATATATACAAATTAAAAGAATGCCAATATTACTGATAAATTGACAATAAAACCAAGACTTGACGAAATAGATGACCTTTATTTCGTTACGGAAAAAACACAAGAACATTACCTTCTAAAAAAATCGAACTCTTTTCATAAATACATTAAACTTACAACTGAACTACCAATATACCAGAAATTGCCATTTTATAGTATTCACTCATAATTAAGCGGTATAAGAAACCCATAGCGTCTGGACGAATACTTAACTTGAACTCAAACCACCATGTATGATAATAAATACAGCACTAGGCTGTATGAGAAGGATGATTAACGTATCGGACACAAAATACTACAAAGAAATTGGACATGAAATTAATAAACTCTTGGCCAGAAATGACTTCCAACACAACAATGTAATTTATACATCATTAAAAAAAACAGCATATCGCAACAAAACAAGTAAGAGGTTCTAGTCGGGAGTTCCCGACTAGGGGATACCCTGAACCCTCCTATTCCAACACCAAATGCAGCTCGCGCTATGCGCTCGTTTGTAGTAATAAAGATAAATTAAAAAAAAAATTTGTTTCTTCGGTAGGGCGCGAACTAGCGACAGACCGCACCGATACAGAAAACAATTGAAATTGTAATGCTGTTGATAGAATTCGAAGCAGACGCGCATAAATAAATACAGCATCTCCGACCCCATAAAGTATATATATTTTTGATCAGCATTAATAGCCGAGTCGATCTATCCATGTCCGTCCGTCTGTCCGTATTTATGAACGCCAGGATTTCAGAACCTATAAGAGCTAGAGACTTGAAATATCTGTAGGTCCTCCTAGTGCCTACGCAGATTGAGTTTGTTTCCGATAGTCGATAACTTACTCCGTTTCCAAGCAATTGATAAAAATCGATATCGACATCCTGTTTTTTTTTTGGCAAATTGGGTAAATAATAAGAGCTAGAGTCACCAAACTTGATACAATATTGCACTTCTGATGTGCTGATTGAAACTATTTGGCTATAAAAGGGAGCGCAAAGTCTGTTTTATAGTTTAGTCGTTTGTTGTTTGGTTAACAATAGACTTGAAATCTATATATATACAACTGTTTGTTTTGGCTGACTGACTGACTGATTGGTGATCAACGAACAGTCCATACCGTAAGAGCTAGAAAGCTGAAATTCAGTGTAGTTAAGTTATGTGATGTGGGTGCACGTTAAGACAGCGTTTCGGGAAATTCCACCCGCATGTGTGGAAACATCGCGAAAAACGTTTGTATGAAACTTATTTGTTTACCATCCGATCGGACTCAAACGTATTTTTAAAGATCTTTGTTCAAATTCATTTGAGATGTGTTTCGCATTTCAAAAAATGCATTTCTTCTTGCTGGAAATGAGGGTCAAATATTTGGGGGGTGACGTTTCTTGTTCAAATTTATTTGCAAAGACCTATACGAAGAATCATTTGCGACGTGTTTCACGATATTCGCAGAATCCAAGCTTCCTCGGTAGAAATACGATTCAAAGATTTATGGGGCGAAGTTTTAAGTTTTGTCCGATTTGCATCTAACTTATTTTCAAAGCTCTACATAAAAACTTAATGAATACGTGTTTCAGCGATTTAGAAAATTCCACCCGCAAAAGATTATTTTATTTTCCTGGACATTACTTTGCTCTATTGTTTCTCTTACGAGGTCTCTAACTTGTAATGATGTAGCTTTAATGTTTCTGAAATCATCGGTATATAAACATTGGGCTAGCGCCATTATTTGTTCTGTGATATACATTCAAATAACGAAAGATTGCGATTCGTTAAATGTTCAATTTGGCCACAAAATATATATACAGAGAGTTGAGATCGGAATCTTCTATTTGCTGTTTTAAGGTCTTGTTCTGCGGATAACTTGTATAATTTTATAATTCATACATACAAACATAAGTGCTGGCACGTCACTGGCTTCTCTGCAGCGATTTAGAAAATTCCACCCGCAACTGCTGAAATTTGGCGAAAAAACTTAATTTAATTTTGTGTTTATTATCGGTTTCAATTTCATTTTCAAAGATCTTTATTAGAACTTATTTGACTCGCCTTCACAAAGTTCACCGCTATTGAATGGAAAATGCGGGTCAAAAGCAAGTTTTTTATTCGGCTCCAAGATTTTTACCACGAGACTAACAAGAGCAGAAACCTCTGAATTCAACAATTGGTTCGTTATTCGATGCACTTAAAACATATTTTTAAATAGAAGTGGAGATCAAGATGGCACGGGTAGATTACAATTTTCCACGGGCATGTACTTGGTGGAAAGCTAATATCTAAAAGTTTTACCGCAAAAAGTTCCACGGGCAAGGTCGGGCATCCCGCTAATCATATAAAGCGTGATTCTTCGAAAATAAAACGAGCTATGTTGAAGGTAGGCTGGCATTCATTGCTCGTGTCAGCATTAACAAACCGCGACTTCGGCATTCGTTCGTCTGGCTTTTGGAAAGCGACGAGCCAGTTGGCTGGCATGCCGTATGAAGTGGGAAAAGCCAGATAAAAAGCCGGGCAAAAAATTTTGCATCGCGTTCAAATGTATGGGTATTACTCATCTTAGTGTTTATAATGTCTTTGGTAGGTAAGGTATCCCCTAGTTACTTATTTTGATTATACTTAAAGTAAATTAAGTAAATGTTAAGAGTAAAAATAATATAAAAGCGCGTTGGAGAGAAAAGACAGTCTACAGTTCCCACTATAATAAAGACGGAAAATTAATATCGTTCGACGTAATACCCTTGTTTCCCAGTATACTAATGAAATTGGCACAGGACACAATAAAACGAAAAAACAAAAATACCTCAACAATTATTTATGTACATGGCTAAATTTTACACTCAGGAAACCCGGTACATTAAATACGATAACAAATTATATATACAATTAAAAAGAATGCCAATATTACTGATAAATTGACAGTAAAACCAAGACTTGACGAAATAGATGATCTTTATTTCGTTAGGGACAACACACAAGAACATTACCTTCTAAAAAAAATCGAACTCTTTTCATAAATACATTAAACTTACAACTGAACTACCAATATACCAGAAATTGCCATTTTATAGTATTCACTCATAATTAAGCGGTATAAGAAACCCATAGCGTCTGGACGAATACTTAACTTTAACTCAAACCACCAAAGATGTATGATAATAAATACAGCACTAGGCTGTATGAGAAGGATGATTAACGTATCGGACACAAAATACTACAAAGAAATTGGACACGAAATTAATAAACTCTTGGCCAGAAATGACTTCCAACACAACAATGTAATTTATACATCATTGAAAAAAACAGCATATCGCAACAAAACAAGTAAGAGGTTCTAGGGGATACCCTGAACCCTCTTATTTCAACACCAAATGCAGCTCGCGCTATGCGCTCGTTTGTAGTAATAAAGATAAATTAAAAAAAAAAAATGTTTTTCCTCGGTAGGGCGCGAACTAGCGACAGACCGCACCACTTGGCACTGCCTCTACTTAACAGCCACACCTATAATTGAGTCTTATCGAGAAAACTAAAATGGCAACACAGAAAACAATCGAAATTGTAATGCTGTTGATAGAATTCGAAGCAGACGCGCATAAATGTGTGTGTGTAAATGTATACAGAAATTCTTGGAATAATGTTTTTGTGCAAATGTATGTAACAGGCAGAAGGAAGCATCTCCGACCTCATAAAGTATATATAAGTTTTTGATCAGCATTAATAGCCGAGTCGATCTATCCATGTCCGTCCGTCTGTCCGTATGTATGAACTCCAGGATTTCAGAACCTATAAGAGCTAGAGACTTGAAATATCTGTAGGTCCTCCTAGTGCCTACGCCCATCGAGTTTGTTTCCGACAGTCGATAACTTACTCCGTTTCCAAGCAATTGATAAAAATCGATATCGACATTCTGTTTATTTTTTTGGAAAATTGGGTAAATAATAAGAGCTAGAGTCAGCAAACTTGATACAATATTGCACTTCTGATGTGCTGATTGAAACTATTTGGCTATAAAAGGGAGCGCAAAGTCTGTTTTATAGTTTAGTCGTTTGTTGTTTGGTTAACAATAGACTTGAAATCTATGTATATACAACTGTTTGTTTTGGCTGACTGACTGACTGATTGGTGATTACGAACAGCCCATGCCGTAAGAGCTAGAAAGTTGAAATTCAGTGTAGTTAAGTTATGTGGTGTAGGTGCACGTTAAGACAGGGTTTCGGGAAATTCCACCCGCATGTGTGGAAACTTCGCGAAAAACGTTTATATGAAACTTATTTGTTTACCATCCGATCGGACTCAAACGTATTTTTAAAGATCTTTGTTTAAATTCATTTGAGTGGTGTTTCGCACTTCAAAAAATGCATTCCTTCTTGCTGGAAATGAGGGTCAAATATTTGGAGGGTGACGTTTCGTGTTCAAATTTATTTCCAAAGACCTATACGAAGAATCATTTGCGACGTGTTTCACGATATTCGCAGAATCCAAGCTTCCTCGGTAGAAATACGATTCAAAGATTTTTTGGGCGAAGTTTTAAGTTTTGTCCGATTTCATTCTAACTTATTTTCAAAGCTCTACATAAAAACTTAATGAATACGTGTTTCAGCGATTTAGAAAATTCCACCCGCAAAAGATTATTTTATTTTCCTGGACATTACTTTGTTCTATTATGATGACGTACTGTTTCTCTTACGAGGTCTCTAACTTGTAATGATGTAGCTTTAATGTTTCTGAAATCATCGGTACATAAACATTGGGCTTGCGCCAGTATTTCTTCTGTGATATACATTCAAATAACGAAAGATTGCGATTCGTTAAATGTTCAATTTGGCCACAAAATATATATACAGAGAGTTGAGATCGGAATCTTCTGTTTGCTGTTTTAAGGTCTTGTTCTGCGGATAACTTGTATAATTTTATAATTTATACATACAAACATAAGTGCTGGCACGTCACTGGCTTCTCTGCAGCGATTTAGAAAATTTCACCCGCAACTGCTGAAATTTGGCGAAAAAACTTAATTTAATTTTGTGTTTATTATCGGTTTCAATTTCATTTTCAAAGATTTTTATTAGAACTTATTTGACACGCCTTCACAAAGTTCACCGCTATTGAATGGAAAATGCGGGTCAAAAGCAAGTTTTTTATTCGGCGCCAAGATTTTTACCACAAGACTAACAAGAGCAGAAACCTCTGAATTCAACAATTGGTTCGTTATTCGATGCACTTAAAACATATTTTTAAATAGAAGTGGAGATCAAGCTGGCACGGGTAGATTACAATTTTCCACGGGCATGTACTTAGTGGAAAGCTAATATCTAAAAGTTTTACCGCAAAAAGTTCCACGAGCAAGGTCGGGCATCCCGCTAATCACATAAAGCGTGAATATCAAGGATAAAGCAAAAGTTCAATGCGTCGATTGTAAGTAGAAATCTTTTTCTCTCAATGTTCTTCGAAAATAAAACGAGCTTTGTTGAAGGTAGGCTGGCATTCATTGCTCGTGTCAGCATTAACAAACCGCGACTTCGGCATTCGTTCGTCTGGCTTTTGGAAAGCGACGAGCCAGTTGGCTGGCATATCGTATGAAGTGGGAAAAGCCAGATAAAAAGCCGGGCAAAAAATTTTGCATCGCGTTCAAATGTATGGGTATTACTCATCTTAGTGTTTATAATGTCTTGGGTAGGTAAGGTATCCCCTAGTTACTTATTTTGATTATACTTAAAGTAAATTAAGTAAATGTTAAGAGTAAAAATAATATAAAAGCGCGTTGGAGAGAAAATACAGTCAACAGTTCCCACTATAATAAACACGGAAAATTAATATCGTTCGACGTAATACCCTTGTTTCCCAGTATACTAATGGAATTGGCACAGGACACAATAAAACGAAAAAGACAAAAATACCTCAACAATTATTTATGTACATAGTTAAATTTTGCACTCAGGAAACCCGGTACATTAAATACGATAACAAATTATATATACAATTTAAAAAAAATGCCAATATTACTGATAAACTGACAGTAAAACCAAGACTTGGCGAAATAGATGACCTTTATTTCGTTACGGACAAAACACAAGAAAATTACCTTCTAAAAAAATTGAACTCTTTTCATAAATACATTAAATTTACAACTTAACTACCAATATACCAGAAATTGCCATTTTATAGTATTCACTCATAATTAAGCGGTATAAGAAACCCATAGCGTCTGGACGAATACTTAACTTTAACTCAAAATCCCAAAGATGTATGATAATAAATACAGCACTAGGCTGTATGAGAAGGATGATTAACGTATCGGACACAAAATACTACAAAGAAATTGGACACGAAATTAATAAACTCTTGGCCAGAAATGACTTCCAACACAACAATGTAATTTATACATCATTAAAAAAAAAACAGCATATCGCAACAAAACAAGTAAGAGGTTCTAGGGGATACCCTGAACCCTCTTATTCCAACACCAAATGCAGCTCGCGCTATGCGCTCTTTTGTAGTAATAAAGATAAATTTAAAAACAAATTTGTTTCCTCTGTAGGGCGCGAACTAGCGACAGACCGCACCACCACTTGCCACTGCCTCTACTTAACAGCCACACCTATAATTGAGTCTTATTGAGAAAATTAAAATAGCAACACAGAAAATAGCAACAATCGAAATTGTAATGCTGCTGATAGAATTCGAAGCAGACGCGCATAAATGTGTGTGTGTAAATGTATACAGAAATTCTTGGAATAATGTGTTTGTGCAAATGTATGTAACAGGCAGAAGGAAGCATCTCCGACCCCATAAAGTATATATATTTTTGATCAGCATTAATAGCCGAGTCGATCTATCCATGTCCGTCCGTCTGTCCGTATTTATGAACGCCAGGATTTCAGAACCTATAAGAGCTAGAGACTTGAAATATCTGTAGGTCCTCCTAGTGCCTACGCAGATTGAGTTTGTTTCCGATAGTCGATAACTTACTCCATTTCCAAGCAATTGATAAAAATCGATATCAACATCCTGTTTTTTTTTTTGGCAAATTGGGTAAATATTAAGAGCTAGAGTCACCAAACTTGATACAATATTGCACTTCTAATGTGCTTATTGAAACTATTTGGCTATAAAAGGGAGCGCAAAGTCTGTTTTATAGTTTAGTCGTTTGTTGTTTGGTTAACAATAGACTTGAAATCTATATATATACAACTGTTTGTTTTGGCTGACTGACTGACTGATTGGTGATTACGAACAGCCCATGCCGTAAGAGCTAGAAAGTTGAAATTCAGTGTAGTTAAGTTATGTAAGGTAGGTGCACGTTAAGACAGGGTTTCGGGAAATTCCACCCGCATGTGTGGAAACATCGCGGAAAACGTTTGTATGAAACTTATTTGTTTACCATCCGATCGGACTCAAACATATTTTTAAAGATCTTTGTTCAAATTCATTTGAGATGTGTTTCGCACTTCAAAAACTGCATTCCTTCTTGCTGGAAATGTGGGTTAAATATTTGGTGAGTGACGTTTCGTGTTCAAATTTATTTGCAAAGACCTATACGAAGAATCATTTGCGACGTGTTTCACGATATTCGCAGAATCCAAGCTTCCTCGGTAGAAATACGATTCAACGATTTTTTGGGTGAAGTTTTAAGTTTTGTCCGATTTGCATCTAACTTATTTTCAAAGCTCTACATAAAAACTTAATGAATACGTGTTTCAGCGATTTAGAAAATTCCACCCGTAAAAGATTATTTTAATTTCCTGGACATTACTTTGCTCTATTATGATGACGAATAATGATGATTATGATGATGATTATGATAATGTGTTTGTGCAAATGTATGTAACAGGCAGAAGGAAGCATCTCCGACCCCATAAAGTATATATATTTTTGATCAGCATTAATAGCCGAGTCGATCTATCCATGTCCGTCCGTCTGTCCGTATGTATGAACGCCAGGATTTCGGAACCTATAAGAGCTTGTGACTTGAAATATCTGTAGGTCCTCCTAGTGCCTACGCAGATTGAGTTTGTTTCCGATAGTCGATAACTTACTCCGTTTCCAAGCAATTGATAAAAATCGATATCAACATCCTGTTTTTTTTTTGGCAAATTGGGTAAATATTAAGAGCTAGAGTCACCAAACTTGATACAATATTGCACTTCTAATGTGCTTATTGAAACTATTTGGCTATAAAAGGGAGCGCAAAGTCTGTTTTATAGTTTAGTCGTTTGTTGTTTGGTTAACAATAGACTTGAAATCTATATATATACAACTGTTTGTTTTGGCTGACTGACTGACTTATTGGTGATCATACCGTAAAATCTAGAAAGTTGAAATTCAGTGTAGTTAAGTTATGTGATGTAGGTGCACGTTAAGACAGGGTTTCGGGAAATTCCACCCGCATGTGTGAAAACATCGCGAAAAACGTTTATATGAAACTTATTTGTTTACCATCCGATCGGACTCAAACGTATTTTTAAAGATCTTTGTTTAAATTCATTTGAGTGGTGTTTCGCACTTCAAAAAATGCATTCCTTCTTGCTGGAAATGAGGGTCAAATATTTGGAGGGTGACGTTTCGTGTTCAAATTTATTTCCAAAGACCTATACGAAGAATCATTTGCGACGTGTTTCACGATATTCGCAGAATCCAAGCTTCCTCGGTAGAAATACGATTCAAAGATTTTTTGGGCGAAGTTTTAAGTTTTGTCCGATTTCATTCTAACTTATTTTCAAAGCTCTACATAAAAACTTAATGAATACGTGTTTCAGCGATTTAGAAAATTCCACCCGCAAAAGATTATTTTATTTTCCTGGACATTACTTTGTTCTATTATGATGACGTACTGTTTCTCTTACGAGGTCTCTAACTTGTAATGATGTAGCTTTAATGTTTCTGAAATCATCGGTACATAAACATTGGGCTTGCGCCAGTATTTCTTCTGTGATATACATTCAAATAACGAAAGATTGCGATTCGTTAAATGTTCAATTTGGCCACAAAATATATATACAGAGAGTTGAGATCGGAATCTTCTGTTTGCTGTTTTAAGGTCTTGTTCTGCGGATAACTTGTATAATTTTATAATTTATACATACAAACATAAGTGCTGGCACGTCACTGGCTTCTCTGCAGCGATTTAGAAAATTTCACCCGCAACTGCTGAAATTTGGCGAAAAAACTTAATATAATTTTGTGTTTATTATCGGTTTCAATTTCATTTTCAAAGATTTTTATTAGAACTTATTTGACACGCCTTCACAAAGTTCACCGCTATTGAATGGAAAATGCGGGTCAAAAGCAAGTTTTTTATTCGGCGCCAAGATTTTTACCACAAGACTAACAAGAGCAGAAACCTCTGAATTCAACAATTGGTTCGTTATTCGATGCACTTAAAACATATTTTTAAATAGAAGTGGAGATCAAGCTGGCACGGGTAGATTACAATTTTCCACGGGCATGTACTTAGTGGAAAGCTAATATCTAAAAGTTTTACCGCAAAAAGTTCCACGAGCAAGGTCGGGCATCCCGCTAATCACATAAAGCGTGAATATCAAGGATAAAGCAAAAGTTCAATGCGTCGATTGTAAGTAGAAATCTTTTTCTCTCAATGTTCTTCGAAAATAAAACGAGCTTTGTTGAAGGTAGGCTGGCATTCATTGCTCGTGTCAGCATTAACAAACCGCGACTTCGGCATTCGTTCGTCTGGCTTTTGGAAAGCGACGAGCCAGTTGGCTGGCATATCGTATGAAGTGGGAAAAGCCAGATAAAAAGCCGGGCAAAAAATTTTGCATCGCGTTCAAATGTATGGGTATTACTCATCTTAGTGTTTATAATGTCTTGGGTAGGTAAGGTATCCCCTAGTTACTTATTTTGATTATACTTAAAGTAAATTAAGTAAATGTTAAGAGTAAAAATAATATAAAAGCGCGTTGGAGAGAAAAGACAGTCAACAGTTCCCACTATAATAAACACGGAAAATTAATATCGTTCGACGTAATACCCTTGTTTCCCAGTATACTAATGGAATTGGCACAGGACACAATAAAACGAAAAAGACAAAAATACCTCAACAATTATTTATGTACATAGTTAAATTTTGCACTCAGGAAACCCGGTACATTAAATACGATAACAAATTATATATACAATTTAAAAAAAATGCCAATATTACTGATAAACTGACAGTAAAACCAAGACTTGGCGAAATAGATGACCTTTATTTCGTTACGGACAAAACACAAGAAAATTACCTTCTAAAAAAATTGAACTCTTTTCATAAATACATTAAATTTACAACTTAACTACCAATATACCAGAAATTGCCATTTTATAGTATTCACTCATAATAAAGCGGTATAAGAAACCCATAGCGTCTGGACGAATACTTAACTTTAACTCAAAATCCCAAAGAGGTATGATAATAAATACAGCACTAGGCTGTATGAGAAGGATGATTAACGTATCGGACACAAAATACTACAAAGAAATTGGACACGAAATTAATAAACTCTTGGCCAGAAATGACTTCCAATGTAATTTATACATCATTAAAAAAAAAACAGCATATCGCAACAAAACAAGTAAGAGGTTCTAGGGGATACCCTGAACCCTCTTATTCCAACACCAAATGCAGCTCGCGCTATGCGCTCTTTTGTAGTAATAAAGATAAATTTAAAAAGAAAATTTGTTTCCTCTGTAGGGCGCGAACTAGCGACAGACCGCACCACCACTTGCCACTGCCTCTACTTAACAGCCACACCTATAATTGAGTCTTATTGAGAAAATTAAAATAGCAACACAGAAAATAGCAACAATCGAAATTGTAATGCTTTGATAGAATTCGAAGCAGACGCGCATAAATGTGTGTGTGTAAATGTATACAGAAATTCTTGGAATAATGTGTTTGTGCAAATGTATGTAACAGGCAGAAGGAAGCATCTCCGACCCCATAAAGTATATATATTTTTGATCAGCATTAATAGCCGAGTCGATCTATCCATGTCCGTCCGTCTGTCCGTATTTATGAACGCCAGGATTTCAGAACCTATAAGAGCTTGTGACTTGAAATATCTGTAGGTCCTCCTAGTGCCTACGCAGATTGAGTTTGTTTCCGATAGTCGATAACTTACTCCATTTCCAAGCAATTGATAAAAATCGATATCAACATCCTGTTTTTTTTTTGGCAAATTGGGTAAATATTAAGAGCTAGAGTCACCAAACTTGATACAATATTGCACTTCTAATGTGCTTATTGAAACTATTTGGCTATAAAAGGGAGCGCAAAGTCTGTTTTATAGTTTAGTCGTTTGTTGTTTGGTTAACAATAGACTTGAAATCTATATATATACAACTGTTTGTTTTGGCTGACTGACTGACTTATTGGTGATCATACCGTAAAATCTAGAAAGTTGAAATTCAGTGTAGTTAAGTTATGTGATGTAGGTGCACGTTAAGACAGCGTTTCGGGAAATTCCACCCGCATGTGTGAAAACATCGCGAAAAACGTTTATATGAAACTTATTTGTTTACCATCCGATCGGACTCAAACGTATTTTTAAAGATCTTTGTACAAATTTATTTGAGATGTGTTTCGCACTTCAAAAAATGCATTCCTTCTTGCTGGAAATGAGGGTCAAATATTTGGGGGGTGACGTTTCGTGTTCAAAATTATTTCCAAAGACCTATACGAAGAATCATTTGCGACGTGTTTCACGATATTCGCAGAATCCAAGCTTCTTCGGTAGAAATACGATTCAAAGATTTTTTGGGCGAAGTTTTAAGTTTTGTCCGATTTGCATCTAACTTATTTTCAAAGCTCTACATAAAAACTTAATGAATACGTGTTTCAGCGATTTAGAAAATTCCACCCGCAAAAGATTATTTTATTTTCCTGGACATTACTTTGCTCTATTATGATGACGTACTGTTTCTCTTACGAGGTCTCTAACTTGTAATGATGTAGCTTTAATGTTTCTGAAATCATCGGTATATAAACATTGGGCTAGCGCCATTATTTGTTCTGTGATATACATTCAAATAACGAAAGATTGCGATTCGTTAAATGTTCAATTTGGCCACAAAATATATATATCGAGAGTTGAGATCGTAATCTTCTGTTGGCTGTTTTAAGGTCTTGTTCTGCGGATAACTTGTATAATTTTATAATTCATACATACAAACATAAGTGCTGGCACGTCACTGGCTTCTCTGCAGCGATTTAGAAAATTCCACCCGCAACTGCTGAAATTTGGCGAAAAAACTTAATTTAATTTTGTGTTTATTATCGGTTTCAATTTCATTTTCAAAGATTTTTATTAGAACCTTTTTGACACGCCTTCACAAAGTTCACCGCTTTTGTATGGAAAATGCGGGTCAAAAGCAAGTTTTTTATTCGGCTTCAAGATTTTTACCACAAGACTAACAAGAGCAGAAACCTCTGAATTCAACAATTGGTTCGTTATTCGATGCACTTAAAACATATTTTTAAATAGAAGTGGAGATCAAGATGGCACGGGTAGATTACAATTTTCCACGGGCATGTACTTAGTGGAAAGCTAATATCTAAAAGTTTTACCGCAAAAAGTTCCACGAGCAAGGTCGGGCATCCCGCTAATCACATAAAGCGTGAATAACAAGGATAAAGCAAAAGTTGAATGCGTCGATTGTAAGTAGAAATCTTTTTCTCTCAATGTTCATCGAAAATAAAACGAGCTTTGTTGAAGGTAGGCTGGCATTCATTGCTCGTGTCAGCATTAACAAACCGCGACTTCGGCATTCGTTCGTCTGGCTTTTGGAAAGCGACGAGGCAGTTGGCTGGCATGTCGTATGAAGTGGGAAAAGCCAGATAAAAAGCCGGGCAAAAAATTTTGCATCGCGTTCAAATGTATGGGTATTACTCATCATAGTGTTTATAATGTCTTTGGTAGGTAAGGTAGTTACTTATTTTGATTATACTTAAAGTAAATTAAGTAAATGTTAAGAGTAAAAATAATATAAAAGCACGTTGTAGAGAAAAGACAGTCAACACTTCCCACTATAATAAACACGGAAAATTAATATCGTTCGACGTAATACCCTTGTTTCCCAGTATACTAATGGAATTGGCACAGGACACAATAAAACGAAAAAGACAAAAATACCTCAACAATTATTTATGTACATAGTTAAATTTTGCACTCAGGAAACCCGGTACATTAAATACGATAACAAATTATATGTACAATTAAAAAGAATGCCAATATTACTGATAAATTGACAGTAAAACCAAGACTTGACGAAATAGATGACCTTTATTTCGTTACGGACAAAACACAAGAACATTACCTTCCAAAAAAAATTTAACTCTTTTCATAAATACATTAAATTTACAACTGAACTACCAATATACCAGAAATTGCCATTTTATAGTATTCACTCATAATTAAGCGGTATAAGAAACCCATAGCGTCTGGACGAATACTTAACTTTAACTCAAACCACCAAAGATGTATGATAATAAATACAGCACTAGGCTGTATGAGAAGGATGATTAACGTATCGGACTCAAAATACTACAAAGAAATTGGACACGAAATTAATAAACTCTTGGCCAGAAATGACTTCCAACACAACAATGTAATTTATACATCATTGAAAAAAACAGCATATCGCAACAAAACAAGTAAGAGGTTCTAGGGGATACCCTGAACCCTCTTATTCCAACACCAAATGCAGCTCGCGCTATGCGCTCGTTTGTAGTAATAAAGATAAATTTAAAAAAAAAATTTGTTTCCTCGGTAGGGCGCGAACCAGCGACAGACCGCACCACCACTTGCCACTGCCTCTACTTAACAGCCACACCTATAATTGAGTCTTATTGAGAAAATTAAAATAGCAACACAGAAAACAATCGAAATTGTAATGCTGTTGATAGAATTCGAAGCAGACGCGCATAAATGTGTGTGTGTAAATGTATCAGAAATTCTTGGAATAATGTTTTTGTGCAAATGTATGTAACAGGCAGAAGGAAGCATCTCCGACCCCATAAAGTATATATATTTTTGATCCGTCCGTCTGTCCGTATGTATGAACGCCAGGATTTCAGAACCTATAAGAGCTAGAGACTTGAAATATCTGTAGGTCCTCCTAGTGCCTACGCCCATCGAGTTTGTTTCCGATAGTCGATAACTTACTCCGTTTCCAAGCAATTGATAAAAATCGATATCGACGTCCTGTTTTTTTTTTGGCAAATTGGGTAAATAATAAGTGCTAGAGTCACCAAACTTGATACAATATTGCACTTCTGATGTGCTGATTGAAACTATTTGGCTATAAAAGGGAGCGCAAAGTCTGTTTTATAGTTCAGTCGTTTGTTGTTTGGTTAACAATAGACTTGAAATCTATATATGTATATACAACTGTTTGTTTTGGCTGACTGATTGGTGATCATCGAACAGCCCATACCGTAAGAGCTAGAAAGCTGAAATTCAGTGTAGTTAAGTTATGTAAGGTAGGTGCACGTTAAGACAGGGTTTCGGGAAATTCCACCCGCATGTGTGGAAACATCGCGGAAAACGTTTGTATGAAACTTATTTGTTTACCATCCGATCGGACTCAAACATATTTTTAAAGATCTTTGTTCAAATTCATTTGAGATGTGTTTCGCACTTCAAAAACTGCATTCCTTCTTGCTGGAAATGTGGGTTAAATATTTGGTGAGTGACGTTTCGTGTTCAAATTTATTTGCAAAGACCTATACGAAGAATCATTTGCGACGTGTTTCACGATATTCGCAGAATCCAAGCTTCCTCGGTAGAAATACGATTCAAAGATTTTTTGGGTGAAGTTTTAAGTTTTGTCCGATTTGCATCTAACTTATTTTCAAAGCTCTACATAAAAACTTAATGAATACGTGTTTCAGCGATTTAGAAAATTCCACCCGTAAAAGATTATTTTAATTTCCTGGACATTACTTTGCTCTATTATGATGACGAATAATGATGATTATGATGATGATTATGATAATGTGTTTGTGCAAATGTATGTAACAGGCAGAAGGAAGCATCTCCGACCCCATAAAGTATATATATTTTTGATCAGCATTAATAGCCGAGTCGATCTATCCATGTCCGTCCGTCTGTCCGTATGTATGAACGCCAGGATTTCGGAACCTATAAGAGCTTGTGACTTGAAATATCTGTAGGTCCTCCTAGTGCCTACGCAGATTGAGTTTGTTTCCGATAGTCGATAACTTACTCCATTTCCAAGCAATTGATAAAAATCGATATCAACATCCTGTTTTTTTTTGGCAAATTGGGTAAATAATAAGTGCTAGAGTTACCAAACTTGATACAATATTGCACTTCTGATGTGCTGATTGAAACTATTTGGCTATAAAAGAGAGCGCAAAGTCTGTTTTATAGTTCAGTCGTTTGTTGTTTGGTTAACAATAGACTTGAAATCTATATATATACAACTGTTTGTTTTGGCTGACTGACTGACTTATTGGTGATCATACCGTAAAATCTAGAAAGTTGAAATTCAGTGTAGTTAAGTTATGTGATGTAGGTGCACGTTAAGACAGGGTTTCGGGAAATTCCACCGCAAGTATGGTAAAATCGCGAAAAATGTTTGTATGAAACTGTTTTGTTTACCATCCCATCGGCCTCAAACTCAATTTCAAAGATCTTTGCTCAATTTAATTCACTTTTCCAAAAATCTATTCCTCCTTGGTGGAAATAGGGGTCAAAGATTTGGTGGTTGACGTTTCGCCCTCAAATTCATTTCCAAGGATCTACATAAGAAATCATTTGAGACGTGTTTCACATATTTCGTTAAATGTAAACTCCTTCGGTGGACAGATCATTTCAAAGATTTTATTTGGTGAATTTTAAGTTTTGTCCGATTTGCATCAAACTTATTTTCAACGATCTACATAATAATATGATGAATACGTGTTTCCGCGATTTGGGAAATTCCACTTGCAACAGTGGTAAAAGGGCGGAAAACTTTTATATGAAAGTAATTTGTTTACCGTCCGCGCAGTTTCAAAATCATTTTCAAAGCTTTTTGAGAACATTGATTTTATAACATACGTACCACGGGCAAGGCCGGGCTATACCCGCTAGTAGTATATATATATCAAGTATCTTTCATTTTATACCTATCGCCACCTCCCCGCTACCTTCGCAGAGCTATAAACCAAGTTAATAACCCAACTTGTATTGCCAACCAATTTAAGCCACAATTTCAAATGCAATTGACTTTTTGAGAATACACAAATTTTCTATAGCACAATAAGATATACTGTAGAAAATTACATTAAGATCGGTTTTCGTTTTTTGGTATTTTGAATGCCCACGTGCTTGCGACGCAGTTCCAAGAATTTTTGTTTCTGCTTTGAATCATATAAACAGCGTTGCGATTATTTTCTGTGCTATTTTAATTGGTTTTTTTTTCTCAATAAGACTTAATTATTAGTGTGGCTGTTGAGTAGAGGCAGTGGCAAGTGGTGTGGTCTGCCGCAAGTTCGAGTGCTACCAAGGAAAGTAAACATGCGGTTAGTTGCGAATTCGAACCCTGCCAATAGAACTTCTTGCTTTTAATTTATCTTTATTTATTCAAACGAGCTGCATTTGGTGTTGGAATAAGAGGGTTCAGGGTATTCCCTAGTCGGGAGCTCCCGACTAGAACCTCTTGTTATTTTTAATAAAGCGCCGGACCTCGAGCAAGCTGAACAATTATTTATAAAATGGAAATGTTAGTGACCAGCAAAAAAATATATTTTCGTCCGCGAGTGTTGAATTCGCAACCACCTTTTAATTTAAGAAGACTATTGCCAAATATTTTTTCATTTTTAATCTCTATATATAAAACTGTTTGTCCTGACTGACTGGCTGATTGGTGATCAACGCACAGCCCAAACCGTAAGAGCTAGGAAGCTAAAATTTTCAATTTAGTTACCTTAGTTGATGAAGGTGCACGTTAAGAAGGGAAATTCCACCCGCAAGTATGTTTTTTGTTTACCATCCGATTGGCCTTAAACTCAATTTCAAAGTTCTTTGTTCAAATTCATTTGAGGGGTTTTTCACACTTTTCCAAAAATGTATTCCTCCTTGGTGGAAATGGGGATCACAGATTTGGTGGATGACGTTTCGCGCTCAAATTCATTTTCAAGGATCTATATGAAAAATCAATTGAGACGTGTGTTGCATTTGACGTTATCGGCAGCACCGAGGGTTTACTTAGTTGGTTGCGTGCGATATTATCGGCCACGCCGATATCTTTTTGTGATATGGTCAGAGTATGCGTAGTGAAGCTGGGCCCATGGCGGAGCCCAAATTTTTGAAGGGTGGCAACGCCAGACTTGCGATCCACGGCGCCAAAAGCGACGATTGCTATTGGCCGCCCGGTTCGCTCTTAAAGAGACTAGGAGGAGAGACAGTTGGGCCATTGACCCAAAAAAATGCAGCTGTGCAGATGGGCAGCAACGGTGCCCGCCTCGCCGATGTATGCGTGTGCCGAAATTCGGCACCGATGATGTTGCTGCCCAAATGGAAAGACAGTTCAGTTTGGTCAGCGGTCAACGGCGGGCGTGCCGTGCTTAAAGCAAGTTTAAAGTTGAAGTTCTTTATGCTTGTGGGCTCCAAATAGTCAAGAGTTTTGACTGGCCAACTAAGCCGACGCGTACAAAATAAATATATGTATAGTACAAGAAATTTTGTTTCGCGAATAACGAAGCTTTATTTTAAAACTTGTGCCGGGTTTTATAGAGCCGAATGAAAACATGAAACTTACGTGCGACCCGCGACGAACACACAAAACAATAAGACATTTAATAAAGGGAACGACCCACGGCTCTCGCATCGAAAAGCCCGGCTCTCGGACCAGAGGAGCCAACAGAGTCTCACCCAGGCCAGGATTCGGCCCAGCGGCGCATCTCTGCCCTAGCAGCGGTGCACGTCGGCCATACTCCGCGCACTTGTCAGCGGCGCAACCATCACGACGGCGAGACGAGCCACCACAGACGGGGCTCCAACGACGACGAAGCGGCCACCGGCAAGCAGAGCCACCAAAACCGGGCTCCAACGGCGAAGAGGCAGCCACAGGCGAGACCACGCCCATAATCCGAGTGAGTCCGTTCCATTTCGTCCCTCCTCGCCTGAGTAAAAGGCAGAGTCAGACGCAGACTCCAAATTGGGCTCCCAAAAAGAGAACAGATTTATTTTTCAATTGTTAACTCTAGTTTTTTTTTTGTTTATTTAATACATAATATACTTACGACAAGTTTAAATTAAGTGATTTTCCGAAAGTGCGAACAGGGAAGAAAAGGGCCCAAAGATTATTGCGTCTGCCAAGTAAGGAAAGAAATTAAAAGTTTAGATTTTGGGCAACTTAGGCACAAGTGATACCACTTATCTTATATGTATATATATATATGTGTTACGCGCCTCAGGTGCAGAATACTCCGTATGATCGTCCTTACCGCCCCCCTTACCCAGAGAGCTCTTTAGGCAGGCAAGGTAATATGAGCGCTTTAGACAAACATAACGACTTTCGTTGGAACCACATATGTATACACGCATTTATTTCAGCGGGTATTTGCTCCCCATTGGTGCAATAATTAGCTGTGTTGTTATATCTCACCTTGTTTTCCTTTCTTTTGTCGACTGGCAATAACTTCTGGCCGTGTTTTCGTCTCCTGTTCTGTACAAACGTTGCAGACAAAATGTATTCTGTACAAAAAATAGAAATTTAAAATTAGTATCAATTGTCCTAAATATAAGATATACCAATTTATCGTACGCACCTGTTAAAAAAATGCCGGGGGGTACGCGGGAATTGCAATTTATAAATAGCAACTTGGAGATATCCTGCAAGGGAATAAGAAATAATATTAATTGTTAATAGCGATAAGAAATGCAACCAATTATATACCGTACCTAAAAGGAGAAATGTCCGGCTAAATTTTCGTTGATGGGGAGAGTTGGCATAACAGCTTGCACAGGCTGATGCAGGCCATCTAGTAGCCAAAATGAGGGAGACGAGTGTAGGTGATCGTCTCATGGTAGGGCGGGTACGCTGGGTCCGGAACCGGGGCCCGATCTGGAAGAGTAAGGTGGATAAATAGTTTTTTTGTTAATTTATATTTAGTGTCTCACCTTTGTTGTTTACCTTTTCATAGTTGTTACAGCTGTTTATGTTGTTCATCTGTTAGAAGTTCCGATTGTTTGATGTTATCGATGTGGTTCGTTTTGCATACTGTTGTGAAAGTCTGTTTTGCTACAGACGCGTAGCTTTGTTGTTATCGATAGTGCGGACTGCGGGCCAGGGATGGGACTACACCCACAGAACCGATGAGCCAGCCGGCGCGGCCCACTGAGAAACAAGCAGTTCCGTAACAATATGGCGCCCAATTTGAAGAAGCACTCGGCTTCTTTGAAGTCGGTGTGTAATCAAAGAAAAATAAATACGATATAAATGAAGGTACAGAGAAAAGGACTCCCTTGGCTTCAGGACCCACACCGCTGAAGTCGTATGTGGCACGAGTAGGTAGCTCATAATCGCGCAGCGTGTAGTGGAATCCGAGAAGCACGACGGAAGTAGAGAATATCCATAAACATGAGAAATTTTCTTGTAGTGGTTGATGACGGTAAGTCACGTTCGCATGCTGGCGAAACGTTCGCGACCGTTTCTGACGCTGATGGGGCGTCGGCTCTGCCACCGCCGCGCCCAGCTGGAGCGCTGGTGCGAACGCCAAGGAATTTCCGGGGATTTCCAGAGAGACAGATCCCGGAAGAGGGTCACCTGGTAGACTTGGAGAAAGAATTGGCGCAACAAGATAAACCTCCACGGAACCTGGAGTTCCCAAAAGCCCCGAAAGACTCAGTGCTCAAATCGGCGGCAAACGCGGCGATCGCTCAGGCCCACCAAACGTATCTGCAAGCGAGTCCATCCGCGAGGAGATGCGAGCTGGCTTCATGGAAATGATGAAGGGCATCATTGATGTGCTTAGGCCGCCAGGGAGCCAAACCGCCGAGACTAACACTGCGCCGAAGCCGCCGAGACATGTCGAGCCGGGACCACGAACAGGCGTCATCCCGAAAGAACGGAGTGTTCCAGCGCGAGGCATTTCCACCACCGGTGCCACCGAAGCCACATAGACAAGGCGCACGAGGGGCGGAGTATTCGTCCAGCAGCCCAGTTTACGTTGCAGATGCTCAGTCGAGGAACTGGCGTAACCCGAATAACCGCCATTTCCGAGTAGAGGACCGGAGAGCGGATGATTTTCAACCGGAGGAGGCGTACGCCAACGTACGAGAAACGGCGTACATGAAGCTCGAGCGGTGGAACGTCAAGTTTGACGGCGAGGACGCGATGAATTCGGTCGAGGACTTCGTGTTCCGCCTGGAGTTCCTGCAGAGGCAGTATCAATGCCCGTGGAAGGAGGTCCTGCGCGGTTTCCACCTGCTCCTGACTGGCCGCGCCCGCGAGTGGTATTGGATGCACGTGCGGCATTCTATGGTCGACAGCTGGATGCAACTGCGGCATGCCCTCTTGGACAGGTTCCGGGGCTACCAGACGGAACACGATGTGATGCAGGAGCTATTACAACGAGAGCAACAGGCCAGCGAAGGGGTGGATGATTATATCCACCACATGCGTCAACTCGCCGCGCGATTCCAGAAGCCGCTGAGAGACCGCGAGCTGGTGAAGATTATAAAGCGTGGTTTGAAAGAAAGTCTGGCGAAATATATCTATGCCCTTCGGACATACATGTCGGCCCGAAATAGAATTTTTGGTGAGCGACAGCTGGAAGGGATGACACTAGCCACCCGGAGAGTGGTGAAGGCACGTGCGCGCTTCCGCAGACGCAGGATTACCCGGCGCCAGGTCGTCGAAGCGGTGAGACGGGAGGATAGTATAGACCCACGCGTATTCGCCGAAGTGGAAGTCGCCGGGGCCAAGATGAAAGGGTTGCTGGACACGGGGCCTCAGTCAGTCTGTTGGGACGAGGATGCCGGGAGTTAGTGGAGGAACTGGGATGGGAAGCGCGGCCATACGAATCGATGGTGAAGACAGCGGCGGGTGGCAATCGCCCAATTTTAGGTTGCGTTGTTCTGCCTGTGAAATACGGGAATAGAAAGGAAGATATTGTATTTTACATGTGCCCGGACCTGTGACAGGAACTATACCTGGGAATCGACTTCTGGCGAGCCTTCGAGATTGTACCAGAGCTGCTCGGTCCGGCCAGAAAGTCCAAAACACCACCAGAGGCATCTGAGGTAACGGTAGCGAACCCAGAGGTGGCTTATTACCGGGACGACGACGACTGCGCGGCGGATCCGGAAATGTGGGACCTGGACAACGATCAGAGGAGTCAGTTGGAAAGCGTGAAGCGCAGATTTCTCCAATTTGAGAAGGATGGCCTAGGGAAAACTCACCTGCTGCAGCACCGAATTCAGCTGATCGAGGGAGCAGAACCCGTGAAGGACAGACATTATCCGCTGTCTCCGGCCAAACAGGAGCTCGTGTGGGCCGAGGTGGATAAAATGCTAAAGTTAGGCATCATCGAGGAGAGTGACAGCCCCTGGAGCAACCGGACGACGGTGGTGATGAGGCCTGGGAAGAAGAGGTTTTGCTTAGACGCCAGGAAATTAAACAGTGTGACGGTAAAGGACGCTTACCCGCTTCCATGCATCGAGGGCATCCTATCGCGAATCGACGAGACTCATTTTATCTCTAGCGTCGACCTTAAGTTCGCGTTCTGGCAAATCGAGATGGAGGAGAAGAGCAGGGCGTATACGGCGTTAACTGTACCAGGGAGGCCGCTGTACTAGTTCCGCCACATGCCATTCGGGCTCTGCAACGCCGCTCAACAACTTTGCAGGCTCATGGACAAAGTAATCCCGGCGAATCTGAGGTCCAACGTGTTCGTATACCTAGACGATTTGCTGATAATATCGGCAGATTTTCCAACGCACCTAAAATACTTGGAATTGGTGGCCGAGTGTCTGAGGAACGCGAATCTCACCTTAGGCATGGCGAAGTCGAAATTCTGCTTCCGCAACCTAAACTACCTGGGTTTCATCATAGGCGGCGGGACGCTGCGCATGGATCCGGAAAGAGTAGAAGCGATCCGGAACATCCCGAATCCGAGGACGGTCAAGGAACTACGAAGCTTCTTAGGAACAGCGGGGTGGTATCGCCGATTCATAAAGAACTTCGCCGAGATCTCGGTACCGTTGACTGATGCCCTTAAGAAGAGAACGGGTAGATTTGTGTTGAGTGACGAGGCCATAGATGCCATAGAAAGCTTGAAGTTAGCCCTCACCACAGCCCCGGTGTTAGTTCACGCGGATTTTCGAAGACCATTCTTCATCCAATGCGACGCATCTCACTACGGAGTAGGAGCCGTGTTGTTCCAGCTAGACGACGAGCAACAGGAAAGGCCGATCGCATTCTTCTCGACCAAACTCAACAATCACCAGATCAACTATTCGGTGACCGAGAAGGAATGCCTAGCCGCCAAACTGGCCATACATCGATTCCGGCCGTACGTGGAGATGATGCCGTTCACGGTAATCACCGATCATGCGAGCCTGCAGTGGCTTATGAGTCTTAAAGACTTGAGCGGGAGATTAGCCAGGTGGTCCCTAGAACTACAAGCGTTCCCTTTCTCCATGCAGTACCGCAAGGGAGCCGACAACGTCGTCGCAGACACGTTGTCCCGAAGCGTGGAAGAGGTCGAACTGACCCCAGAGAATCTGTTGGGATTTCAGACCCCGGAGTTCGAGAGCACCGAATAACGAGAGCTGATAAAAGAGGTGATGAGCCAACAAGGGAAATTGCCGGATCTTAGAGTGCAGGACGGACTTCTGTTCAAGAGGACCGTGGAGGACCAACATGGCCATACAAGTCAGGTACTATGTACGGAAATGCGATACGTGTAAGGAGACCAAGGCACAAAACTACCGGATGCAGGTCGGAATTGGGGAAGAAGTGCGCACCGACCGCCCCTTCCAGAAGCTTTATATCGACTTCTTGGGGAAGTATCCACGGTCGAAACGAGGGCATGCGTGGATATTCGTCGTCGTAGACCACTTCTCGAAATTTACCTTCCTGAAGGCCATGAGGGAAGCCACCGCGGCGGATGTCGTGAACTTCCTAGTGCATGAGGTGTTCTTCAAATTTGGCGTGCCGGAAGTGATCCATTCGGATAATGGACGACAATTCGTGTCAAAGTCGTTCGAAGCGATGGTCCAGGCGTTTGGCATTACTCACCTGCGCACACCAGTGTATTCGCCTCAGAGCAACGCCGCCGAACGCGTGAACCGCACAGTGCTTTCTGCAATCAGAACCTACCTGGTTCTGGATCATCGGGATTGGGACGCGTACCCACCAGAGGTGGAAGTGGCGACCCGGAATGCGGTCCACAGCGCTACGGGAGTGACTCCGTTCTTCGCGGTCTTTGGACAGCAGATGTACCTGAATGGTTCCAGTTACAAACTGGCCAGGAAGCTGAGATCATTGGCCGATCACAGTATTTCTGAACTTGACGCGAAGGACAGACTGGCTGTAATCCGAAGCCAAGTCAAGGACCACCTGCACACCGCATACGAGCGAAGTTGCCAACGAGACGACCACCGCAGCGCGCCAGCTCCATCTGGAACCGGGACAGGAAGTGTGGAGGCGCAACTTCGCACTAAGCAGCTTCGGCAAAGCCTTCAATGCCAAGTTCGCCCGGAAATTCTTGAAGAGCCGAGTCGTCCAAGCCGTGGGCACCAACGCCTACGAGTAAGAAGATCTCCAGGGACGCGTGCTGGGCGTCTTCCACGCAAAAGATATACGAACATAATCGTAATTTGCTCACCTCCCTGCCAGGCAATGGCGGCGGCAGCGCCCGTCCTCCCTTTTTTTTTTTTGGGTCAGCGCCGAAAATATAGATTACTTGTCGTGGGTGTGGCCTACGTTGGGTATCGTTATTAGCCGGCTGGTCAATCCATGAAATGCGCACGCAGATTCCTTGTAACGGTCATTCATGTCGTTACAATAATCTGCGTGGTGATGTTGCATTTGACGTTATCGGCAGCACCGAGGGTTTACTTAGTTGGTTGCGTGCGATATTATCGGCCACGCCGATATCTTTTTGTCATATGGTCAGAGTATGCGGGGTGAAGCTGGGCCCATGGCGGAGCCCAAATTTTTGAAGGGTGGCAACGCCAGACTTGCGATCCACGGCGCCAAAAGCGACGATTGCTATTGGCCGCCCGGTTCGCTCTTAAAGAGACTAGGAGGAGAGACAGTTGGGCCATTGACCCAAAAAAATGCAGCTGTGCAGATGGGCAGCAACGGTGCCCGCCTCGCCGATGTATGCGTGTGCCGAAATTTGGCACCGATGATGTTGCTGCCCAAATGGAAAGACAGTTCAGTTTGGTCAGCGGTCAACGGCGGGCGTGCCGTGCTTAAAGCAAGTTTAAAGTTGAAGTTCTTTATGCTTGTGGGCTCCAAATAGTCAAGAGTTTTGACTGGCCAACTAAGCCGACGCGTACAAAATAAATATATGTATAGTACAAGAAATTTTGTTTCGCGAATAACGAAGCTTTATTTTAAAACTTGTGCCGGGTTTTATAGAGCCGAATGAAAACATGAAACTTACGTGCGACCCGCGACGAACACACAAAACAATAAGACATTTAATAAAGGGAACGACCCACGGCTCTCGCATCGAAAAGCCCGGCTCTCGGACCAGAGGAGCCAACAGAGTCTCACCCAGGCCAGGATTCGGCCCAGCGGCGCATCTCTGCCCTAGCAGCGGTGCACGTCGGCCGAATTCCGCGCGTTTGTCAGCGGCGCCACCATCACGACGGCGAGACGAGCCACCACAACCGGGCTCCAACAGCGAAGAGGCGGCCACAGGCAAGACCACGCCCACTTCATCACTGAGTGAGTCCGTTCCACGTCGTCCTTCCTTCGCCCGAGTAAATGGCCGAGTCAGACATAGACTCCAAAAAAAAGAAGATATTTTTTTTTGCAATTGTTTAGTTTAGTTTTTTTTTTTCACTAACGTACTTTCGCCAAGTTCAACCTTAGAGTGCGACAGCGAGGGCAAAGCCTCCCAAAAGTTATAGCATCTGTCATCTGCGAAAAAGGAATAAAGGAAATGGTGTTTTAAATTCCACACCGGCCATACACTATATATATATATATACATATACATATATATATATTTATAAATATAGAAATAAACTTTATATTTATTTCCATCGCCCTTAGCACCCCAGAGAGCTCTTTAGGTAGGCTAAGTGTAATTTAAGCGAATAATTTTCCACTGATTTACTTTCATATATATATGTATACGTAACTTTCCAACATACCATTTTGTTTTCAGCTTGGTAACATATATATATACGTGCGCGGGCTTGTGAAGAGCCTATTTCTTAATTTCATAATAATTTGTTTGTCCTCCAACGCGCTTCCGATGGCAAATGGCCATAACTTTCGGTGACGTCTTTGCTTCGTTTGTGGTTCTGCGGAAAATTCAAAATGTTAAAAATTAATAGCCATTGTCCATAACATAACATGACAATAAGAAGATACAACGAGAAAGAAAGGCTATCTTCGGCACGCCGAAGATCTAATACCCTTGCAGACCCAACCTTTTAATAATGCTCATAGTGCTTTGCCGGTATCTAAGAAGCACAGGGAAATAGTTAATGCCGAGTTTGGTCAAGATATTTTGTTAAACAAAAAGGTTTTTAATCAAAAACCTAGTTTTCGACCGATCGTTCCTCTGGCAGCTATGTATATGATATAGTGGTCCGATCTAAATAGGATTTTGCATATATATGAGGAGCACAGTAAAACTAATAAATGCCGAGTTTGGTCAAGATATCTTGAAAAACAAAATGTTGTTTTCATACAACTTAATTTTCGACCGATCGTTCCTATGGCAGCTATATGATATAGTGGTCCGATCTTAATAGGATTTTGCATATATATGGGGAGCATAGTAAAACTAATAAATGCCGAGTTTGGTCAAGATATCTTGATAAACAAAATATTTTTCATACAAGAATTAAATTTTCGACCGATCGTTCCTATGGCAGCTATATGATATAGTGGTCCGATCTTAATAGGAATTTGCATATATATGGGGAGCATAGTAAAACTAATAAATGCCGAGTTTGGTCAAGATATCTTGATAAACAAAATGTTTTTTCATACAAAAACTTAATTTTCGACCGATCGTTCCTATGGCAGCTATATGATATAGTGGCCCGATCTTAATAGGATTTTGCATATATATGAGGAGCACAGTAAAACTAATAAATGCCGAGTTTGGTCAAGATATCTTGAAAAATAAAATGTTTTTTCATACAAAAACTTAATTTTCGACCGATCGTTCCTATGGCAGTTATATGATATAGTGGTCCGATCCAGCTGGTTTTGACATATGTGCTGCGTGCAACAGAAAAAGGGACTTCTGCAAAGATTCATTAAGATAGCTTTAAAACTGAGAGACTAGTTCGCATAGAAACAGACAGACGGACAGACGAACATGGCTATATCGACTCGGCTGTTGATGCTGATCAAGAATATATATACTTTATGGAGTCGGAGATGTCTCCTTCTATGCGTTACACATTTCACGACAAAATTATAATACCCTCTGCAAGGGTATAAAAAGAATTATGCGTACCTATTAAAGTGCCAGTAATATCCACTTGCACAAAATTATAAATAGGAACTTGAAGATATTCTGCGAGAAAATTAAAACTTTAAATTAGTATCAATTGTCCTAAATATAAGATTATACCAACTACTATACGCACCTGCGAGAGCTGAAGAAAAATGTTCGCGTGTACGAAATTTTAAAATAGCAACTTGGAGATATCCTGCCGGGGAATAAGAAATAAGATTAAATGTTAATAGCGATAAGAAATGCAACCAATTATATACCGTACCTGAAGAGAGAAATGTCCGGCTAAATTTTCGTTGATGGGGAGAGTTGGCATAACAGCCGGCACAGGCTGATGCAGGCCATCTAATGGCCAAAATGTGGGAGACGAGTAAGTGATCGTCTCGTGGTAGGGCGGGTACGCTGGGTCCGGAACCGGACTTTCTTCAATTTCATTTTAGGGGTGTTTCGCATATTTTTGAAAATCCATTCCTCCTTGGTGGATATGGGGGTCAAAGATTTGGTGGATGACGTTTTGCCCTCAAATTCATTTTCACGGATCTATATGAAAAATCATTTGAGACGTGTTTCACATTTATCGCAAAATCTAAACTCCTTGGGCAGAAATGCGATTCAAAGATGTTTTAAGTTTTGTCCGATTTGCCTCAAACTTATTTTCAAAGCTCTACATAAAAACTTATGATGGTTAATTAGCGAAAAACGCTGGTATGAAAGTTTTTTGTTAACCATCGGATCGACTTCAAACTCATTTTCAAAGATCTGCTCAATTTCATTTGAGGGGTGTTTCACACTTTTTGGAAAATCCATCCCTCCTTGTTGGGAATGGTGGTCAAAGAGTTGGGCGGTGCCGTTTTGCGCTTTAATTCATTTCTAAGGATCCATATGAAAAAGCATTTGAGACCCCGATCACATTTTTCGCAGAATCAAAGCATCCTCGGTAAAAATTGCAATTCAAAGATTTTTCTGGTGGAAATTCCATCCGCAACAGTGGTAAATTCGCGGAAAACGTTTGTATGAAAGTTGTTTGTTTACCGTCCGTTTAGTTTCAAATAATTTTTAAAGTTTTTTGAGACTATTTATTTTATACGTGCCACGGGCAAGGCCGGGCTATACCCGCTAGTGCTCTATATTTCACGAGCCTCGTTTGACATTTCGGTGAAAAGCAATACAACACTTACTATTAAATGATATTAAAGACTGCATGCCGATTGGTGAGCGACTAGTGTCCGTAAAAACAGACATAACTCGGCTGTTGGTGCTGGTCAAAAAAAAAAGAAGCATAATTAAATACATATTTATTTTCTTATTCATTTACAGTGTGGTTAAATCTGAAGATAGCCCAGACGCCAAGAAGCCGAAGCTAGAGCCCAATGTTGAAATCGAAGAAAAAAAAAAGATGAAAAAGTTAAAAAAGCAGAATGATATTTTATTTAATTATCGTGATAATTTAAAAAGAGAAATGAAAAAATCAGATATTGAGAAGCTGTTAAAATATAATGGACAGGAGCCCTTGACTGGTGATTCTGAAAAGCTTTTAGATCAAGCAGCAGATCTATTGGCATTTGGTGCAATTAAGTCTTGTCCAGAATGCAAGAGTACGCAGTTCATCTTTAACAAGTCAGGTTACCTATGCAATGGAAACATATCAGAATGGACCAAATGCACACAGTTATTAACTGAGCCTCAGCGGACTTCATGCAAAATTCCAAATGAACTTAAATCTGATTATCTTTTTTTGAGCGCTTTCAAAAATAATCCCGAATCGCGACTTATTCAGTATGTACCTCCAAGTGCATTAACTATTGCTAAAAACATTGCAATAAAGAAAAATCCTGAAGAACTTAATGGGTTAGTAACCAAATAATTTTTTAAATAACAAGTTTGTCAAAAGTTCTTTAGATAAATACAACGCTTTAACTATTAACCTTATGGATGCCTTAAATCATGCAACTACAATGCTTTTGTTATGTTCCTATGATTAAAAACCTCATAAGGACGCACCCAACTAGTTGTCTTATTTTACCTATTGCTTGTATCTGTAAATTTTTTAGATCTTTTAGATTGAGTGAATTTATGACATTTTTTTTTTTGCTTTCATTTTAGTCCAAAAATAAAACGAGAACGACCACCATTATACAACCTAAAATTTTCTCTTATCGGCTTAAAAGATAATGAAACGGAAATAAAAAAGCGAATCGGAAAGTTGGGAGGTAAATATGATACCAAAATTACTAATGACACTATTGCCATTATATCAACCGAAAAAGAAGTTGAAATATTCAGTTCTCGTATGAAAAAAGCAAAAGAGCTTGGAATACATATTATTCCTATGAAGTATCTCGATTCAGTGGAATTTGATAGCTCTGGCGCCATTGATTTTATAAGTAGTATGACTCTTTGTGACTGGGGAACCGACCCATCAGCCCGCTTTCCTCAAGATGAGATAAAAAGCTCAAAATCGACAAGTATCTATACAAAATCTGTACCAAAATCGGTAACTCTTAGAGTGAAGAATGGATTCGCTGTTGATCCTGATAGTGGACTGGAGGATATCGCGCACGTATATGTTCAAGGCGACAGTAAATATAATATTGTACTTGGCTTAACAGACATTCAACGAAACAAGAATTCATACTACAAGTTACAACTTTTGGAAGCCGATAAACAAAATAAGTATGTCTATAATTTGCATTCACATTGAGCATATTACACACATTTAATGTTTTACTTTTCCTAATTGTATAGGTATTGGATTTTTCGCTCATGGGGTCGTATTGGAACAACTATTGGAAGCTCGAAGGTGGAAGATTTCAAAACAGTAGTCGATGCTATACAATGTTTTCATAGTGTGTACGCAGAAAAGACAGGAAATGAATTTAGGAACAGAAATAATTTTGTTAAGATACCGGGTCGTATGTATCCAATCGATATACAATATGAAGAATATAAGGAAGTAAAAGACACTAGCAGTGGAAATATTGATTCTAAACTTGAACCCTCAGTTCAAAATTTAATAAAACTTATATTTGATGTCGATACAATGAAGAAAACAATGATGGAATTCCACATAGATTTGGAAAAAATGCCCTTGGGCAAACTTAGTTTAAAGCAACTTCAGTCAGCATATACTGTTGTAAATGAAATATATGAATTGATTCAGCAAAGTGGCACCAATGCTCGATTTATTGATGCCAGTAATCGATTCTATACATTAATTCCGCATAGTTTTGGAGTCAATGCACCACCTTTAATTGAAACGATTGAACAGATAGAAAATGTTCGGCAAATGTTGGATTCATTAGCGGAGATAGAAGTTGCCTATAATTTAATAAAGAACGAGGATCATTTGGGTAATGTTAATCCATTGGATAAACACTACGAACAATTAAAAGCACATCTGGAACCGCTTGACAAAAACAGTGAAGAATTCACAATATTAAACAAGTACGTGCAAAATACTCATGCATCTACACATAGTTCATACGAGCTTCACGTAATAGATGTATTTAAGGTAGCTCGACAAGGTGAATCTCGTCGTTTTAAGCCTTTTAAGAAACTACAAAACCGGAAATTGCTTTGGCACGGCTCTCGACTTACAAACTTTGTTGGAATATTGTCGCATGGTTTGAAAATTGCTCCGCCAGAAGCACCACCAACCGGATATATGTTCGGCAAGGGCATTTATTTTGCAGATATGGTGTCCAAATCGGCAAACTATTGTTGTACCAGTCAACAAAACTCTACAGGACTTTTGCTTCTATCTGAAGTAGCTTTAGGTGACATGATGGAATGTACGGCTGCCAAGTATGTAAACAAATTACCAAAAGGTAAACACAGCTGTTTTGGTCATGGTCGCACTATGCCAAATCCGAAAGAGTCATATATACGAACTGATGGTGTTGAAATACCACTAGGAAAGCCTATCACTGATGCGAATTTCATATCTTCGTTGTTGTATAATGAGTTTATTGTCTATGATATTGCTCAGGTCAATGTCCAATATTTACTTCGCATGGAGTTCAAATATAATTATTAATAAAATTTGCTTATTAAACCAGTAGAAACGACTATTTTTTCCTGATATACTTTTAAATACTTGCAAGTGACAACTGGAGTAATAGGCCCTAACGCAGTCATAATTATTTTTGGACAAAATTAAGCTAGAGAAGTAGACAAGAAAGTTAAAATAATTTGGTATGAAGTGTCCGCTTTCCATTAATGGCACAGAAGTATAATATAGTTGAGTTTGATTTCAATGTATTTAATTTAAATTAATGTATTTCAACCAAATTCCTTCGCCGATTAGAGGGACGGTTGAAATCTTATGAATTCATATACAAGTAGCAAATCTAGAGTGCATTCTTGAAGCTTTATGCATAAAGATTAACAAGGAAAGTCTAATGCAGGAAGAAATTGAGGAAATATATAGTGATGATGGTTTTTTTATCCGAATTGGATAGTCCCAATCAAGATTAAACTAATTTCGCTTATCGTGTCATGAATACAGAAACTGATGTGCTTGTGTTAACGAGAGATATTCCTTGCACCGCAACGGGCTAGGAGTGGTCTGCGACGCCCCAGAAATAATGTTACTGCTGCTATATGGTTCATGAAAATATAATTATACATTTTAGCGCTTTACGTATTAAAATTCGATGGTGTACTCTCATATTATTCGATTTTTATATGATACAGTAGTTGTTACACGCCCCTTTCTGTTAATGCACACAATGTTGTTCAAGAAAGCAGTCGTTGTTCTTTGTATCCTTCGATAGTTTTCCTATGTCTTGTTAGACGTCCTGGATGTCCTTGATGGCTTTGTTTTAAGTTCCTCAATGCCCTGTTTTTGCCCTGAGTCGTTTGTTGTGCACGATGTGCTCGGTTGATACCTTATTGATCCAGTGTAGCTTAGCCCGCTCGTAGCCCCTGGTTCAGGTTGAGACGGGGTCGGCCTGTATTAAGAATGCTGGTTGATCATGCTGGTCAACGGCAACATCGCCTAACTATATGTTGGTGCCGCTGAAGTAGTGCCTGCCTGTTGCCATGAGTCTGAATTGGCTGAGAGCTTGTGTGATTATAGCCCTTACATGTGGCACACTCCCTGCCAGTTCCGATTATAGTAGTTGGTTTGTCGCAATCTTTTGGTTTTAGATTAGCAGCTGATGGTTGTTATTGTCTACAATATGGATAGGTATAGTTTTATTATTTATTAATTTGTATGTGATGCTACTCCCCATTTGCCAGTGCTGTGGGTGCTAATGCTGTTCAGGCCGCTATATATATACTTTGGCCTAGCTCTTCCCGTCTAGTAGAGAATCTAGGACTCACGGAAAAGACGTGTTCTGCGTTCTCTATGGCGTAACAGTGTGTGCAAAATCCGTATGTCGCATGCCTTAAACTAAAAAGGTAGGATTGAGCATCCATGCCCTATAAGTACCTATGGCATGTAGAAGCCGGTTTGTCCGTACTCTTAAGACACCTACGGTCGTAAGTCTGGCTGTCGTTGGTGCAAGTCACTCATCGTGCTTGCCATTGGTTCATGGTTACCTCTCGGGTGATTTTCTGCTGCTAATAGGACTGGCATTTCGGCAAGTACTAGTGCTGCAAGCTCCGAGATGATCCGAAAAGCACAGAGGACCCGAAGTGCACAACTTGAGCAGGACGCCCCAAACCGGTAACTCGTAGAAGAGCATCCACCAGACCACATTTTAGATTAGCCGTTGCTGTGCTGTGTAGGCCCGCCAGTGTTCGCCGTTATGCCGAATAGTGCATTAGTGACTCTACTCGCCTTTTCTTCAGCGTATTCCAGATGCTGTTTAAAACTGAGCATATGGTCCAACAAGACGACCTGATATTTAATTGGGGGCTCGAATATTATGTAGCTGTCATCCTCTATAATGTCGGCGGTTTTCTCTGGTTTCCGGCTACTGATGAGTACTGCCTCCGTTTTTTGTGCAGCTAGGTTGAAGCCATTTACTGCGAGTCCCTAAGTCGCCTGCGATGTTGCAACCAGGTGGTAATGCAAGTGGGAGCATGCCGTCGTACATTATATTCTATAGCAAGGGTCCACACACTTGCGGGAAGCCTCTAGTAATAGCACACTTGCGTCGCCCTGCAACCGTGTTGCACATTACAGTCGCAGGGCTCGCCTCCTTAGAGTAGGTATTGGTTTCCAGGTTCGTTTTTCGACCACTTCGGTGACTCTGGTACCCAAGCATTTGCTTCTGGTGTCTCTGACCGATCGCACAGATTCATAAGAGAGCACTCCCAATGCTGGGTTCGCTTTTGAAACAAAGGCAAAGCTTATGCACCGACACCTGGAATGGAAGTGGGGTTGCTGCACAATATTCCAAAAAGAGACAATACATATAGACTTTTATGAGCCAGTTTATTCTAGTAGATTAAAAGCAAGTTTTCGTGTTGGTCGAAGGATTCAAAAAATTTCAACACGGTCGTCTTGTTTAGGGTTGACGAAATTATTTACCAGGGAGTGGTAGCCCAAGGCTATGTAATCAAGAAAATTCAATACAAAGGCAGAATGTAGTCAACATTTTTAATCCTGAAGGCAAGGCTTCAAGCGGCACGACGCAAAGCCCATGGTTTTTCTAGACCTTAAACCGAGCCCCAACAACGACAAAGCGCTTAAATAAAAAGTGGAGTGCCCAATTGTGCAATGCCACCGCTGTCTATGGACACGGTTGTAACGATTGTTGGATTATTAGAATTAAAAGACTTTAATTATTTAAGTTGAATGCTATTGCGTTGTTTTTTTATGTAATTATCATCTTGTCATGGTGATGGTTGACGCTCAACTGTGCCACTCAATATATGACAGTGACATGAATTAATGGGTGCGTTCCTTATAACTAAATACATATGTCATCTACTAGCAGCGACACCTAGTGACGAACTATACTTGTTCGATATCGAACAAGCAATATTATTACACGCTTTTTGTTTTAGAAGGAAATTAAGATTTAAATTAATATTCTATCATAGTGATAAAAAGTTATCGAATTGACATGGTTGTTACAATAAATTAATTCCAACCATATCGGTGAGGGGACGAGTACTGCGACCACTACGAGTTCTCCTCACTTCTGGTTCATTAACTAGCATTGGTTCGGGTGTCTCTTTATCGCTTGCCGACTCTGCTTCTGAATCAGAACTACCCGCAGTTTGATATTAATCTGATGTTACATTACTATCGTCCAACACTGGTAGACCTGGTTCATCCACACCACATATAATTGGTTCATTGCTATTGTTAAAGTTACCTTGTCTGTTACGCCCACGTGGGGGAACTATTTGAATCGGTTTCAAATTATTAGGACCAGCTACGTTACAGCCTCAGTCTATTTTTAGCAATCGCAGCGCCTCTCAGCTCACCTTTGCTTTGTGGGTACCGAGCGCTTGAGAATTTCATGTCAATATTATGATCACCCGCAAATGTTTCAACATGTTCCATGATTAAAAATCTTGAATATGCATCAACAACTGACAAGAAGTCCTGTCCTGTATATTCAAGCAGATAATATCTGAAACGGATATTTAGGTAGCTCTTGTTGAACCAGCTTTTCTTTTTGATTGCTTCGTGTGAATGCCACATGATTTAACGATTTCTTTTATATGACCATTCATGATAGGCCAATAATAAAGCATTCTTGCACGTGCCAGGACTTTTTGGAGTCGATGATCACGAAAGGGTAATCCATTCTCAAAATGCAGTTCGTTTTTGAGCCTATGAAAAACTTGGCTCGGATTGTCCAGTAGGTCATAATTTGGCCAACCGTTCTCTACACATCGAAAAATTCTTAAAAAAATTTCATCACGTTCAATGGTTGAATTAGTAAAATAAGTCATAAGTCATAATCGATAAACACGCCGATTTAGTGATCGAATGAATTATGCCCGTTAAAATCGTGTCCTCATGACGTTCCGATAACTGGGACCGTGATAGGCAGTCAGCCACAAGCATTTCTTTTCCCGGTTTGTACACAACAGTCATCTCTGGATATCTCAAAAGTGACATGAACATTCGCTGAAGTCGCATTGTCACATCATCGATATCATGCCTGACTAATGTTTCCAACGGTTTGTGATCACTTTCTACGGTGAATTCACGACCATACAAAAAATAATGAAATCGTTGTCATGCGAAAACAATTGCCAACATGTTGCATTTGACATATCGACGACATCGATATTGCCCGTAATTGGTTGCGTTCTTTATTATCGGCCACGCCGATATCTTTGGCCATAGGGGCAGAGTATCGGAGTGAAGCCGCGCACACAACGGCGCTTAAAATATGGAGAAGTGGCAACACCGGACTTGCGATCCACGGCGCCAAAAGGGGCGATTGCTATTGGCTGCCCGATTCGCTCCCAAGGAGATAAGATGCCCTTGGCCGTCCTTCGAGCCGTTGACCCCAAAAAAATGCAGCTGAGCAGCAACGGTAACCATATTTAAATATATGCGTGTACAGAATTTCGGCACCTTTGATGTTGCTGCACAATGTACAGCAGGGGGAGTTCGACTTTGGGCTGCGTCAGTGGCGGACGTGCCGGCTCGAAGTAAAAATTTGAAGTTTGATATTTTTTTCATACCGGCCACAGAGCAGGTGCTCGCAAAAATCAAAGTGTATATATTTGTTCACGACGGGCTTCCTTTATTATTTAATTGCCAAGATAATTCCTTATGTGCTAACGTATTGCAAAAAGAAATAGTACCCAAGAAGGATAATACACAAAACAATAATACACCAGAAACACACAGTCGTGCGTCATTTAAAACAGAGTTAAAAGCGACACTCTATTAGAGCAGCTGCAGCCATCCGGTGGCACCCAACGCGCCGGAGGACGCTGGCCAGATCAACCCAGATATTCACGGGCCGGATTTCCAAAACACGGCCAAGAATCGGCGTAACCAACACGACGGCGAGACGAGCCATCACGGACGGGACTCCCACGACGAAAAAGCGGCCACGGGCGAGACCACGCCCATATCATCCGAGTGAGTCGGTTCCATTTCGTCCCTTCTCGCCTAAATAAACGGCAGAGTCAGACGCAGCATCCTCATTGTGCTTCCAGAAAGAGAATGGATTTTTTTGAAATTGTTAACTCTATTTTTTTTTTGTTTGTTTATTAAATAACTAATATACTCACGACTAGTTTAAATTAAGTAAATTTCCGAAAGTGCGAACAGGGAAGGAAAGGGATCAAAGATTATTGCGTCTGCCAAGTAAAGAAAATTAAAAGAAAGAAATTAAAAGCTTAGATTTTGGTGCAGAATACACCTTATGATCGCCCTTACCGATCGATTGTGCGGACTGCGAGCCAGGGATGGGACTATACCCAGAGAAATCGATGAGCCAGCCGGCGCGGCCCACCGAGAAACAAGCAGTTCCGTATCAATATGGCGCCCAAACTTTGAAAAGGCACTCGGCTTCTTTAAAGTCGGTGTGGACATCAAAAAAAAAAAAATAATAATAAGATACTAATGAAGGTACAGAGAAAAGGACTCCCTTGGCTTTAGGATCCCCATCGCTGAAGTCTTATGTGGCACGAGTTGGAGGCCCATAATCGCGCGGCGGGTCGTGGAATCCGAGAAGCATGACGGAAGTAGAGATTATCCGAATATCCATAAGCATGAGAAGTTTTTCCTGTAGTGGTTGATGGTGGTAAGTCACGTCCGCATGTTGGCGAAAAGTTGAACAGCAATGACAAAGGCATCTCGTGATAATAGGGTAGTTTGTCAGTTGTTATTTATTCATTTATAGTTTTGTTGGTCTCATTCTGCTGACCGGGGTTACAAGAGCTTTGGAGACAGGTGACCTAGGAAGATGTGGAATAGAGCCTGCACTGCATCTCGCACGCAGCATGTCCCAAGAATGGCCGGAAGAGCGACGGAGACTGATCTTGCCGTAGTGTCCATTAACAGGGAGTTTTCCTGTCGCGGTTGAGGACAGTACGTCACGTTCGCTGCTGGCGAAGCGTTTGTGACTGTTCATCATTCGCCTGGTGGTAGCCGCTATGACAAAATACCCTGTGATGAAATGTGATATTAGGGTAGGGTCTGTTAGAGTTTGTTTATTGTTTACTATTTGTTTTGTCTCTGGGTATACGTTTTGTGTATGCTGGCCGAAGTTATATGAGCTTCGGAGCCAGGTGACCCAGGACGATATAGATTCGATCCAGCGCCGCACCGATCACACAGTATGTCCTGGAGGTATCCAGAATTGCGACAGAAACATAATAGCCTGCAAGGTAGCGTTCCTTGAATGCCGTTCGTCAGTTAAGCTGACTAACTGAGCATTTGACGAACGCTTAAATGTTGTCCACTGTCCAGTGCGTAGATAAGTTAGCCTGTGCTAGGATTTGTCTTCTCTCCCCCCCAAGTATTTGAAATTTATTGGAAAAAAACATTAAAAAAAAAAAAACCCTTGTGAGTTTTTTTTTTGTTATTTATTTGATTATTTATTTATTACTCATTATTAGTAAGGTTTGTTAGTGGGCGTTTATTTATTTATTTACCTAATAGGAATTATTGGTGAAGTTTTTTTTTTGGTATCAGGGTTTAGTATGGCTGAGGAAAAAGTGTCTGATTGGGGTTCTGAAGCTGACGGAGCGTCAGCACTGCCACCGCCAGGTTCGGCAGGCGGTCTATTGAGAACGCCGATGAATTTCCGAGGATTTGCTGAACGACAGATCCCGGCGGAGGGTCATCTAGTAGACTTGGAGAAGGAATTGACGCAACAAGACAGACCTCCACGGGACCTGGAGTTCCCAAAACCGGCGAAGGACTCCGTACTCACATCGGCAGCGAACGTGGCGATAGCTCAAGCCCACCAAACATATATACACACTCTGCCCGCTGGAATCAGCGAATCTATCCGCGAAGAGATGCGAACGGGCTTCATGCAGATGATGAAGGACGCCGAAGAGAATAACGCTGCGCCGAAGCTTTCGCGACATGTCGGGCCGGTACCGCGAACAGGCGCCATTTCGAAAGAGCGAGAAGGGGTACAGCGCGAGGCATTTCCACCAACGGTGCCACCGAAGCCACATAGACAGGGCCTGCGAGGAGCGGAGTACTCATCTAGCAGCCCACTATATGTTGCCGAGGCTCATGCGAGGAACTGGCGGAAACCGAATAATCTCCATTTCCGAGTGGAGGACCAGAGAGCAGATGACTTTCAGCCAGAGGAAGCGTATGCCAACGTGCGAGAAGCCGCGTACCTGAAGCTCGAGCGGTGGAACGTCAAGTTCGATGGCGAGGACGCCATGAATTCTGTCGAGGACTTCGTGTTTCGGTTGGAGTTCCTGCAGAGGCAATATCAATGCCCTTGGAAGGAGGTCCTGCGCGGTTTTCACCTGCTCCTGACCGGCCGTGCCCGCGAGTGGTACTGGATGCACGTGCGGCATTCTAGGGTCGATAGCTGGATGCAACTGCGGCACGCTCTTTTAGACAGGTTCCGGGGACATCAGACGGAGCACGACGTGATGCAGGAGCTACTACAGCGAGCGCAACAGACCAGCGAAGGGGTGGACGACTATATTCACCACATGCGTCAACTCGCCGCGCGATCCAGAAGCCGCTGAGAGACCGCGAACTGGTAAAGATTATAAAGCGTGGCTTGAAAAAGGGTCTGGCGAAATACATTTATGCCATGGATGTACTAACCGTGGACGAGCTGCGCCAATAATGCATAGAAGTGGAAAGGCACATTGGTCGCAGAAGCCGGACCGGGTACGAGCAGCCGACGCGTTACCCACAAGGAACGAGGCCCACAGTTCACGAGGTTGAAGGACCACCCCATCGTGCGGAAACATAGCCTAGAGAACTGGAGGAGGCATTCGTGCGAGGCAGGACATCATTTCGGCTGGTGTGCTGGAACTGTAGGCAGTTCGACCATGTCTTTAGAGACTGCCTATCTAAGGAGCGGAAGATATTCTGCTACAGATGCGGAAAGCCGGACACCTTCTGTGCACAATGCGAAAATTGTCCGGGAAACCCCAGAGGGAGCGCGCTGATGGCGGGACAGACGCGTTCAGGGACGGCGACCGCGGTAAAACAAGAGAGGAACACCTACCAAAACCAATAAAAGTTGTAAAGGAGAAGAATATAGACCATAAGGACCAGGATAAGGTTATATATAAGGATAAAAATGAAGGAAACCCATTAAGAGGCTTACCGTATGAAGAAAGTGTTCGGGCATACATGTCGGCCCGGAATAGAATATTTGGTAAGCGACAGCTGGAGGGGATGACTTTGGCCACCAGACGAGTGCTCAAGGCTCGGGCGCGCTTCCACAGACGCAAGATGACGAGGCGCCAGGTCAGGGAGGATGGCCCAGAACCACGCGTATTCGCCGAAGTGGAGGTCACTGGAATCAAAATGAAAGGGTTGCTAGACACCGGAGCCTCGGTCAGCCTGCTGGGAGAAGGGGGTCGAGAATTAGTAGAAGAATTTGCAGTTACGGTGCAACCAAAGACGATATAAACACTAAGATGAGTAACGCCATACAACAAAATGTTTCTATGCTGCTTGATTTTTTGAAAATTGAGAACGCAAACGAAATCTGTATCATTGCGCTCGCACAGCCGAGAGGGCCGTGCAAGCAATATGAATATACATACATAACAGCATATTTGAATGTGTTGCTATTCACTGCCCTAGCAAAGCCTCTGGCTGGCAAAGAAATAAACTTTCTTAGTTTTCCAGCGCTGATCATGAACAATCCCAAATTTATATTCACATATGAATGCATGTTGTGTAAGGTTGGCCCCGTAGAAAAAATGTATTTTTAAGTCGATGCAAATATTTATATAACTTCGGCAGGCATGTCGTACGAAACCTCAAAGGCCAGATGAAAGGCCAGGCTAGAAATTTTGCGTCGCATTCAAATGTATGGGCGTTACTCATCTTAGTTTTTATATTGTCTTTGGTGCAACCGTATGTTTCGGTAGTCACGACCGCTGGAGGCGAGGATAAATCAATCATAGGTAGGGTAGAGCTCCTAATCTCGTACAGGGAGCGCCATAAAAACATACCGTTTTGTATCTGCCCCTACCTGAAACAGCGACCCTATTTTGGAATTGATTTCTGGCGAGTTTTTAACCTAGCCCCTGATATTTTGGGCCCCGAGGTCTTGGCAGTGTCGATGACACACTATGCGGAAGAGGACGAAGAAGGTGAAAATGAGCCAGATTCATGGGAGTTGTCTGGGGAAGAAAGGATAGAGTTGGAGGCAGTAAAGCAGGGGTTTTTGTCTTTTGAGCATAGCGGATTAGGAACGACAGACTTAGAGAAGAGAAAGAGAAGACAAAGATAGACCCCACCCATTATCCCCAGCGATGCAGAAAGTAGTGGATGACGAAGTGGACAAAATGTTGAGTTTGAAGGTTATAGAAGAGTGCAATAGCCCATGGAGCAACCGCACAACCGTAGTGCGAAGACCGGGGAAACCCGTTTTTGCCTCGATGCACGCAAGCTTAACAATTTGACGGTGAAAGACGCGTATCCACTACCCTGTATAGAAGGTATCCTATCTAGAATAGACCAGGCCCACTACAAGCCCTATACCGCATTTACCGTGCCAGGTAGGCCGCTATACCAGTTTCGCGTCATGCCATTTGGTTTATGCAATGTCCATCGTCTAATGGACAAGGTAATTCCCAACGAGTTGCGGTCCAACATCTTTGTGAACTTGGACGACTTATTAGTTGTTTCCCCTGATTTCCCAACGCACTTGAAATATTTGCGACAAGTGGGCAAATGCTTAAGAGAAGCCAAACTCTCAATCGGACTGCACAAATCCAAATTTTTCTTCCGTGCATCAAAATACCTAAGATTCATTATTGGTGGTGGCACGCTTGGACCCCGAACGGGTTATAGCTATTAAACGAATCCCCGTGCCTCGGTCGCGCAAAGAGGTTCGCTCTTTTTTGGGTACAGCAGGTTGGTACCGGCGCTTTATGCGAGATTTCGCGGCAATGGCCGCCCCACTGAATGAAATGTTAAAAAAGGATAGCGGAAAGTTTGTATTGAGTGACGAGGCAACACGTGCCGTTGAACAATTGAAGACCGCCCTGACCACGGCCCCAGTACTTGTGCACGCGGATTTTTCCAAACGCTTATTCGTGCAGTGCGATGCGTCCCAGTTCGGTGTGGGAGCGGTGTTATTTCAAAAAGACACTGAAGATCAGGAACGACCCATAGCCTTCTTTTCAGCCAAGTTGAACAAACACCAACGGAATTATTCCGTCACTGAAAAGGAGTGCTTAGCGTCGATACTGTCCATAAAAAAGTTCAAACCCAATATAGAAGGGATGCCTTTTACTTGCATCACGGACCACGCCAGCCTAAAATGGCTGATGTCCATGAAGGACCTAAGCGGGAGACTAGCACGTTGGTCATTGCAGCTGCAAGGCTACGACTTTACCATCGAGCACCGTAAAGGCAGTGAGAACGTAGTAGCCGACACCTTATCGCGCAGTATTGAAGCCGTGGGAAAGGCTACGGAAAACCTTCTCGAATTTGGGACCACCGAGTTTGACTCTGCGGAATATCAGGCCTTGCTCGAACAAGTACGTTCGAATCAGGACAAACTACCGGATCTGAAGGTTGAAGGGAATTTACTTTTCAAGCGTTTGGGGTTCGTCCACTTGGAAGACGAATTAGAAGGCACCGTGTGGAAGTTGTGGGTGCCATGCTCGTTGACAGCCGGCTTAATAGCAAAGGCTCATGTAGATCAGACGGCTGGTCATGGGGGTGTCGTGAAAACGCTCGAGACCTCACGTAGGCGGTTTTACTGGCCCGGCATGGTTAGTCAGGTAAGAGATTGGGTGAGACAGTGTGTGACCTGCAAGGAAGTCAAAGCACCGAACTTTCGCATGCAAGTGGGTAGGAGAAGAGGTAGTGACCGACCGACCATTCCAAAAACTCTATATTGACTTTCTGGGAAAGTACCCACGTTCGAAGCAAGGGCAAGCGTGGTAGTCGTCCATTTTTACAATTTACTTTCTTGAAAGCGATGCGGGAGGCTACGGCTTTTAACGTGGTGGAGTTTTTGGTCAGCGAGGTTTTTTATAAGTTTGGAGTACCCGAGGTCATCCACTCTGATAACGGCAGTTCATATCCAGTACATTCCAAAACATGATCTTAGCTTTGAACATCTCGCACATGCGCACCACAGTCTACGCATTACAGAGCATTACGCATTAGAGAGCGAGCGAGTTAATCGTACCGTGTTGTCGGCCACCCGGGCGTACCTAGAACAAGATCACCGCGAGTGGGACCTCTACCTTCCGGAAATAAAGGTGTCCATACAAAATGCCATACACACCGCGATCGGGTTGACCGCCTTCTTTGCCGTTTTCGATATCATATGTTCCTTAACGGGGCATGCTACAGATTGGCTCGTAGGTTAGCGTCTCTGAGTGATCATGAGAAATCCCATTTGCACCCAGCAGACAAAATACACCTGATAAGACAGCGAGTCCAAGGCCAACTACATCAAGGGCAGAGTATCGGGGTGAAGCCGGGCACACAACGGCGCTTAAAATATGGAGAAGTGGCAACACCGGACTTGCGATCCATGGCGCCAAAAGGGGCGATTGCTATTGGCTGCCCGATTCGCTCCCAAGGAGATAAAAGAGAGAGTGCCCTTGACCCCAAAAAAATGTAACCATATTTAAATGTATGCGTGTACCGAATTTCTGCACCTTTGATGTTGCTGCCCAATGTACAGCAGGGGGAGTTTGAAGTTGGATATTTTTTTTCATGCCGGCCACGGAGCAGGTGCTCGCAAAAATCTCTAATTTTTTTATCGTATTATGTAAAAGCCTTTATACAAGAAAATTTCAAGTCCCAGGCATAAAGGATGAACATTATTATTATTAAATAAAACAAAGCCAAAAGCAAAATCAGATTTTAATTTTATTAACACCTACATCTGGTGGGTCCTCAACTCTAGTTGCTGTGTCAAAAAACATAATTCTTTATTGAAATCTAAACTTTTTAACCTGTACGTAGACTGCCTTTATTTTCATATCATCGCGTTCACTGTGACCTGGAAGTTTCTGTGTTTTTTTTTTTCATATTCCTATATTCCCCCACCATCAAACATGTCTATTTACCTAAGCCTTTAAAAATCAGCCTTATTCTAATAAGCTACAAAGGTCAAACTGCATCTTAAATCCTATTATTACTGAAAGTTCGCTTCTCAGCGACCTTAACACATTCAAGCCGACTTACACATCGGGCCCTGATTGCGCTCTTGCCTGTGTGCTCAGTATTGTGCTTCAGCACTATGTAAACCTATCTGAACACTTTTTGAATTGTCTGTAAACACTTCATCTTTTCCTACCATTTGGAAAGAATCGCACATTGTCCTTCTCCATAAGAAAGGGAGTAAGTCCAATGTTGAAAACTTAAGAGGAATTTCCAAATTATTATAATTATTTCACCATCACAGCATGAGTTCGTGAAGCTCAGATCTGCAACCACTAACCTTCTTGAGTTTACTTCACTTGAGTTGATTGTTTTAAGAAAATAACGCAGACTGACGTCATCTATATTGATTTAAGTAAGGCTTTCTACTCCATTGATCACTCCTTACTCCTTCATAAATTATGCCTTCTCAGTCAATCTTTTGAACTGGATCTCAGAGTATTTACGTAACAGAACCCAAAAAGTTATTTTAAGAAATTTGTTTTTTAAACGTGAGTTCCGGTATTCCTCAAGTTAGTCATCTTGCTGCTCTCAATTCAAGCTATTAAATTTAAGCTGTTCTAAATAAGTCAAGCAATGACTTTCTGTAGAAGCCCACCTGATTTCTTACATCCTTGATAGCTCGAACGTGTCAACAGTACCTGTAAAGTAGTTAATGATCTAGGTGTCATTATTGATCATAAACGTAAAATCGACTCTCGTGTTACGACCGTGGTCAATGAGGCCAGAAATGTTTTGGGTTTCATCAAGCGATAGTCAAAGGAGTTTAACCCTAATTATATCTCATGTACGATCTAATCCAGAGTATGCCTCATGTGCCTGGTCAGCACAATATATAATTCACCAAGACAGAATTGAACCTGTACAGAAATATTTTTTGTTTTTGCTCTTCGTGGTTTAAACTGGGATCCTCGTGTGCGGCTACCATTATACTCCAGTAGACTTCTGATGATAATCTTCCTTCTTTAGTTAATCGTAGATCTATGCTTGGAGTGATATTTATTCATAAGTCAGTTACGGGTTAAATCGACTCTTCTTGGTTGACTACATATCAAACTTCCCTGTCCCTTCTAGACTAACATGTAATAATACACCTTATCGCTTCAATTTTGTTCAATTAACTATGCCTTTCATGAAGTATTCAGGGTGCTCTGTAATGATTATACGAATCACTTTAGAGTATTCTGCTCGGAGTCTTCTCTACCTCTAATAAAGTCATTTAACATATATTCTTAATGTGTATTCCCTATTGTACTTCGACACGACAGCGCCCCTTTGACGGTTGGGTGGGAGGTGTTATGCGGCACATTGCTCCGGGATTCGCGCGAAAAAAGTTGATCGACATCCTGGTTTTTTGCTAAGTCGTTCGATGTGCACTTTGCATATTTTATCTAATAAGTCGAACGAACTACAAGCAGCTGACAATATGCTCACGAAATTCCCAAAAGAACCTTGGGCAACCCTTAACGCCAATTATAACAGAGCACTACAGAGATAACAAGTAAGAGGTTCTAGTAGGGAGCTCCTGACTAGGGGATACCCTGAACTCTCTTTATCGAACACCAAATGCATCCCGCTACGAGCTCCTTTGAAGTAATAAAGATACTCGCAAATGACCGCATTACATGCTACCGAGTCTACTCAACAGCAATTCTAGTCGGGAGCTCCTGACTAGGGAATACCCTGAACCCTCTTTGAGGTGGTAGCGGGGAGGTGGCGATAGGTATGAAATGAAAGATAGTTGACATATATATAATCTAGAAGCAACATATCATGTTTGGTGACTCTAGCTCTTATTATTTACCCAATTTACTCAAAAAACAGGATGTCGATATCGATTTTTATCGATTGCTTGGAAACGAAGCAAGTTATCGATTATCGGAAACAAACTCGATCTGCGTAGGAACTAGGAGAACCTACAGCTACAATTTTAAGTCTCTAGGTTCTGAGATCCTTGCGTTCATACATAAGGACGGACGGACAGACAGATGGACATGGCTAGATCGACTCGGCTATTGATGCTGATCAAGAATATATACTTTATTTATATACTTTATGGGGTCGGAGATGTTTCCTTCTGCCTGTTACATACATTTACATTTTGCACAAAAACATTATACCCCTTTTACCCATTTTTAACGGGTTCAGGGTATAAAAATAGTTTCCTCGGTAGGGCCCAAGCTCGCAACAGACCTTACTACTTGCTGCCGCCTCTACTTAACAGCCACACCAATTACTGAGTCCTATTGAGAAAAAACGAATTAAAATAGCTGCACAGAAAACAATACAATCGCAATTGCAATACTGTTGATAGAATTCAAAGAAGACGCGCATGAATGTGTGTGTGTACATGTATACAGAAATTCTTGGAATTTGTGCTTGCTGCCGCTGATACGAGGAAATCCAAAACACGTTTTCTTTAATAGCGTGAATGTTTCTTAGCCGATCTTGATGAAATTTTCTTCAGTTCATCTTATTATACATTTATTTGTGTATTCTCAATGAATCAATTGTATTTAAATTGTGACTCAATTTGTGGGCAGCATAAAGTAGTGTTTTTACTTGATTTATAGCTATGAGGTAGAAACGAGCTGGTGGTGATAGCTATATATTTGAAGAAACTTGATATATATACTATTATAGAAGCTACATGTCACATGTCACATGCACAATACGCCACAAGAGGCAACTAAGTATTTAATACATAAGAATATAAAAATTAAATGATAAAAGCCTAATGCAACTAAGAATGCAACTGTTTCTAATAGCTTAACTGACCTGATGAAGGTTTGCCCGTCCAGCCAGCAATGCCCTTTTTCACAGCCAATTTTGTCGATGATTCCCTGTAGGTCTGGACGGAGCAGAGAACTGAAGACACCCTAACTGGAAAGAAGAATCGAGAGTGATATAGGGGATCAGTGTATAAAGCAATAAATTCAACATAGTTCGCATACATAAGTACAGCAGTAGATATAACAGGGGGGAAATCGCTTATAAAAAGAGTGTAACATACAACGTATGTTCGCGAGCTGATAGTCGTGTAGCTAGTAGCGAAGCACGCGCTGGTTCCGGCTTTTTTACGTCGGCTGGGGTGGGTTATCACCTTGCTACCTACTCGCAGATATGCATAATTACCTAAAAATTCGCGTGCTGTTGAGACGTTCGATTTTATTTGATCACCGGGGCCGCTTGACCATACAATTGGTCTGTGATCCCTAAAACAACAACGGCTACACTACCTCAAACTCCAGCGACGCATGGCTCCACATAGATAACAAATTAGCGCATGTTAAAATTCCTCTTCGACTTATTTATTACGACACAAAATTTAATTTTTCCTATCAGAATTCACATCAATGGTATAAGGTTGATTAAAACTTAAAGCTAAATATAAAGATATTTAAATGAATGCTTTAAAAAATGTAATAATGGCTTCACGGTGGGAGTTACGAATTCAATTGTTATATTAAGTAAATGGTGTATAAGTAAACATAGTGCAAAGTTTAAAAAAAAAGTTAAAATCAAAACGGCAACTATAGCCAAAAGAAAGGTGACGATAATTTAGAAGTCAATTCTTTTTCAGTTTCTTTTAATCATTTTTAAACCTCAGCTCTTTAATTCTTCTTATTAGCAATTTTTTTTTTTTTTTTTTTTTTTTTTAAACACTGAACCCGTTAAAAATGAATAAAAAGGGTATATTGTATTTGTGCAAAATGCAAATTAATGTAACAGGCAGAAGGAGGAAGAAGGATCTCAGAACCTATAAGAGCTAGAGACTTTTTTGAGATGTAGGTGCTCGTAGTGCCTGCGCAGATCGAGTTTGTTTCCGATAATCGATAACTTACTCCGTTTCAAAGCAATCGATAAAAATCGATATCGACATCCTGTTTTTGGAGCTGGTGTCACCAAACTTGATATGTTTCTTCTAGAATATTATATAAATGCCAAATATCTTTCATTTTATACCTATCGCCACCTCCCCGCTACTACCAAAGAGCTATAAATTAGAGTGGGGATTTCTAGTTCAATTTGCTGAATAAGTTCACTCGTTCATTTTCTGCACGTGAACTAAATCGGTCATTTAGTTCACTCGTTCATTTATTCAGTCGGTCATGAACGATGAATTCTGCTCAGCTATTCAGTCGGTCACGAACTATTCGCTTTGTTCAGTTATGCACTCGATCATGAACGATTCGTTTTGCTTAGCTTTTCAATTACACGCGAACAATATTTTCTGTTTAGTTATTTTTCATGTTTTCAGTTGTAAAAAATATGATATACTTTTTACTTATTATACTGTTCCATTGATAATAGATACTTACAAGTTGGAGGTTAAAACTCAACAAATAAATAGTAAACTTTAAATCCCGCCATCTCATTTATTTATTAACAACTGAACATCTCAAAAGAATGTATCGTTCATAAACTGCTGAACTGCTGAGTGGAATACATCGTTCATGAACGAGTTGCTAGACGGAGTGTATAGTTCATGACCGACTGAACGAATACGGAGTGTACCGTTCATGACCGACTGAACGAGTACGGAATACATCGTTCATGACCGACTGAATAGATGAACGAGTGAACTAAATGACCGATTTAGTTCACTAATCACTGAATAAGTTCAGTAGTTCATTTTAATGACCCGTGTAATCGAACTTGGTCTGAACTAAACGACACAACTCTACTATAAATCAAGTTAATAACACAACCAATTTAAGCCACAATTTAAATGCAATTGACTTTTTGAGAATACACAAATATTCTATGGTACAATAAGATATACTGTAGAAAATTTCATTAAGATCGGTTTTTGTTTTGTTTTTTGGTATTTTGACTGCCCACGTGCTTGCGACGCAGTTCCAAGAATTTCTGTATACACACACATTCATGCGCGTCTGCTTTGAATTAAATCAACAGCATTGCGATTGTTTTCTGTGCTATTTTAATTGGTTTTTTTTCTCAATAAGACTTAGTTATTAGTGTGGGTGTTGAGTAGAGGCAGTGGCAAGTGGTGCGGTCTGCCGCGAGTTCGAGTGCTGCCAATGGAATTTTTTTTTTTTTTTAAATTTATATTAATTCAAACGAGCTGCATGTGGGGTTAGAATAAGAGGGTTCAGGGTATTCCCTAGTCGGGATTTCCTGACTAGAACCTCTTACTTGTTTTTATTTAGTTTGTTGTCTTTATACACGACAACTTTTATTTATGACAAATAATGGTATCACTTACGTACATACCATCCATCTCCAAAAGCGCTTTCGTTGATGTACGGCGGTGAAATGCTGTAATAAAACTTGAACAAAAGGGCACAAGACAAAAAAAACGCTGTTCATATACGTCTGAGCTATCTTATCTCTCGCTCTAGTTACTCTCTTCTTTTCTTACGCACTCTTTAATAAATTGCTCTTGGCCAACATGGCGATCATCGCAACGGAGAGAAAGAGAGGAAAAAGATTACAGGAAAAAAAAATTGAAAAAGAGTTGACTGATTGAAAATGTACATGCGGTTTTCATTAGACAGAAAAGAAATTTAGAATTTAAAAACAATTTTTGCGGGATGCGCCTAATTGATATAAATTACGTCCATGGCGATCATGGTATAAGAATTCCAGTTATACATGAATATTTTTGAGATGACTTAAATAAAAATTAATTTGAAGAAAAAAAAAGTATTTCTTTGTTACACGGATCCATTAATTATGCTCATCTTATGTGTGTGTGATTCAGCCAACAAAAAAAAATTCGAAGAAATATGCAGCTCCACCGTCGTCGTTTGTTGCGAAGGCGCGGAGTAGAACTGATGAGGCGACATTGTACCGACAATAGTACATAAGCTCCACTATAGGCGGCGAATGCACTCTAATGCTGGGAGCGCATTACTGATCTCCAGCGGGAACATATGATTAGAGTTTCGCAAATCATTTTGGGCGAATTCAGTGCATCGTCGGCACCAGTTTTCTTTGGTGATTAATTTAGTCTCGTACTTAATTTATGCTGGTGCTACGTTTTGTTCTAGTACCAAATTTTTCTATTAAGTTAGGTGTGAGCTCTTACTGACTTTTGAGCTCGTAGTTTTTAGTTCGTATTAAGTTTTGCACTCTTGGCGTTTGGCAATTTTAATTTTGTTTGTTTTTTTTATATTAATCTGAGTTTTGCACATCTATGTCCAAAAAAAAACTGTCTATGGACGGCGCGATTTAAAGTTTTCGCACTTGTACAAAAAAATAGTTTGCTTTCTCACGGAGGACGACTGTCTCAATGACGACCAGAAATCAAGAGGATGCTAGTAGCGGGGTTCGGCTAAACGAAAGCTATTAACAGGGAACACATTTCCAATTTCTTAATATAATATGAAAACCACTCTTTCCATTTCCACTTTTTCCTAACTTGCACTGCTGATCCTGACTCATAGGTGGCGCCATCTACCTATACGATATTCGTTTTTGGTTTTCTTCCACCACGGTAGTGAACAAAATAGAAAGTTCCATGTATTCATATATATTAAAACAAGTAAGAGGTTCTAGTCGGGAGCTCCCGACTAGGGAATACCCTGAACCCTCTTATTCGAACACCAAATGGAGCTCGTTTGAATTAATAAAGATAAATTTAAAAAAAAAGTTCAATTGGCAGGGTTTGAACTCGCAACTGACCCCATATTTACTTTCCCCGGTAGGACTCGAACTCGCGACAGACTGCACCACTTGCCACTGCCTTTACTCAACATCCACACTAATAATTGAGTATTATTGAGAAAAAAAACAATAAAAATAGCCACACGGAAAACAATGGCAGTGAAGACAGAATTCGAAGCAGACGCGCATGAATGTGTGTGTGTACAATGTACAATGTACACTGTACACTGTTCCCGCTGGAATCAGCGAATCTATCCGCGAAGAGATGCGAACGGGCTTCATGCAGATGATGAAGGACGCCGAAGAGAATAACGCTGCGCCGAAGCTTTCGCGACATGTCGGGCCGGTACCGCGAACAGGCGCCATTTCGAAAGAGCGAGAAGGGGTACAGCGCGAGGCATTTCCACCAACGGTGCCACCGAAGCCACATAGACAGGGCCTGCGAGGAGCGGAGTACTCATCTAGCAGCCCACTATATGTTGCCGAGGCTCATGCGAGGAACTGGCGGAAACCGAATAATCTCCATTTCCGAGTGGAGGACCAGAGAGCAGATGACTTTCAGCCAGAGGAAGCGTATGCCAACGTGCGAGAAGCCGCGTACCTGAAGCTCGAGCGGTGGAACGTCAAGTTCGATGGCGAGGACGCCATGAATTCTGTCGAGGACTTCGTGTTTCGGTTGGAGTTCCTGCAGAGGCAATATCAATGCCCTTGGAAGGAGGTCCTGCGCGGTTTTCACCTGCTCCTGACCGGCCGTGCCCGCGAGTGGTACTGGATGCACGTGCGGCATTCTAGGGTCGATAGCTGGATGCAACTGCGGCACGCTCTTTTAGACAGGTTCCGGGGACATCAGACGGAGCACGACGTGATGCAGGAGCTACTACAGCGAGCGCAACAGACCAGCGAAGGGGTGGACGACTATATTCACCACATGCGTCAACTCGCCGCGCGATCCAGAAGCCGCTGAGAGACCGCGAACTGGTAAAGATTATAAAGCGTGGCTTGAAAAAGGGTCTGGCGAAATACATTTATGCCATGGATGTACTAACCGTGGACGAGCTGCGCCAATAATGCATAGAAGTGGAAAGGCACATTGGTCGCAGAAGCCGGACCGGGTACGAGCAGCCGACGCGTTACCCACAAGGAACGAGGCCCACAGTTCACGAGGTTGAAGGACCACCCCATCGTGCGGAAACATAGCCTAGAGAACTGGAGGAGGCATTCGTGCGAGGCAGGACATCATTTCGGCTGGTGTGCTGGAACTGTAGGCAGTTCGACCATGTCTTTAGAGACTGCCTATCTAAGGAGCGGAAGATATTCTGCTACAGATGCGGAAAGCCGGACACCTTCTGTGCACAATGCGAAAATTGTCCGGGAAACCCCAGAGGGAGCGCGCTGATGGCGGGACAGACGCGTTCAGGGACGGCGACCGCGGTAAAACAAGAGAGGAACACCTACCAAAACCAATAAAAGTTGTAAAGGAGAAGAATATAGACCATAAGGACCAGGATAAGGTTATATATAAGGATAAAAATGAAGGAAACCCATTAAGAGGCTTACCGTATGAAGAAAGTGTTCGGGCATACATGTCGGCCCGGAATAGAATATTTGGTAAGCGACAGCTGGAGGGGATGACTTTGGCCACCAGACGAGTGCTCAAGGCTCGGGCGCGCTTCCACAGACGCAAGATGACGAGGCGCCAGGTCAGGGAGGATGGCCCAGAACCACGCGTATTCGCCGAAGTGGAGGTCACTGGAATCAAAATGAAAGGGTTGCTAGACACCGGAGCCTCGGTCAGCCTGCTGGGAGAAGGGGGTCGAGAATTAGTAGAAGAATTTGCAGTTACGGTGCAACCAAAGACGATATAAACACTAAGATGAGTAACGCCATACAACAAAATGTTTCTATGCTGCTTGATTTTTTGAAAATTGAGAACGCAAACGAAATCTGTATCATTGCGCTCGCACAGCCGAGAGGGCCGTGCAAGCAATATGAATATACATACATAACAGCATATTTGAATGTGTTGCTATTCACTGCCCTAGCAAAGTCTCTGGCTGGCAAAGAAATAAACTTTCTTAGTTTTCCAGCGCTGATCATGAACAATCCCAAATTTATATTCACATATGAATGCATGTTGTGTAAGGTTGGCCCCGTAGAAAAAATGTATTTTTAAGTCGATGCAAATATTTATATAACTTCGGCAGGCATGTCGTACGAAACCTCAAAGGCCAGATGAAAGGCCAGGCTAGAATTTTTGCGTCGCATTCAAATGTATGGGCGTTACTCATCTTAGTTTTTATATTGTCTTTGGTGCAACCGTATGTTTCGGTAGTCACGACCGCTGGAGGCGAGGATAAATCAATCATAGGTAGGGTAGAGCTCCTAATCTCGTACAGGGAGCGCCATAAAAACATACCGTTTTGTATCTGCCCCTACCTGAAACAGCGACCCTATTTTGGAATTGATTTCTGGCGAGTTTTTAACCTAGCCCCTGATATTTTGGGCCCCGAGGTCTTGGCAGTGTCGATGACACACTATGCGGAAGAGGACGAAGAAGGTGAAAATGAGCCAGATTCATGGGAGTTGTCTGGGGAAGAAAGGATAGAGTTGGAGGCAGTAAAGCAGGGGTTTTTGTCTTTTGAGCATAGCGGATTAGGAACGACAGACTTAGAGAAGAGAAAGAGAAGACAAAGATAGACCCCACCCATTATCCCCAGCGATGCAGAAAGTAGTGGATGACGAAGTGGACAAAATGTTGAGTTTGAAGGTTATAGAAGAGTGCAATAGCCCATGGAGCAACCGCACAACCGTAGTGCGAAGACCGGGGAAACCCGTTTTTGCCTCGATGCACGCAAGCTTAACAATTTGACGGTGAAAGACGCGTATCCACTACCCTGTATAGAAGGTATCCTATCTAGAATAGACCAGGCCCACTACAAGCCCTATACCGCATTTACCGTGCCAGGTAGGCCGCTATACCAGTTTCGCGTCATGCCATTTGGTTTATGCAATGTCCATCGTCTAATGGACAAGGTAATTCCCAACGAGTTGCGGTCCAACATCTTTGTGAACTTGGACGACTTATTAGTTGTTTCCCCTGATTTCCCAACGCACTTGAAATATTTGCGACAAGTGGGCAAATGCTTAAGAGAAGCCAAACTCTCAATCGGACTGCACAAATCCAAATTTTTCTTCCGTGCATCAAAATACCTAAGATTCATTATTGGTGGTGGCACGCTTGGACCCCGAACGGGTTATAGCTATTAAACGAATCCCCGTGCCTCGGTCGCGCAAAGAGGTTCGCTCTTTTTTGGGTACAGCAGGTTGGTACCGGCGCTTTATGCGAGATTTCGCGGCAATGGCCGCCCCACTGAATGAAATGTTAAAAAAGGATAGCGGAAAGTTTGTATTGAGTGACGAGGCAACACGTGCCGTTGAACAATTGAAGACCGCCCTGACCACGGCCCCAGTACTTGTGCACGCGGATTTTTCCAAACGCTTATTCGTGCAGTGCGATGCGTCCCAGTTCGGTGTGGGAGCGGTGTTATTTCAAAAAGACACTGAAGATCAGGAACGACCCATAGCCTTCTTTTCAGCCAAGTTGAACAAACACCAACGGAATTATTCCGTCACTGAAAAGGAGTGCTTAGCGTCGATACTGTCCATAAAAAAGTTCAAACCCAATATAGAAGGGATGCCTTTTACTTGCATCACGGACCACGCCAGCCTAAAATGGCTGATGTCCATGAAGGACCTAAGCGGGAGACTAGCACGTTGGTCATTGCAGCTGCAAGGCTACGACTTTACCATCGAGCACCGTAAAGGCAGTGAGAACGTAGTAGCCGACACCTTATCGCGCAGTATTGAAGCCGTGGGAAAGGCTACGGAAAACCTTCTCGAATTTGGGACCACCGAGTTTGACTCCGCGGAATATCAGGCCTTGCTCGAACAAGTACGTTTGAATCAGGACAAACTACCGGATCTGAAGGTTGAAGGGAATTTACTTTTCAAGCGTTTGGGGTTCGTCCACTTGGAAGACGAATTAGAAGGCACCGTGTGGAAGTTGTGGGTGCCATGCTCGTTGACAGCCGGCTTAATAGCAAAGGCTCATGTAGATCAGACGGCTGGTCATGGGGGTGTCGTGAAAACGCTCGAGACCTCACGTAGGCGGTTTTACTGGCCCGGCATGGTTAGTCAGGTAAGAGATTGGGTGAGACAGTGTGTGACCTGCAAGGAAGTCAAAGCACCGAACTTTCGCATGCAAGTGGGTAGGAGAAGAGGTAGTGACCGACCGACCATTCCAAAAACTCTATATTGACTTTCTGGGAAAGTACCCACGTTCGAAGCAAGGGCAAGCGTGGTAGTCGTCCATTTTTACAATTTACTTTCTTGAAAGCGATGCGGGAGGCTACGGCTTTTAACGTGGTGGAGTTTTTGGTCAGCGAGGTTTTTTATAAGTTTGGAGTACCCGAGGTCATCCACTCTGATAACGGCAGTTCATATCCAGTACATTCCAAAACATGATCTTAGCTTTGAACATCTCGCACATGCGCACCACAGTCTACGCATTACAGAGCATTACGCATTAGAGAGCGAGCGAGTTAATCGTACCGTGTTGTCGGCCACCCGGGCGTACCTAGAACAAGATCACCGCGAGTGGGACCTCTACCTTCCGGAAATAAAGGTGTCCATACAAAATGCCATACACACCGCGATCGGGTTGACCGCCTTCTTTGCCGTTTTCGATATCATATGTTCCTTAACGGGGCATGCTACAGATTGGCTCGTAGGTTAGCGTCTCTGAGTGATCATGAGAAATCCCATTTGCACCCAGCAGACAAAATACACCTGATAAGACAGCGAGTCCAAGGCCAACTACATCAAGGGCAGAGTATCGGGGTGAAGCCGGGCACACAACGGCGCTTAAAATATGGAGAAGTGGCAACACCGGACTTGCGATCCATGGCGCCAAAAGGGGCGATTGCTATTGGCTGCCCGATTCGCTCCCAAGGAGATAAAAGAGAGAGTGCCCTTGACCCCAAAAAAATGTAACCATATTTAAATGTATGCGTGTACCGAATTTCTGCACCTTTGATGTTGCTGCCCAATGTACAGCAGGGGGAGTTTGAAGTTGGATATTTTTTTTCATGCCGGCCACGGAGCAGGTGCTCGCAAAAATCTCTAATTTTTTTATCGTATTATGTAAAAGCCTTTATACAAGAAAATTTCAAGTCCCAGGCATAAAGGATGAACATTATTATTATTAAATAAAACAAAGCCAAAAGCAAAATCAGATTTTAATTTTATTAACACCTACATCTGGTGGGTCCTCAACTCTAGTTGCTGTGTCAAAAAACATAATTCTTTATTGAAATCTAAACTTTTTAACCTGTACGTAGACTGCCTTTATTTTCATATCATCGCGTTCACTGTGACCTGGAAGTTTCTGTGTTTTTTTTTTTCATATTCCTATATTCCCCCACCATCTAACATGTCTATTTACCTAAGCCTTTAAAAATCAGCCTTATTCTAATAAGCTACAAAGGTCAAACTGCATCTTAAATCCTATTATTACTGAAAGTTCGCTTCTCAGCGACCTTAACACATTCAAGCCGACTTACACATCGGGCCCTGATTGCGCTCTTGCCTGTGTGCTCAGTATTGTGCTTCAGCACTATGTAAACCTATCTGAACACTTTTTGAATTGTCTGTAAACACTTCATCTTTTCCTACCATTTGGAAAGAATCGCACATTGTCCTTCTCCATAAGAAAGGGAGTAAGTCCAATGTTGAAAACTTAAGAGGAATTTCCAAATTATTATAATTATTTCACCATCACAGCATGAGTTCGTGAAGCTCAGATCTGCAACCACTAACCTTCTTGAGTTTACTTCACTTGAGTTGATTGTTTTAAGAAAATAACGCAGACTGACGTCATCTATATTGATTTAAGTAAGGCTTTCTACTCCATTGATCACTCCTTACTCCTTCATAAATTATGCCTTCTCAGTCAATCTTTTGAACTGGATCTCAGAGTATTTACGTAACAGAACCCAAAAAGTTATTTTAAGAAATTTGTTTTTTAAACGTGAGTTCCGGTATTCCTCAAGTTAGTCATCTTGCTGCTCTCAATTCAAGCTATTAAATTTAAGCTGTTCTAAATAAGTCAAGCAATGACTTTCTGTAGAAGCCCACCTGATTTCTTACATCCTTGATAGCTCGAACGTGTCAACAGTACCTGTAAAGTAGTTAATGATCTAGGTGTCATTATTGATCATAAACGTAAAATCGACTCTCGTGTTACGACCGTGGTCAATGAGGCCAGAAATGTTTTGGGTTTCATCAAGCGATAGTCAAAGGAGTTTAACCCTAATTATATCTCATGTACGATCTAATCCAGAGTATGCCTCATGTGCCTGGTCAGCACAATATATAATTCACCAAGACAGAATTGAACCTGTACAGAAATATTTTTTGTTTTTGCTCTTCGTGGTTTAAACTGGGATCCTCGTGTGCGGCTACCATTATACTCCAGTAGACTTCTGATGATAATCTTCCTTCTTTAGTTAATCGTAGATCTATGCTTGGAGTGATATTTATTCATAAGTCAGTTACGGGTTAAATCGACTCTTCTTGGTTGACTACATATCAAACTTCCCTGTCCCTTCTAGACTAACATGTAATAATACACCTTATCGCTTCAATTTTGTTCAATTAACTATGCCTTTCATGAAGTATTCAGGGTGCTCTGTAATGATTATACGAATCACTTTAGAGTATTCTGCTCGGAGTCTTCTCTACCTCTAATAAAGTCATTTAACATATATTCTTAATGTGTATTCCCTATTGTACTTCGACACGACAGCGCCCCTTTGACGGTTGGGTGGGAGGTGTTATGCGGCACATTGCTCCGGGATTCGCGCGAAAAAAGTTGATCGACATCCTGGTTTTTTGCTAAGTCGTTCGATGTGCACTTTGCATATTTTATCTAATAAGTCGAACGAACTACAAGCAGCTGACAATATGCTCACGAAATTCCCAAAAGAACCTTGGGCAACCCTTAACGCCAATTATAACAGAGCACTACAGAGATAACAAGTAAGAGGTTCTAGTAGGGAGCTCCTGACTAGGGGATACCCTGAACTCTCTTTATCGAACACCAAATGCATCCCGCTACGAGCTCCTTTGAAGTAATAAAGATACTCGCAAATGACCGCATTACATGCTACCGAGTCTACTCAACAGCAATTCTAGTCGGGAGCTCCTGACTAGGGAATACCCTGAACCCTCTTTGAGGTGGTAGCGGGGAGGTGGCGATAGGTATGAAATGAAAGATAGTTGACATATATATAATCTAGAAGCAACATATCATGTTTGGTGACTCTAGCTCTTATTATTTACCCAATTTACTCAAAAAACAGGATGTCGATATCGATTTTTATCGATTGCTTGGAAACGAAGCAAGTTATCGATTATCGGAAACAAACTCGATCTGCGTAGGAACTAGGAGAACCTACAGCTACAATTTTAAGTCTCTAGGTTCTGAGATCCTTGCGTTCATACATAGGGACGGACGGACAGACAGATGGACATGGCTAGATCGACTCGGCTATTGATGCTGATCAAGAATATATACTTTATTTATATACTTTATGGGGTCGGAGATGTTTCCTTCTGCCTGTTACATACATTTACATTTTGCACAAAAACATTATACCCCTTTTACCCATTTTTAACGGGTTCAGGGTATAAAAATAGTTTCCTCGGTAGGGCCCAAGCTCGCAACAGACCTTACTACTTGCTGCCGCCTCTACTTAACAGCCACACCAATTACTGAGTCCTATTGAGAAAAAACGAATTAAAATAGCTGCACAGAAAACAATACAATCGCAATTGCAATACTGTTGATAGAATTCAAAGAAGACGCGCATGAATGTGTGTGTGTACATGTATACAGAAATTCTTGGAATTTGTGCTTGCTGCCGCTGATACGAGGAAATCCAAAACACGTTTTCTTTAATAGCGTGAATGTTTCTTAGCCGATCTTGATGAAATTTTCTTCAGTTCATCTTATTATACATTTATTTGTGTATTCTCAATGAATCAATTGTATTTAAATTGTGACTCAATTTGTGGGCAGCATAAAGTAGTGTTTTTACTTGATTTATAGCTATGAGGTAGAAACGAGCTGGTGGTGATAGCTATATATTTGAAGAAACTTGATATATATACTATTATAGAAGCTACATGTCACATGTCACATGCACAATACGCCACAAGAGGCAACTAAGTATTTAATACATAAGAATATAAAAATTAAATGATAAAAGCCTAATGCAACTAAGAATGCAACTGTTTCTAATAGCTTAACTGACACGATGAAGGTTTGCCCGTCCAGCCAGCAATGCCCTTTTTCACAGCCAATTTTGTCGATGATTCCCTGTAGGTCTGGACGGAGCAGAGAACTGAAGACACCCTAACTGGAAAGAAGAATCGAGAGTGATATAGGGGATCAGTGTATAAAGCAATAAATTCAACATAGTTCGCATACATAAGTACAGCAGTAGATATAACAGGGGGGAAATCGCTTATAAAAAGAGTGTAACATACAACGTATGTTCGCGAGCTGATAGTCGTGTAGCTAGTAGCGAAGCACGCGCTGGTTCCGGCTTTTTTACGTCGGCTGGGGTGGGTTATCACCTTGCTACCTACTCGCAGATATGCATAATTACCTAAAAATTCGCGTGCTGTTGAGACGTTCGATTTTATTTGATCACCGGGGCCGCTTGACCATACAATTGGTCTGTGATCCCTAAAACAACAACGGCTACACTACCTCAAACTCCAGCGACGCATGGCTCCACATAGATAACAAATTAGCGCATGTTAAAATTCCTCTTCGACTTATTTATTACGACACAAAATTTAATTTTTCCTATCAGAATTCACATCAATGGTATAAGGTTGATTAAAACTTAAAGCTAAATATAAAGATATTTAAATGAATGCTTTAAAAAATGTAATAATGGCTTCACGGTGGGAGTTACGAATTCAATTGTTATATTAAGTAAATGGTGTATAAGTAAACATAGTGCAAAGTTTAAAAAAAAAAGTTAAAATCAAAACGGCAACTATAGCCAAAAGAAAGGTGACGATAATTTAGAAGTCAATTCTTTTTCAGTTTCTTTTAATCATTTTTAAACCTCAGCTCTTTAATTCTTCTTATTAGCAATTTTTTTTTTTTTTTTTTTTTTAAACACTGAACCCGTTAAAAATGAATAAAAAGGGTATATTGTATTTGTGCAAAATGCAAATTAATGTAACAGGCAGAAGGAGGAAGAAGGATCTCAGAACCTATAAGAGCTAGAGACTTTTTGAGATGTAGGTGCTCGTAGTGCCTGCGCAGATCGAGTTTGTTTCCGATAATCGATAACTTACTCCGTTTCAAAGCAATCGATAAAAATCGATATCGACATCCTGTTTTTGGAGCTGGTGTCACCAAACTTGATATGTTTCTTCTAGAATATTATATAAATGCCAAATATCTTTCATTTTATACCTATCGCCACCTCCCCGCTACTACCAAAGAGCTATAAATTAGAGTGGGGATTTCTAGTTCAATTTGCTGAATAAGTTCACTCGTTCATTTTCTGCACGTGAACTAAATCGGTCATTTAGTTCACTCGTTCATTTATTCAGTCGGTCATGAACGATGAATTCTGCTCAGCTATTCAGTCGGTCACGAACTATTCGCTTTGTTCAGTTATGCACTCGATCATGAACGATTCGTTTTGCTTAGCTTTTCAATTACACGCGAACAATATTTTCTGTTTAGTTATTTTTCATGTTTTCAGTTGTAAAAAATATGATATACTTTTTACTTATTATACTGTTCCATTGATAATAGATACTTACAAGTTGGAGGTTAAAACTCAACAAATAAATAGTAAACTTTAAATCCCGCCATCTCATTTATTTATTAACAACTGAACATCTCAAAAGAATGTATCGTTCATAAACTGCTGAACTGCTGAGTGGAATACATCGTTCATGAACGAGTTGCTAGACGGAGTGTATAGTTCATGACCGACTGAACGAATACGGAGTGTACCGTTCATGACCGACTGAACGAGTACGGAATACATCGTTCATGACCGACTGAATAGATGAACGAGTGAACTAAATGACCGATTTAGTTCACTAATCACTGAATAAGTTCAGTAGTTCATTTTAATGACCCGTGTAATCGAACTTGGTCTGAACTAAACGACACAACTCTACTATAAATCAAGTTAATAACACAACCAATTTAAGCCACAATTTAAATGCAATTGACTTTTTGAGAATACACAAATATTCTATGGTACAATAAGATATACTGTAGAAAATTTCATTAAGATCGGTTTTTGTTTTGTTTTTTGGTATTTTGACTGCCCACGTGCTTGCGACGCAGTTCCAAGAATTTCTGTATACACACACATTCATGCGCGTCTGCTTTGAATTAAATCAACAGCATTGCGATTGTTTTCTGTGCTATTTTAATTGGTTTTTTTTCTCAATAAGACTTAGTTATTAGTGTGGGTGTTGAGTAGAGGCAGTGGCAAGTGGTGCGGTCTGCCGCGAGTTCGAGTGCTGCCAATGGAATTTTTTTTTTTTTTAATTTATATTAATTCAAACGAGCTGCATGTGGGGTTAGAATAAGAGGGTTCAGGGTATTCCCTAGTCGGGATTTCCTGACTAGAACCTCTTACTTGTTTTTATTTAGTTTGTTGTCTTTATACACGACAACTTTTATTTATGACAAATAATGGTATCACTTACGTACATACCATCCATCTCCAAAAGCGCTTTCGTTGATGTACGGCGGTGAAATGCTGTAATAAAACTTGAACAAAAGGGCACAAGACAAAAAAAACGCTGTTCATATACGTCTGAGCTATCTTATCTCTCGCTCTAGTTACTCTCTTCTTTTCTTAATAAATTGCTCTTGGCCAACATGGCGATCATCGCAACGGAGAGAAAGAGAGGAAAAAGATTACAGGAAAAAAAAATTGAAAAAGAGTTGACTGATTGAAAATGTACATGCGGTTTTCATTAGACAGAAAAGAAATTTAGAATTTAAAAACAATTTTTGCGGGATGCGCCTAATTGATATAAATTACGTCCATGGCGATCATGGTATAAGAATTCCAGTTATACATGAATATTTTTGAGATGACTTAAATAAAAATTAATTTGAAGAAAAAAAAAGGATTTCTTTGTTACACGGATCCATTAATTATGCTCATCTTATGTGTGTGTGATTCAGCCAATAAAAAAAAATTCGAAGAAATATGCAGCTCCACCGTCGACGTTTGTTGCGAAGGCGCGGAGTAGAACTGATGAGGCGACATTGTACCGACGATAGTCTCTCCCATAAGCTCCACTATAGGCGGCGAATGCACTCTAATGCTGGGAGCGCATTACTGATCTCCAGCGGGAACATATGATTAGAGTTTCGCAAATCATTTTGGGCGAATTCAGTGCATCGTCGGCACCAGTTTTCTTTGGTGATTAATTTAGTCTCGTACTTAATTTATGCTGGTGCTACGTTTTGTTCTAGTACCAAATTTTTCTATTAAGTTAGGTGTGAGCTCTTACTGACTTTTGAGCTCGTAGTTTTTAGTTCGTATTAAGTTTTGCACTCTTGGCGTTTGGCAATTTTAATTTTGTTTGTTTTTTTTATATTAATCTGAGTTTTGCACATCTATGTCCAAAAAAAAACTGTCTATGGACGGCGCGATTTAAAGTTTTCGCACTTGTACAAAAAAATAGTTTGCTTTCTCACGGAGGACGACTGTCTCCAATGACGACCAGAAATCAAGAGGATGCTAGTAGCGGGGTTCGGCTAAACGAAAGCTATTAACAGGGAACACATTTCCAATTTCTTAATATAATATGAAAACCACTCTTTCCATTTCCACTTTTTCCTAACTTGCACTGCTGATCCTGACTCATAGGTGGCGCCATCTACCTATACGATATTCGTTTTTGGTTTTCTTCCACCACGGTAGTGAACAAAATAGAAAGTTCCATGTATTCATATATATTAAAACAAGTAAGAGGTTCTAGTCGGGAGCTCCCGACTAGGGAATACCCTGAACCCTCTTATTCGAACACCAAATGGAGCTCGTTTGAATTAATAAAGATAAATTTAAAAAAAAAGTTCAATTGGCAGGGTTTGAACTCGCAACTGACCCCATATTTACTTTCCCCGGTAGGACTCGAACTCGCGACAGACTGCACCACTTGCCACTGCCTTTACTCAACATCCACACTAATAATTGAGTATTATTGAGAAAAAAAACAATAAAAATAGCCACACGGAAAACAATGGCAGTGAAGACAGAATTCGAAGCAGACGCGCATGAATGTGCGTGTGTACAATGTACAATGTACACTGTACACTGTTCATGTATATATAAATTCAGATTGCGTCGCAACACGTGCACAGTAGTGCGCAGTCAAAATACCGAAAAACAAAACAAAACCCGATCTTAATGAAATTTTTATACAGTAAATCTTATTGCACCATAGAATATTTGTGTATTCTCAAAAATTCAATTGCATTTAAATTGTGGCTTAAATTAGTTGGCAATACAAGTTGGGTTATTAACTTGATTTATAGCTCTGAGGTGGTAGCAGGAAGGTGGCGATAGGTCTTAAATGAAAGATACTTGACATATATATAATATTCTAGAAGCAACATATCAAGTTTGGCGACTCCAGCTCTTACTATTTACCCAATTTGCTAAAAAAACAGAATGTCGAAATCGATTTTTATCGATTGCTTGGAAACGGAGTAAGTTATCGATTATCGGAAACAAACCCGATCTGCGCAGGCACTAGGAGCACATACATCTATAATTTGAGCTCTCTAGCTCTTATAGGTTCTGAGATCCTTGCGTTCATACATACGAATGGACGGACGGACGGACTGACAGACAGACAGACGGACATGGCTGGATCGACTCGGCTATTGATGCTGATCAAGAATTTATATCCTTTATGGGGTCGGAGATGCTTCCTTCTGCCTGTTACATACATTTGCATTTTGCACAAATACAATATACCCTTTTCACCCATTTTCAATGGGTTCAGGGTATAAAAATGTCGTTCGTTCACTTCAAACGTCACTACAAATTCCCCTCCACCAAAATCACACGTTGGGTTATATTCAACAACGTGGGATCCACGCTCGAAACCGATTTGCGTTACTGCTTTAAGTCCTCAATCATTTCTCTGTTGCCCATTTTATGGGCTCGGGATTTACTGGAGTTTGGACTGCGATCTAGTTTGTAGTAATCGAGTGATCGGAGGTGCTCGCTGATGCGAGGTTGACGGACGTTCTGAATTTAAATTTGATACCGATTGGGAATTCTCAATTTGTAACGCCAGTTTACACACTGAACAATTCCTTCTTTGTGTACTTGTAATTTTTAGGACAATCTTTGTGAAAGGCGTGGCCACAACTGGTCATTAATGTTTGACCTAAAGTTATTTGCGAACACAAACAGCAAAGGGTGTCAGTGTCTTCACGATTAAATAAACTTTCAGGACTTCTAGAGCAGTGCATTTCTCTTCAATAATTAACAAACTTAATTAAGTAATAATTAATAAAAAGTTTCCCTTAGGATACTGAACTGAATCAAAATTCAAAATGAACAAAAATTGATATATACGAAATTTTCATAGAAATGTTTGGAAGCCATGCGATCGTTTTCATAAAAAGGTAGCGATATGCTTTAGACACTTAACCGATTAATTAGAAAAAATAAAATAGGGATGAGAAAAATACTATTTAATAATTAAGCAGCAAGTGTCAACGATAGGAAAATGCTAGGTTGAGATCTGGCATCCAAGTATATGTTGTGCCCACATAAGAACTCAAACACGGCAAAAGACAACAGCTTTGTCTTTTGATATTCACATCTATCAAAAAGAATTTATATATCGATGGATTTAGACGGAAAGGGATAACAGTTGCCTGGGTAGCGACTTATAGCCTCTGTCCAACACATATCTGAAAATGTCACATTTTTGAAAATGTGTAAAATGCGGCCTGTACGTTTCCCCATAAGAAAACACATTTCACACATTTTTCAAAATGTGTAAATTCGCCCCGAACATTTCGTGTTTTTTGCGATGATTAATCCAGATTTCTATCGATGTTGTGAAAAATGTGAAAGTATCATAACCATAAACAGCTGATATATCAACGAAGGCAAGCGGCAACTTTAAATAAGAAATTTAAAATTATAATAATCGCACAGGTTTTAGAATTTAAAGTTGGCGAAATGTCGAAAAGAGTCCCTAAAATGGAGCGCTTACTTCAAGAGCGCATTATTTGAGTTTTGGAAGAAAAATTTTCCGCGCTTTATAGAAATGGTATACAATGTTTCAAGAAAAAAATTAATAATAATTGTACCAATAGTTGCACACTAAATACGCCATCTCATTTATTTATTAACAACTGAACATCTCAAAAGAATGTATCGTTCATAAACTGCTGAACTGCTGAGTGGAATACATCGTTCATGAACGAGTTGCTAGACGGAGTGTATAGTTCATGACCGACTGAACGAATACGGAGTGTACCGTTCATGACCGACTGAACGAGTACGGAATACATCGTTCATGACCGACTGAATAGATGAACGAGTGAACTAAATGACCGATTTAGTTCACTAATCACTGAATAAGTTCAGTAGTTCATTTTAATGACCCGTGTAATCGAACTTGGTCTGAACTAAACGACACAACTCTACTATAAATCAAGTTAATAACACAACCAATTTAAGCCACAATTTAAATGCAATTGACTTTTTGAGAATACACAAATATTCTATGGTACAATAAGATATACTGTAGAAAATTTCATTAAGATCGGTTTTTGTTTTGTTTTTTGGTATTTTGACTGCCCACGTGCTTGCGACGCAGTTCCAAGAATTTCTGTATACACACACATTCATGCGCGTCTGCTTTGAATTATATCAACAGCATTGCGATTGTTTTCTGTGCTATTTTAATTGGTTTTTTTTCTCAATAAGACTCAGTTATTAGTGTGGGTGTTGAGTAGAGGCAGTGGCAAGTGGTGCGGTCTGCCGCGAGTTCGAGTGCTGCCAATGGAATTATTTTTTTTTTTTAAATTTATATTAATTCAAACGAGCTGCATGTGGGGTTAGAATAAGAGGGTTCAGGGTATTCCCTAGTCGGGATTTCCTGACTAGAACCTCTTACTTGTTTTTATTTAGTTTGTTGTCTTTATACACGACAACTTTTATTTATGACAAATAATGGTATCACTTACGTACATACCATCCATCTCCAAAAGCGCTTTCGTTGATGTACGGCGGTGAAATGCTGTAATAAAACTTGAAAAAAAGGGCACAAGACAAAAAAAACGCTGTTCATATACGTCTGAGCTATCTTATCTCTCGCTCTAGTTACTCTCTTCTTTTCTTACGCACTCTTTAATAAATTGCTCTTGGCCAACATGGCGATCATCGCAACGGAGAGAAAGAGAGGAAAAAGATTACAGGAAAAAAAAATTGAAAAAGAGTTGACCGATTGAAAATGTACATGCGGTTTTCATTAGACAGAAAAGAAATTTAGAATTTAAAAACAATTTTTGCGGGATGCGCCTAATTGATATAAATTACGTCCATGGCGATCATGGTATAAGAATTCCAGTTATACATGAATATTTTTGAGATGACTTAAATAAAAATTAATTTGAAGAAAAAAAAAGGATTTCTTTGTTACACGGATCCATTAATTATGCTCATCTTATGTGTGGGTGATTCAGCCAACAAAAAAAAATTCGAAGAAATATGCAGCTCCACCGTCGACGTTTGTTGCGAAGGCGCGGAGTAGAACTGATGAGGCGACATTTTACCGACGATAGTCTCTCCCATAAGCTCCACTATAGGCGGCGAATGCACTCTAATGCTGGGAGCGCATTACTGATCTCCAGCGGGAACATATGATTAGAGTTTCGCAAATCATTTTGGGCGAATTCAGTGCATCGTCGGCACCAGTTTTCTTTGGTGATTAATTTAGTCTCGTACTTAATTTATGCTGGTGCTACGTTTTGTTCTAGTACCAAATTTTTCTATTAAGTTAGGTGTGAGCTCTTACTGACTTTTGAGCTCGTAGTTTTTAGTTCGTATTAAGTTTTGCACTCTTGGCGTTTGGCAATTTTAATTTTGTTTGTTTTTTTTATATTAATCTGAGCTTTGCACATCTATGTCCAAAAAAAAACTGTCTATGGACGGCGCGATTTAAAGTTTTCGCACTTGTACAAAAAAAATAGTTTGCTTTCTCACGGAGGACGACTGTCTCCAATGACGACCAGAAATCAAGAGGATGCTAGTAGCGGGGTTCGGCTAAACGAAAGCTATTAACAGGGAACATTCGCCATTTCCAATTTCTTAATATAATATGAAAACCACTCTTTCCATTTCCACTTTTTCCTAACTTGCACTGCTGATCCTGACTCATAGGTGGCGCCATCTACCTATACGATATTCGTTTTTGGTTTTCTTCCACCACGGTAGTGAGCAAAATAGAAAGTTCCATGTATTCAGATATATTAAAACAAGTAAGAGGTTCTAGTCGGGAGCTCCCGACTAGGGAATACCCTGAACCCTCTTATTCGAACACCAAATGGAGCTCGTTTGAATTAATAAAGATAAATTAAAAAAAAAGTTCAATTGGCAGGGTTTGAACTCGCAACTGACCCCATATTTACTTTCCCCGGTAGGACTCGAACTCGCGACAGACTGCACCACTTGCCACTGCCTCTACTCAACATCCACACTAATAATTGAGTATTATTGAGAAAAAAAACAATAAAAATAGCCACACGGAAAACAATGGCAGTGAAGACAGAATTCGAAGCAGACGCGCATGAATGTGTGTGTGTACAATGTACAATGTACACTGTACACTGTACATGTATATATAAATTCTTACAAATTGCGTCGCAACACGTGCACAGTAGTGCGCAGTCAAAATACCGAAAAACAAAACAAAACCCGATCTTAATGAAATTTTTATACAGTAAATCTTATTGCACCATAGAATATTTGTGTATTCTCAAAAAGTCAATTGCATTTAAATTGTGGCTTAAATTAGTTGGCAATACAAGTTGGGTTATTAACTTGATTTATAGCTCTGAGGTGGTAGCAGGAAGGTGGCGATAGGTCTTAAATGAAAGATACTTGACATATATATAATATTCTAGAAGCAACATATCAAGTTTGGCGACTCCAGCTCTTACTATTTACCCAATTTGCTAAAAAAACAGAATGTCGATATCGATTTTTATCGATTGCTTGGAAACGGAGTAAGTTATCGATTATCGGAAACAAACCCGATCTGCGCAGGCACTAGGAGCACATACATCTATAATTTGAGCTCTCTAGCTCTTATAGGTTCTGAGATCCTTGCGTTCATACATACGAATGGACGGACGGACGGACTGACAGACAGACAGACGGACATGGCTGGATCGACTCGGCTATTGATGCTGATCAAGAATTTATATCCTTTATGGGGTCGGAGATGCTTCCTTCTGCCTGTTACATACATTTGCATTTTGCACAAACACAATATACCCTTTTTACCCATTTTCAATGGGTTCAGGGTATAAAAATGTCGTTCGTTCACTTCAAACGTCACTACAAATTCCCCTCCACCAAAATCACACGTTGGGTTATATTCAACAACGTGGGATCCACGCTCGAAACCGATTTGCGTTACTGCTTTAAGTCCTCAATCATTTCTCTGTTGCCCATTTTATGGGCTCGGGATTTACTGGAGGATCAGCCATGTTGGATGTATTCATTTGTTTGGACTGCGATCTAGTTTGTAGTGATCGAGGGATCGGAGGTGCTCGCTGATGCGAGGTTGACGGACGTTCTGAATTTAAATTTGATACCGATTGGGAATTCTCAATTTGTAACGCCAGTTTACACACTGAACAATTCCTTCTTTGTGTACTTGTAATTTTTAGGACAATCTTTGTGAAAGGCGTGGCCACAACTGGTCATTAATGTCTGACCTATAGTTATTTGCGAACACAAACAGCAAAGGGTGTCAGTGTCTTCACGATTAAATAAACTTTCAGGACTTCTAGAGCAGTGCATTTCTCTTCAATAATTAACAAACTTAATTAAGTAATAATTAATAAAAAGTTTCCCTTAGGATACTGAACTGAATCAAAATTCAAAATGAACAAAAATTGATATATACGAAATTTTCATAGAAATGTTTGGAAGCCATGCGATCGTTTTCATAAAAAGGTAGCGATATGCTTTAGACACGTAACCGATTAATTAGAAAAAATAAAATAGGGATGAGAAAAATACTATTTACTACTATTTAAAATACATGTCCGCCGGGACATGTTTGTCTTTAGGTATATATTTTGCTGTTGACAAGGTATCGGTCAAAAGCCATCTGGCTTTTTTCCATAACAATATCACCACAAGTTTATTTAAAATTGATATTCGATGAGTGTGACAATTGTGATTTGCAGCAAACTATTCAGCTGCCAGAACTACATATATACATACACATATACGTATAAAATTTGGGCAGCTATTGTACACATAATCATAAGCGAGGATAAGGTACCATGAAATTTCTTGGGGTAGGTCATAAAATAAATTCGCCACTTACGAATATTCGAGTTGCTTGACGATCATGTGCTAAATGCCGAGGCTCAGTCAGTTTATGACTCCCTTCTCTCGCATATGAGCGAAATCTTCGTTGTCACAACGGCAACACACATGTTTTCAGTCCTACATTATATTAAATAACCTGCTACTAGGTAGGAAGTTGCTGGAACAGTAGCAAATGTACGTACATCTGTAGTATATAAGTTAACCACTGACTATTGGTATTTGCTGACCCAGCGTTCTGGGGAAGCCAATGACCAGAGTCATGATCGCGGCGGTCATACGACACCACACACGAGGCGCTAACGCTGCACTTTTGGTGGCAGCGACGGCGACTCTGCGACAGCGACGTAGGCTAGCTTTGATAATTGATGCCGCAGTGCAGAGCGCACTCGCAGCACAATCGCAAGAATTCGTGAATAGGGAAGCTGCGCTAAGGCAGGAGGTTCAACAAAAACAGATTGCGCAGGTGTCAAACAAGTTAAGAAACACACAACTTTCAGTGCCAGAAGTGAAGGTTTATAGGGAAGTTGAAATCATAGACGGGGTGGAATATAACGAGCCGCTCGACGTGGTAAAATGTCTTACTGAGTTCCATGGGACCCAAGACACTTACGTGTCCTAGAGGCAGGCCGCGCCTATAAAATTTTCAAAACATACAACGGAAGTTCACGTCATTACCAAGCCACCGTAATCATTAGGAGTAAAGTGAGAGGCCCGGCAGACGCTGTTCTCGCCTCTTTTAACACGCCGTTAAATTTTGAGGCCATCATAGCGACGATGGACTTTACTTATAGTGACAAGCGGGCTATCCATGTGATTGAACAGGAAATGGGTACGCTTAGGCAGGGAGGCTTGTCCATTCTACAGTAATACGACGAGGTTGAGAAAAAACTCACGTTACTTACGAACAAAGCCCATATGACGTATGACAGCAATTTGGCGGCGGGCATGTGTGAAAAATTCAGGGGTGACGCACTTCGCGTATTCATCTCTGGACTAAAACGCAGTCTAAGCGATGTGTTGTTTTCGGCTCACCCTTCGGATGTTTAATTAAAAATTTCCCTTAGGATACTGAACTGAATCAAAATTCAAAATGAACAAAAATTGATAAATACGAAATTTTCATAAAAATGTTTGGAAGCCATGCGATCGTTTTCATAAAAAGGTAGCGATATGCTTTAGACACGTAACCGATTGACTAGAAAAAAAAAATAGGGAGGAGAAAAATACTATTTAATAATTACGCAGCAAGTGTCAACGATAGGAAAATGCTAGGATGAGATCTGGCATCCAAGTATATGTTGTGCCCACATAAGAACTCAAACACGGCAAAAGACAACAGTTTGGTCCTTTGGATGTTCACAACTACTCGGACATCTATCAAAAAGAATTAAAATATCGATGGATTTAGACGGAAAGGGATAACAGTTGCCTGGGTAGCGACTTATAGCCTCTGTCCACTGAACACATTTCTGACACATTTCTGAAAATGTCACATTTTTGAAAATGTGTAAAATGCGGCCTGTACGTTTTCCCATAAGAAAACACATTTCACACATTTTTCAAAAAAGGCACATTTTTGTAAAATGTGTAAATTCGCCCCGAACATTTCGTGTTTTTTGCGATGATTAATCCAGATTTCTATCGATGTTGTGAAAAATGTGAAAGTATCATAACCATAAACAGCTGATATATCAACGAAGGCAAGCGGCAACTTTAAATAAGAAATTTAAAATTATAATAATCGCACAGGTTTTAGAATTTCAAGTGGGCGAAATGTCGAAAAGAGTCCCTAAAATGGAGCGCTTACTTCTAGAGCGCATTATTTGAGTTTTGGAAGAAAAATTTTCGGCGCTTATCTAAATTAAAGCAACTCGATCAGCTGTTTATTTAAAGAAGCGGTACTTTTCCCACTCACATGCTACTGACAACCGGTGGGACACCAATATGTGAAATTTGAAAATGTGACATTTCTTAAGCCAGTGGACAGAGGCTATTAAGTGCGAAAGTAGCGCTAACTCCATAGAGCAACGGTTGTGTATAATTGGGTCAGGTAAAAATAAACGGGATTGCCGCAGCACATTTCTCCGCGTAAAACCAATAAACAACGTCTACCATACACGGACAGGCAATCATACCGGGATTAAATTGATGACATAGAAAACTCAGTGCAAAGAAAATGGACTGTGTTTGTTGCTGGTTTCTCTGTCGTGCCTACAAGGCAGCGCGTAGAAAAAACAACTACACAATTTGGGTATTAAATTGTCGTTGCAGAGCCGAGTCTCGGCGCAAGTAGGTAGAAAATTTGAATGCCAGCAGGCCATGGCATTCAGATCAAAGGGTTACGCGCACGGCGCACCAACATCATATATTATGACGTCCCACTTCATAGAATTTTATTTCTTGTGATGTTTAGTATATATTTCTACCTTTATTACGTACATTTAAATAATTTATGAATAGGGTCCTTTATAGTAAATAATTGATTGACATATGTAATCATTTTAATTACGAAATGATCGCACCGAAAAAGCCTTAGGCTGTGACGTCACATGCGCAACAGAATATTGCAATCTTCTTAAGTTCATAGACTTCCCTTGGCTTGGCAGACACATACATATGTGAAGATTTGCACCAATATGTTTGCGATGAGACACACATACAACAACTATTAGGCGGGTCGCGGCATTGATACCCTTATTTATAGAAATGGTATACAATGTTTCAAGAAAAAATTAACAATAATTGTACCAATAGTTGCACACTAAATACGAAATTTTTAACATTGCAAAATTATACAAATTTTTTTAAATTTCCAATTATTGTTATTTTACGTTCTTAATTTGATTTTTTTATTAATTTGCCCTATTATTAACTAATATTAATAATCAACAAAAGTAAAAAATTTTAAAATATACATAAATTATATAATTTTAACAAAAAAAAGCGTTTTTAAATTCAATATGAAAAGTTGGAGTTCAATATTTAGAACAAACATCTCCCATATATGTTTCCAGCCAATAAGGAATTATTAAAACCGAAAGGCATATTAAGTTGCTTCTTTATGGTAACCACGGGCGATCTATCAATAGAAAATAATGTAAAGCAAAATATTTTGATTTTTTTATTTAATATGCACACTTCCCTTTTTGTTATAAAGTAATCCATTCATTGGTGTATACATACATTTGAGACATGCCTACCTCTCCCACCTTCTTTATAAAATAATACAATTAAAACCCCTATTCCTATAATATTCGTATTTTTCTTGCCGCCGGGACATGTTTGTCTTTAGGTATATATTTTGATGTTGACAAGGTATCGGTCAAAAGCCATCTGGCTTTTTTCCATAACAATATCACCACAAGTTTATTTAAAATTGATATTCGATGAGTGTGACAATTGTGATTTGCAGCAAACCATTCAGCTGCCAGAACTACATATATACATACACATATACGTAGCATAAAATTTGGGCAGCTATTGCACACATAATCATAAGCGAGGATAAGGTACCATGAAATTTCTTGGGGTAGGTCATAAAATAAATTCGCCACTTACGAATATTCGAGTTGCTTGACGATCATGTGCTAAATGCCGAGGCTCAGTCAGTTTATGACTCCCTTCTCTCGCATATGAGCGAAATCTTCGTTGTCACAACGGCAACACACATGTTTTCAGTCCTACATTATATTAAATAACCTGCTACTAGGTAGGCAGTTGCTGGAACAGTAGCAAATGTACGTACATCTGTAGTATATAAGTTAACCACTGACTATTGGTATTTGCTGACCCAGCGTTCTGGGGAAGCCAATGACCAGAGTCATGATCGCGGCGATCATCCGACACCACACACGAGGCGCTAACGCTGCACTTTTGGTGGCAGCGACGGCGACTCTGCGACAGCGACGTAGGCTAGCTTTGATAATGGATGCCGCAGTGCAGAGCGCACTCGCAGCACAATCGCAAAAATTCGTGAATAGGGAAGCTGCGCTAAGGCAGGAGCTTCAACAAAAACAGATTGCGCAGGTGTCAAACAAGTTAAGAAACACACAACTTTCAGTGCCAGAAGTGAAGGTTTATAGGGAAGTTGAAATCATAGACGAAGTGGAATGTAGCGAGCCGCTCGTCGTGGTAAAATGTCTTACTGAGTTCCATGGGACCCAAGACACTTACGTGTCCTGGAGGCAGGCCGCGCCTATAAAATTTTCAAAAAATACAACGGAAGTTCACGTCGTTGCCAAGCCACCGTAATCATTAGGAGTAAAGTGAGAGGCCCGGCAGACGCTGTTCTCGCCTCTTTTAACACGCCGTTAAATTTTGAGGCCATCATAGCGACGATGGACTTTACTTATAGTGACAAGCGGGCTATCCATGTGATTGAACAGGAAATGGGTACGCTTAGGCAGGGAGGCTTGTCCATTCTACAGTAATACGACGAGGTTGAGAAAAAACTCACGTTACTTACGAACAAAGCCCATATGACGTATGACAGCAATTTGGCGGCGGGCATGTGTGAAAAATTCAGGGGTGACGCACTTCGCGTATTCATCTCTGGACTAAAACGCAGTCTAAGCGATGTGTTGTTTTCGGCTCACCCTTCGGATCTGCCGACGGCACAAGCGTTAGCCCAGGAGGTCGAGGCTAATCACGATATGCCTTTGCGACAAGCTTTGCTAGGAGAGCGAGTTCGTCCAGAACAGCGCCAGCAACAACAGCAACAAAAGAAAAAGCAATTCTCTCAGGGCAGCCAGAGCAAGAATCCTCATTTCAAGAAGCATAACGGCCAATCCACAGATGGAGGCTAGAATAGAGCTGGGGCCGATAATGCCCCAGTTCCCATGGAAGTCGATCCCCCTTCTTCCAGGTTTAGACGGCCCACAAACTTTTCGAATCCCCAAGGCTCGGTTAAGTTTAACGTCAGCCAAGGTCAGGGAAATAAACGCCATGCCGGTTCGGACCGCGCGACGTTCCAAAGGAGGCAAAGTGTAGACCACATCCAGGCAAGCGAGGCTGAGGGCGCAGGGTATGCCGACGCGGCACAAGAGGCATCAGACGAACAACAAGACGAACACAGCCCAGACTATGATAGCGATAGCACAATCGACACGGGTGCGGCAAAAAACTACATCAGGCCGAACAAACGCCTTAAAGGCGTCGTCCCTGTCGAGTCCCCCCTCGTTGTCCACTCTATCCATGGGTCTAACAATATCGCTGAAAAATGCAAGTTGCCCATGCTTGGGTGCGACACTTATTTTTTCCTACTAGACTCCTTATCCACTTTTGATGGAATTATAGGGCTCGACCTGCTAAAGCAGGTGGGAGCAGTTTTATGCCTACAAAAAGGTGTGTTAAAATTTGGTGCGACCTCGGAAGCGTTGCAGTACCACAAGTGTGCGAACGTAAACCACACGAAAAACAAAGAGGTAGAGGCACCACCTGCGGTGAAGGCAGATTTCCTGCGAGTACTTCACCGAAACAGCAAAGCTTTCGCGAACTCTAACGAGGCGCTGCCTTACAACACGGCTGTCGTGGCCACAATCCGTACGACCGACGAAAGTGTGGTCTACTCAAAACTATACCCCTACCCTAGTGGTGTAAATGATTTTGTCATTGCGGAAGTCAACGAACTTCTGAAAAATGGCATAATCAGGAATTCGAAATCACCATACAACAATCCGTTGTGGGTGGTCGATAAGAAAGGCACAGATTAGTTAGGTAATAAAAATAAACGTCTGGTGATAGACTTTAGGAAACTTAACCTCAGGACTGTTGCCGACAATTACCCAATGCCAAGTATCGCAATGACACTGGCTAATCTGGGTAAAGCCAAATACTTCACGACGCTCGATCTGAAATCAGGTTATCACCAGATTACTCTGGCAGAGCAAGACCGTGAGAAGACGGCCTTTTCGAACAATGGTGGAAAGTACGAATTTTGTCGACTTCCTTTTGGTTGCAGCGAGCATTTTTCAGTGGACCATAGATGACGTCCTGCGGGAGCAAATTGGAAAATCTTGCTACGTTTATGTAGACGACGTCATCGTGTTTTCGGAAAACGAGTCGGACCATGTCAGGCATGTCGACTGGGTATTAGGGAGACTTTTAAACGCAAACATGCGTGTGGCACACGAGAAGTCACAGTTTTTTAAAGAAAGCGTCGAGTATCTCGGCTTTATAGTGACTAAAGATGGTGCAAAATCAGATCCAGAAAAGGTAAAAGCCATTCGGGAATATGCTGAGCCGACTACGATGTTTGAAGTAAGATCCTTTTTGGGATTGGCAAGCTATTACCGCTGTTTTATCAAAGATTTTGCAGCAATAGCGAAACCAGTCTCTGACATCCTAAAAGGGGAAAACGGATCCATGCAAGTACAGATCTAGAAAAGTTCCTATACAATTCAACGATGCTCAGCGCAACGCGTTCCAGAGGATTAGGAACATATTGGCGTCGGAAGACGTAATACTGATGTACCCGGATTATAAAAAACCATTCGACTTGACTACAGACGCCTCAGCCTACGGCATTGGCGCAGTTCTGGCACAGAACGCTTTCCTCTGAAGAGGAATTTCATACTTTTCAGCGAAAAAACTCGCCACATAATAAATTTCACCGATAGGGACGACCTTATCGAAACAATAAAGATCGTAATTAACCCGAATGTGGTTAACGCGTTTCACTGTACTCTCCCAATCATGGACAGTTTCCAGCATGAGTTGGTAAGAGCCTTTCCGACTACGAAGTTTTGGTATTGCAAAAACCTCGTGGCCGACGTGTTCGACGTCAGTGATAGAAGAGAAATCATCACTAAGGAACACAATCGAGCCCATAGGGCGGCTCGGGAGAATGTGAAACAGGTCATGACGGAATACTATTTTCCTAAAATAAAAGAAAATAAAAACCAAATTGGCTAAGGAGGTGGTCCTTAACTGTAAGATTTGCACCAAAGCTAAATACGATAGACACCCAAAAAAGCAAGAACTCGGCCAGCCGCCACTTCCCTCAAAAACAGGAGAAATGTTACATATCGACATTTTCTCCACAGACAAAAAATTCTTTTTGACTTGCGTAGACAAATTCTCGAAGTTTGTGGTGGTCCAGGTTATAGCTTCTCGAACGATAGAAGACACGAGACCGCCCCTGCTAGCTTTAATGAATATTTTCCCTTCGGCTAAGCAGGTATATTGCGACAATGAGCTCGCATTCAAGTCAGAGACTATCAGGTCTCTGCTATTGAACAATTACGGCGTCAGCGTGGTAAACGCGCCTCCCCTTCATAGCACGTCTAATGGGCAGGTAGGACGCTTTCACAGCACTCTTCTGGAAATAGTTAGGTGCTTAAAGCTACAAAGGGGTATAGTTGACACGGTCGACCTCATCCTGCAGGCCACTATCGAATATAACAATTCCATTCACTCAGTGGTTGAGAGAAAGCCTAAGGACATATTGCTTAACCCTCTGCCGGAATCTACCCGCGAGGTTAGAGACAAGATAGAAAGGGCTCAAATTCGGCAGAACGCCAGGGTTAACCAAAGGCGTCAGAACAGAGTATTTGAAGTAGGGGAAAAGGTTCTGGTTAAGACGAACCGCAGACTAGGCAACAAGTTATCGCCATTGTGCATTGAAAAAAAGGTTGAAGCGGACTTGGGGACAACGGTCCTCATTGAGGGAAGGGTGGTCCACCAGGACAACCTCCGTTGAATTTAAAGCTAAGTTCTTTCATTACCGTTTTCATATAGACTGCATGCTTGATCTTTCGTTGTTTCAAATCAATTTAATTTCTAATCATTTGAATAGAACACTTGACCTTGTATTTGTTAACGACTACCTTTTTTCTAATGTGTCTAGGTACCCTCCTTTATCCTCCCTGAGGATGTATATCATCCTACTTTAGAGATTACAATGTTCAATTGTAATCGTCTCATTTCGTGCTCATCAGCCAATAAGCCCCGCCTCTGCTTTCGCAAAGGAAATTATTCATTGCTGAATCAGCTTATTTATGCAACCGATTGGTCTTTTTTTATATGACTCGGTTGATATGAATACTGCTATTACTTTTTTTTATAGCACCCTAAACTCCCTATTAGATATGAGTATTCCCAAGTCAATTCCTTCGACTACTTCTTCAAAACCACCCTGGCTTACTCCCAGATTGTCACATCTTAAAAACTTAAAATCTAAATATTTTAAAAAGTTTAAAAAGTCTGGTTCGTGTACAGACTTGGCTAAATATTCCATAGCCAAGTCGAACTTCTTTCATCTGAATTCTCAATGCTATGAGAATTATCTAACTCGTTGTAAAAGGCAATTTGCCCAAAATCCGAGAGTGTTTTACAAGTTTGAAAAGAAGCTTAAATCTTTAAGTTTGCCAACTTCTTTTTCTTTCGTGATGGATAAAGCTAGTAATGACTCTGATTCTGCTAATCTCTTTGCTAATTTTTTCCAATCGACTTACTCCTCAGTCTGTCCTAATAATAATTCTTACCCTTATACTATTTCTTCCTCTAGTTCTATACCTCCTCCTATTATTTCACACTCTTCTCTCCTTTTAGCTATAAACTCTTTAAAATCTTCTTACTCTCCTGGGCCCGACAATATTCCTAGTTGTCTACTCAAGGAGTGTAGTTCTTCCCTTCTTTATCCATTGCAAAAGCTTTTTAATCTATCTCTTGAATCTTCTGTCTTTCCATCTCTTTGGAAAGAATCTTATATCATTCCTCTCCACAAGAAAAGTGGAAAGTCTGATATACAAAATTACAGGGGCATTGCAAAACTGTCCGCTATTCCTAAATTATTTGAAAAAATAATCACTTCGAATTTGCAGCATTTCTGCAAATCAGTTGTTTCCCCTGTTCAACATGGATTCGTAAAGTATCGGTATACGACCAATCTGCTTGAATTTACTTCCTTGGTAAATGATGCTTTTCTTTCGAAAATGCAAACTGATGTCATTTATACTGACTTCAGTAAGGCGTTTAACTCTGTGCTCCACGATATTTTACTCTTTATTTTTTCTTATTTATTTTATTTTATTAATTAATATAGCAAACTAAGATTATCTTTAATTTTACTTAAGAACACTTTTTTCCTACTTACACCCTTCTTAGCTGTGAAAAGGGGCACAGCTGGCGGACTGGCAACTAAAACACCTCCATCGGTCGGTGATGCTATTTAGAGAACCAACTGAGAACTCTCTGTTTCTTATGAAACAGCGGTTGCTGAAAAAGGAATTTACCACAACCAAAGACAAGCTAGACGTATGACCGAACCACAGGAAAGATCAGATAGATTTGGCAACAGAGAGCAAGCTAACTGAGGTTTGGGATCAAATGGGCGCCGAAACCAATCAAACAGACAAAGAAGTCGTTCAAAGGAAATAAATTCCAGTAATAGCAACAGAACATCATATAGACGAGACCAGAGTAACAATAGAACATCAAATGGACGAGACCAGAGTAACAACAGACACCAGAAAGGGTACAACAACAAAAGATACAATCGAAATGATAAATCCAGCGGACAGACAAAGACAACAAACTTTTCTCACCAATCCTATAAGTCAGCGAACTCTAGGAACAATCAAGCCCAGGGCAACAATCAGGAAGAAACACACAATATAATTGACAACGAAAATTTTCAGTCTGCAGCCTCAGGGACCACCCAGGGTACATAAGCAAAAACACGCATAGTTCACTCTTACCGTACATCCAATTAGATTCCCCATTTGGTAAACAACTAAAATTTCTAATAGATACAGGACCTACAATATCATTTATTGACCCCCAATTTGTGCCAGTTGAATTTCACATAAAATTAACAACACCAAAGATTATAAAAACAATAATTAACACACATACATTAAACCACATGTGTACGTTAAAATTATTTGACGAATTCAAACAAGAGGGAACAGCTAATTTCTTATTATTCAAATTCCACTCGTACTTTAACGGTCTTATAGGGATGGACCTATTAAAACAATTAAAAGCAAAAGTAGACCTTGACAGATCAATTCTTCAGACACCCAAAAGAGAAATACCGATCAACTCAAAACAAAACATAATAGGAGAAAAACAAGCAATAGAAGACGCAACAAGGAAAGTCTTAAAAATTCCTGTAACTTTAAAAGAAGGTACATTTTACATTCAAAAGACATCAAAGTTTACAAACGAACACGATTTCTTATAGGAGTTAAATTTATACCAAAGAAAATTATATCCTGAAGTAGCAAAACAAATGACCGACAAAGTTCAGAAACGTACTTGTAAATTAAACTAACACCCCGATTCTGAATTCACAAGGTCTTGAAGGAACACGGGCCAACATTCATATCAACTAGGAAACAAAAATCCATAAAAGTTAAAAGTTAAAACAAAAAAAAAAAAATGAAATAACAAAAAAACAACAAATTAAGACATAACATAACCCTATCCATATGATACTTACAGATTCTATTATACGACCGGGCAATACATTAACATACAGCACTTGGAACATGGTACACCTACAGTTAAATTAGAGCTAGGACCAGCCAGGGTAATTTACAACTATAAAATATCCTCACATGTAGTGCGCTTACAGGAATTCTTAGACAATATTGACCATTTCTATAAAGCTCTAAAGGGCTTAAGGAGTTTTACATTCTCTGGAGAAGCTGTAGAAATTCTTGAAGCCAAACTAGGACAACTTCAAGAGAAAGTAAATATTTTGGTACCTAGAAAAAGACAAAAAAAAAGGAGCTATAAATGGCCTAGGGAGCATAATTAAAGCCATTACAGGACACATGGACTCAATAGATTCCAGGAAGATAGACCAAGAAATAAAACTTATGCAAGGAAATATGAACGATATAACAAAAACCATGAACGAACAAATATTAGAAAACCATGAGATCATAGTAAGGTTCGGAAATATTACCGAACATATCAATAAAGAACAAATCGTAATAAACACTTTCATAAAAAATTACAAAAATTAGGTCTATAAAGAACTAAATCAGGAACATAACGAAATACATGTCTTACAGTATATTAACAGAATAGGATATAACATAGATGTAATGTACAATCATTTGAACAACATTTTCGAAAGTATCTTACTAACAAAATTAAACATAATTCCAAAATTCATACTATTTTTATTTATTTATTTATTTATTTATTAATGGTCGACAAAACGAGTGTCTTCCTCATTATTCAGTAGATTATACATACAATAGATAATGGAATTATATGCTAAAAGCCTAGTTAGATAACACAGTTCTCTAAATAGCATCACCGACCGCTGGAGGTGTTTTAGTTATATATAGAGTGTTAAGTATATAGAGTGTTAAGTGGATATAGAGTGTTAAGTAGATCAATGGAAGAACTAGAAAAAATCACAGACATTTTGTCCAAGCAAAACATAACAATAATATCACAAGAGCATTTATACAGACTTTTAGAAATGGAACCCTTGAACCAGAACAACAAAAAATTGCACTCATAATCCCATTACCAGTCAATATCACAAAATATGTAAACATACCAGAATATATAGTATATGATAAGAATAACATTGAAACCTTTAAACAAAAATGTAACAAAATTCATTACCAATATTTTTGTAAGACATAAGTTGCCAGGGTTGCAACGTGGGATATAAGCTGCCTAAAAGGATTATTAAACGAAGAAAAAGCAACATGTGACGTAATGGAGGTTGGCGAACGAGAGCAAATTTTAGAACCAGAAAAAGGGTTCATCCTTGTACTAACTGGAGTAAATGTCAAGATTGAGCCGATACGCCATATGATGTGGTGTTTATATGCGACCCAGCCGTGCAACGCAGGGAGTGGCGAAGGGGCATAGTGGAGGAGGTCTACCCTACACCAGATGGAGTGCCTCGACGCAATGTTGTTAATAGAATAAAGACGCGCATTAAAGTTATGTGTGCACATGTATTGTTATTGAAATGACAATGTAGTGTAGTGTATTCCTACACACATATACATACATTCATAACTCAACTTGTAACACTTTGTTGCAAGTCTATATAATTATAAATATATTCAGTCAAGCGCATAGTATAAATAGGATCATATACATATATGTATGTACATAAACATGCACACACATACATACCGTGCTGCGCAACTAAGTAACATGATGCCACTTGAGCAGGCCAAGATAGCGCGAGACCGTTAACCGACGGCTAACCGCTGATCTTGCACTTTAGGCGCTCCGAGAGTGAGCTCACTTATGTATGAGTACACCAGCTCTCTCTCTCTCTCTCTCTTTGTAGCTGTTAACCGGTAACAGCATTAGCATATACATGTATCCATAGGCTAAGTACATTATATTGACTTTGAACAAATTCATTCTAAAAACCAAGCATATCAGCACTGACGTGCTTACGTCTTATTACAAATATATAATTACATGGTGACCGTGACTTGATCACGAATCCCTGCCTGGAGACAGTAGACCAAGTTTAAGGATAAATAAATGCCTGCCTGAAGGCAGACGACTCTGACTGCACCTTAATACAAAGATATCTATGATATCTGCCGTCGTAACTTGGACATAGAGCGTCCCATATACTGAGTGAGTAGAGAGTGAGTGTTATGGTAAAAAAAAACGCGGTGGGTTGCAATATAAAATAAAAACGAGAAAGAAAGGATATCTTCGGCACGCCGAAGATCTAATACCCTTGCAGACCCAACCTTTTCATAATGCTCATAGTGCTTTGCCCGTATCTAAGAAGCACAGGGAAAATAGTTAATGCCGAGTTTGGTCAAGATATCTTGATAAACAAAATGTTTTTTCATACAAAAACTTAATTGTCGACCGATCGTTCCTATGGCAGCTATATGATATAGTGGTCCGATCTTAATAGGATTTTGCTTATATATGAGGAGCATAGTAAAACTAATAAATGCCGAGTTTGGTCAAGATATCTTGATAAACAAAATGTTTTTTCATACAAAAACTTAATTTTCGACCGATCGTTCCTATGGCAGCTATATGATATAGGGGTCCGATCTTAATAGGATTTTGCATATATATGAGGAGCTTAGTAAAACTAATAAATGCCGAGTTTGGTCAAGATATCTTGAAAAACAAAATGATTTTTCATACAAAAACTTAATTTTCGACCGATCGTTCCTATGGCAGCTATATGATATAGTGGTCCGATCCAGCTGGTTTTGACATATGTGCTGCGTGCAACAGAAAAAGAGACTTCTGCAAAGTTTCATTAAGATAGCTTTTAAACTGAGAGACTAGTTCGCATAGAAACAGACAGACGGACAGACGGACAGACGGACAGACTGACATGGCTATATTGACTCGGCTGTTGATGCTTGTAACGAACACGACGGCTACGCTGGGCACGTCTCGCCTAACACTAGTATTGTGCATTGGAAGCGTACTCCGTCTACGGGTTCCGACCGTGCTCAGGGAAGGGGCGTGGGTTCTTTTGCTCCCTAACACACTCGACGCGTCAAGTATAATAAAGAAAAAAAGTAGACAGAGTTAAGGTATGACGGAATACCACGATATATAAGGAGCGACTACGGTCTGCAAGCAGAATATATCATAAAGAGCCGAGGAGCTAAGATGTTGGCTACCCTCGGTCTTCACCCACCCTACCTGTAGCTGCATCTGCGGTTGTCATTGCAACTACCCTTTTATATGCGATATTATTTACCTAAGGTGCCCAAAAAGGAATTAAGATTTCATTTTATCATATAATTGTATTCAAAGAGAATTTAAATTCATGATCGTACTTCATTATACATTACGTGAAAAGAACAACGTTTTTTTCTCTTTATAAAACTAAACTCAATCTGGGCCAAAACATACATGAATGAGATTACACTTCGAAACTAATACTAAGTTAAATCACTGCTGATCTGAATGATCCACAAAAATTACTTGTATTTACGAAGGCTGATTAGGAGTACACCCGCTGACTATAACCGCGATTTAAACAATATGTACAATTCGATAAGTTGACTTATTACCTTTTGATCTTTCACACAGTACTCACTACTTTAGTATAATCCAACGATGTCAGCAGGCCTGTTGACGACGATGATGTGCTGTGGAATCTTAATTGAACTGTGTAACGTAGAAATATAGTCAGCGACATATACATGCTAAATCAGGATCGAAAGACAATGTCAGCGATATAAAACGGAAAGAATTGCAATTTAAATTTCATGTGTACTTATGCCCTTCGCTTATACATACGGCCAGTATGCCGTTTAACAATTATATCCGATGTTGTAAATCCGAGTGAGGGTGCGCACTGGTTAGCTATCCACCAGATCTGCGCTCAAGAATGTCCGGGAATCGATGGGTCGAACACGTGGTCACGTTGGTCGGCCTGTGCGTGCAGCAAGAACTATTGGTTAGCGAGGTTCAAAGCTTATCTGCCGAAACTGAGACGATGCTGAAATTTTGGATCGGCCTTAGGAAATTCGCTGCCTGCTACCAGTGTAGATTGTCGCTATTTGGTGCTTTGGGCTTTGGCTTTGGCTTTGGCAAGAGTACGCGTTATGCGTAATTTTTGTACGCAATAACGCGGCGCCGCAATTTAGCCTGCACCTTCCTACGACATCCACACACAGGAATGGCACCCCTCGACTCCAGTAACGATCCCTTAGTGAAGATTTGTCAAAACGTCCGAATTCCGGAATTTTTCTTTATTCCGGTGAAAGGTTATAGCCAAGCTCTCGGAAGCGCATGATGTCTATATTTACCTTTTTTTTCTTTCCCATTGACTTGGGATTTTTTTTTCTTCGAGCTTGAGTGCCGATACACGTGGGTTTATCACGCCCACGTGAAAAATTGAACTTTATAATTTTTACAGCAATCTAAAGCGACTGTACTCGTTAGCGATTGAAATGGAAAAAGAATGACGCCACGCCAAAACTAAAAGAGCCAATTACGCATTAACCCAAGACACGATATTTTCATTCGCAACGGCGTCATTAACATAGGTCATGGCCACTCTAGTTATGTTATTAACATACGCTGATCATATGTAATTGCATAAATGTTATGGTGCAATGCTGCCCATTGAAGTTGATTGCGATCAGCTGATCATGCCAATGGCAATGTATATTTACATTTACAAAAATAAAACTTATCGCCCCATCACAACGCAGGTTTAATCGAAAGGATTAACTAATACTGAGATAAAAGCTGAAAAAGGTGTGATTACTTACATTCCCAAATGTCTTTAGCATGGTAATGAACAAGTTCTTTTCCCTTGAGGTCTTCTAACAAATATATACAATTACCAATTTTTCGTTTGATACGTGCTTTAGTTCCAACTGGTGCAAGTTTTGCGTTGAAATGCTTAGCCAAATTGCTTAAAACGAAGTTGCGTTTTATTACTATTTGACCGACTTCAAAAGAACGAGGGCGTGTGCGTAAGTTATATGTTCCCAAATTCTTTTCATATGCCATATCCATGTGTTTTTGAATATTAGAACGTAATAAGGGAAATTCGTCTGCTCGATCGAGTTTTAATTGCCCTTCATTCAGCATGTTCAGGCTTTTGAGCAACTTGTAATCATTGCCGTGCTTAATCATATTTTGCCCAAACACAACGAAGTATGGAAAAATTCCAATAGACTGGTGTATGGTGTTTCGTAACGAACTATTTATACTACTAATGTATACATCCCATAGGCTTTGGTCGGACCGAATATATGTGCGCAAAGCAGCATTAATCGAACGAATAACTCTTTCCACCGCGTTTGCCTGTGGCGAGTATACACCGGTACACATATGCTGTATGCCGTACTTCGACAAGAGAGAGGAGAACTCCAGGCTTTTAAATTGAGTGCCATTGTCACTCACTATTATCTCGGGTACTCCAAAACAGTCAAATATATCTTCTTGCAGTATATCTACCACTACTTTGGCATTGAGCCTTTTTATGGGCTTGAGAAATGTGAACTTTGAGTAGTGATCCAGAATGACGAATATACCAATGTTTCGTTTTTTTGATGGTGGGTACGGACCAACAAAGTCGACATATAACCTTTGGAAAGGCCTTTCGTTGACCACTTGGTTTCCCATGGTCGGCTTGGGGCATCGATTAGGACCTTTCGACGTTTGACAGAACTCGCAGTGCCGTATGTACTCGCGTACGTCAACCACCATGTTCGGCCAATACAAATGTCTGCGAATACATTCCAAACATTTGGCCATCCCACAATGCGCGGATGTTGGTTGATCATGTGCTGCTTTCATAACATTTAAGCGTAATTCAGACGGCACAAATAATTTCCAGCCCTTCATGTTCTCGTCTAAACTACTAGCTGAGCATTCATTTCGGAAATATATATAATCATCTACAACTCGAAAATCTGGCAAGTTGGAACGAATAATATTATCTTTTAGCCGGCAGTATTCGTTGGATCGAAATGCCCCCGAAGACAAATCGATTTCAGGGTATACTTCTAGGTCCAACGCAGCTAGTTCGTCTGCTGGCTCAAAGGCACGGGAAAGCGTGTCTGCGACCACATTCTCACTACCCTTGCGATGTTCGATAGAAAAATGATATCCTTGCAATTTGAATGACCATCTAGCTAGTCTACCACTTAGATCTTTTTGATTCATTAGCCAACGTAAACTTGCATGATCAGTCACGACTTTAAAATCGTGTCCTTCGATGTACATGCGAAATTTTCTTACAGCCAATACAACGGCAAGACATTCGAGTTCCGTAACGGAATAAATTCGCTGCGCTTTATTTAGTTTTTTCGACATGTATGCGATGGGTTGCTCGATTCCTGACTCATCACATTGGGCTAATTGACCGCCTACACCATGCATGGAAGCATCGCATTGGACTATAAATGGCTTCTCATAGTTTGCGTTTATCAAGAACGGTGCTGAGGATAATTTCCTTTTGATTTCTTCAAACGATATTTGAGCATCATCATTCCAAGCAAATGACGTGCCCTTCAACAACTCTGTGAGGTGAAAGATAATCGACGAGTAGTGAGGGATAAACCGTTGATACCAACCGGTCATTCCTAGGAATCGTCTCAGCTGTCTTTTTGTTGACGGCACTGGAAAATCTGCCACTGCTTCAACTTTAGCCGGATTAGGCTGCAAGGTGCCTTCACCTACGATGTAGCCAAGATATTCGACTTTTGTTAGACAAAAATTACTTTTACGGATATTAATAGTTAAACCTGCCCTACGCAATCGTGCGGCGATTTCAGCCAAATGAATTAAATGTTCATCAAAACTTTGCGATAAAACAAGTAAATCATCCAAGTAAACCATAACATGACCTTTCATGTCGTAAGGAATTACTTGATCCATCAATCGGCTCATTGTCTGCGGTGCATTGCACAATCCAAATGGCATCCGCTTAAATTGATATAACGGCCTGTTCGGGATAGTGAATGCTGTTTTTGCCCGCGATGATTCATCCAAGCAGATTTGCCAAAAGGCATCTTTTAAATCGATTTTCGACACACAATGTATGTGTATTTATTTATTTATTTATTAATGGTCGACAAAACGAGTGTCTTCCTCATTATTCAGTAGATTATACATACAATAGATAATGGAATTATATGCTAAAAGCCTAGTTAGATAACACAGTTCTCTAAATAGCATCACCGACCGCTGGAGGTGTTTTAGTTATATATAGAGTGTTAAGTATATAGAGTGTTAAGTGGATATAGAGTGTTAAGTAGATCAATGGAAGAACTAGAAAAAATCACAGACATTTTGTCCAAGCAAAACATAACAATAATATCACAAGAGCATTTATACAGACTTTTAGAAATGGAACCCTTGAACCAGAACAACAAAAAATTGCACACATAATCCCATTACCAGTCAATATCACAAAATATGTAAACATACCAGAATATATAGTATATGATAAGAATAACATTGAAACCTTTAAACAAAAATGTAACAAAATTCATTACCAATATTTTTGTAAGACATAAGTTGCCAGGGTTGCAACGTGGGATATAAGCTGCCTAAAAGGATTATTAAACGAAGAAAAAGCAACATGTGACGTAATGGAGGTTGGCGAACGAGAGCAAATTTTAGAACCAGAAAAAGGGTTCATCCTTGTACTAACTGGAGTAAATGTCAAGATTGAGCCGATACGCCATATGATGTGGTGTTTATATGCGACCCAGCCGTGCAACGCAGGGAGTGGCGAAGGGGCATAGTGGAGGAGGTCTACCCTACACCAGATGGAGTGCCTCGACGCAATGTTGTTAATAGAATAAAGACGCGCATTAAAGTTATGTGTGCACATGTATTGTTATTGAAATGACAATGTAGTGTAGTGTATTCCTACACACATATACATACATTCATAACTCAACTTGTAACACTTTGTTGCAAGTCTATATAATTATAAATATATTCAGTCAAGCGCATAGTATAAATAGGATCATATACATATATGTATGTACATAAACATGCACACACATACATACCGTGCTGCGCAACTAAGTAACATGATGCCACTTGAGCAGGCCAAGATAGCGCGAGACCGTTAACCGACGGCTAACCGCTGATCTTGCACTTTAGGCGCTCCGAGAGTGAGCGCACTTATGTATGAGTACACCAGCTCTCTCTCTCTCTCTCTCTTTGTAGCTGTTAACCGGTAACAGCATTAGCATATACATGTATCCATAGGCTAAGTACATTATATTGACTTTGAACAAATTCATTCTAAAAACCAAGCATATCAGCACTGACGTGCTTACGTCTTATTACAAATATATAATTACATGGTGACCGTGACTTGATCACGAATCCCTGCCTGGAGACAGTAGACCAAGTTTAAGGATAAATAAATGCCTGCCTGAAGGCAGACGACTCTGACTGCACCTTAATACAAAGATATCTATGATATCTGCCGTCGTAACTTGGACATAGAGCGTCCCATATACTGAGTGAGTAGAGAGTGAGTGTTATGGTAAAAAAAAAACGGTGGGTTGCAATATAAAATAAAAACGAGAAAGAAAGGATATCTTCGGCACGCCGAAGATCTAATACCCTTGCAGACCCAACCTTTTCATAATGCTCATAGTGCTTTGCCCGTATCTAAGAAGCACAGGGAAAATAGTTAATGCCGAGTTTGGTCAAGATATCTTGATAAACAAAATGTTTTTTCATACAAAAACTTAATTGTCGACCGATCGTTCCTATGGCAGCTATATGATATAGTGGTCCGATCTTAATAGGATTTTGCTTATATATGAGGAGCATAGTAAAACTAATAAATGCCGAGTTTGGTCAAGATATCTTGATAAACAAAATGTTTTTTCATACAAAAACTTAATTTTCGACCGATCGTTCCTATGGCAGCTATATGATATAGGGGTCCGATCTTAATAGGATTTTGCATATATATGAGGAGCTTAGTAAAACTAATAAATGCCGAGTTTGGTCAAGATATCTTGAAAAACAAAATGATTTTTCATACAAAAACTTAATTTTCGACCGATCGTTCCTATGGCAGCTATATGATATAGTGGTCCGATCCAGCTGGTTTTGACATATGTGCTGCGTGCAACAGAAAAAGAGACTTCTGCAAAGTTTCATTAAGATAGCTTTTAAACTGAGAGACTAGTTCGCATAGAAACAGACAGACGGACAGACGGACAGACTGACATGGCTATATTGACTCGGCTGTTGATGCTTGTAACGAACACGACGGCTACGCTGGGCACGTCTCGCCTAACACTAGTATTGTGCATTGGAAGCGTACTCCGTCTACGGGTTCCGACCGTGCTCAGGGAAGGGGCGTGGGTTCTTTTGCTCCCTAACACACTCGACGCGTCAAGTATAATAAAGAAAACGAGAAAGAAGGGCTATCTTCGGCATGCCGAAGATCTAATACCCTTGCAGACCCAACCTTTTAATGCCGAGAAAATGGTTAAGGCCGAGTTTGGTCAAGGTGTATTGATAAACAAAAAATATATTAATCAAAAACCGATGTAAATAAGATTTTGCAAAAATGAAGGGAGCATAGTGAAATCTTTAAATGCCGTGTTTAATCGAAAAATCATGAAAAACAAAAATTCTCCATACTAAATTAATTTTCGACCGATCGTTCCTATGGCAGCTATATGATATAGTGGTCCGATCTTAATAGGATTTTGCATATATATGAGGAGCATAGTTAAACTAATAAATGCCGAGTTTGGTCAAGATATCTTGAAAAACAAAATTTTTTTCATACAAGATCCTACTTTTCGACAAATCGTTCCTATGGCAGCTATATGATATAGTGGTCCGATTTTAATAGGATTTCGCCTATATATGAGGAGCATAGTAAAACTAATAAATGTCGAGTTTGGTCAAGATATCTTGATAAACAAAAGGTTTTTTCATACAAAAACTTAATTTTCGACCGATCGTTCCTATGGCAGCTATATGATATAGTGGTCCGATCTTAATAGGATTTTGCATATATATGAGGAGCTTAGTAAAACTAATAAATGCCGAGTTTGGTCAAGATATCTTGACAAACAAAATGTTTTTTCATACAAAAACTTAATTTTCGACCGATCGTTCCTATGGCGGCTATATGATATAGTGGTCCGATCTTAATAGAATTTTGCATATATATGAGGAGCATAGTAAAACTAATAAATGTCGAGTTTGGTCAAGATATCTTGATAAACAAAAGGTTTTTTCATACAAAAACTTAATTTTCGACCGATCGTTCCTATGGCAGCTATATGATATAGTGGTCCGATCCAGCTGGTTTTGACATATGTGCTGCGTGCAACAGAAATAGGGACTTCTGCAAAGTTTCATTAAGATAGCTTTAAAACTGAGGGACTAGTTCGCATAGAAACAGACAGACGGACAGACGGACAGACGGTCAGACGGACAGACGGACAGACGGACAGACGGACATGGCTATATCGACTCGGCTGTTGATGCTGATCAAGAATATATATACTTTATGGGGTCGGAGATGTCTCCTTCTATGCGTTACACATTTCACGACAAAATTATAATACCCTCTGCAAGGGTATAAAAAGTAGACAGAGTTAAGGTATGACGGAATACCACGATATATAAGGAGCGACTACGGTCTGCAAGCAGAATATATCATAAAGAGCCGAGGAGCTAAGATGTTGGCTACCCTCGGTCTTCACCCACCCTACCTGTAGCTGCATCTGCGGTTGTCATTGCAACTACCCTTTTATATGCGATATTATTTACCTAAGGTGCCCAAAAAGGAATTAAGATTTCATTTTATCATATAATTGTATTCAAAGAGAATTTAAATTCATGATCGTACTTCATTATACATTACGTGAAAAGAACAACGTTTTTTTCTCTTTATAAAACTAAACTCAATCTGGGCCAAAACATACATGAATGAGATTACACTTCGAAACTAATACTAAGTTAAATCACTGCTGATCTGAATGATCCACAAAAATTACTTGTATTTACGAAGGCTGATTAGGAGTACACCCGCTGACTATAACCGCGATTTAAACAATATGTACAATTCGATAAGTTGACTTATTACCTTTTGATCTTTCACACAGTACTCACTACTTTAGTATAATCCAACGATGTCAGCAGGCCTGTTGACGACGATGATGTGCTGTGGAATCTTAATTGAACTGTGTAACGTAGAAATATAGTCAGCGACATATACATGCTAAATCAGGATCGAAAGACAATGTCAGCGATATAAAACGGAAAGAATTGCAATTTAAATTTCATGTGTACTTATGCCCTTCGCTTATACATACGGCCAGTATGCCGTTTAACAATTATATCCGATGTTGTAAATCCGAGTGAGGGTGCGCACTGGTTAGCTATCCACCAGATCTGCGCTCAAGAATGTCCGGGAATCGATGGGTCGAACACGTGGTCACGTTGGTCGGCCTGTGCGTGCAGCAAGAACTATTGGTTAGCGAGGTTCAAAGCTTATCTGCCGAAACTGAGACGATGCTGAAATTTTGGATCGGCCTTAGGAAATTCGCTGCCTGCTACCAGTGTAGATTGTCGCTATTTGGTGCTTTGGGCTTTGGCTTTGGCTTTGGCAAGAGTACGCGTTATGCGTAATTTTTGTACGCAATAACGCGGCGCCGCAATTTAGCCTGCACCTTCCTACGACATCCACACACAGGAATGGCACCCCTCGACTCCAGTAACGATCCCTTAGTGAAGATTTGTCAAAACGTCCGAATTCCGGAATTTTTCTTTATTCCGGTGAAAGGTTATAGCCAAGCTCTCGGAAGCGCATGATGTCTATATTTACCTTTTTTTCTTTCCCATTGACTTGGGATTTTTTTTCTTCGAGCTTGAGTGCCGATACACGTGGGTTTATCACGCCCACGTGAAAAATTGAACTTTATAATTTTTACAGCAATCTAAAGCGACTGTACTCGTTAGCGATTGAAATGGAAAAAGAATGACGCCACGCCAAAACTAAAAGAGCCAATTACGCATTAACCCAAGACACGATATTTTCATTCGCAACGGCGTCATTAACATAGGTCATGGCCACTCTAGTTATGTTATTAACATACGCTGATCATATGTAATTGCATAAATGTTATGGTGCAATGCTGCCCATTGAAGTTGATTGCGATCAGCTGATCATGCCAATGGCAATGTATATTTACATTTACAAAAATAAAACTTATCGCCCCATCACAACGCAGGTTTAATCGAAAGGATTAACTAATACTGAGATAAAAGCTGAAAAAGGTGTGATTACTTACATTCCCAAATGTCTTTAGCATGGTAATGAACAAGTTCTTTTCCCTTGAGGTCTTCTAACAAATATATACAATTACCAATTTTTCGTTTGATACGTGCTTTAGTTCCAACTGGTGCAAGTTTTGCGTTGAAATGCTTAGCCAAATTGCTTAAAACGAAGTTGCGTTTTATTACTATTTGACCGACTTCAAAAGAACGAGGGCGTGTGCGTAAGTTATATGTTCCCAAATTCTTTTCATATGCCATATCCATGTGTTTTTGAATATTAGAACGTAATAAGGGAAATTCGTCTGCTCGATCGAGTTTTAATTGCCCTTCATTCAGCATGTTCAGGCTTTTGAGCAACTTGTAATCATTGCCGTGCTTAATCATATTTTGCCCAAACACAACGAAGTATGGAAAAATTCCAATAGACTGGTGTATGGTGTTTCGTAACGAACTATTTATACTACTAATGTATACATCCCATAGGCTTTGGTCGGACCGAATATATGTGCGCAAAGCAGCATTAATCGAACGAATAACTCTTTCCACCGCGTTTGCCTGTGGCGAGTATACACCGGTACACATATGCTGTATGCCGTACTTCGACAAGAGAGAGGAGAACTCCAGGCTTTTAAATTGAGTGCCATTGTCACTCACTATTATCTCGGGTACTCCAAAACAGTCAAATATATCTTCTTGCAGTATATCTACCACTACTTTGGCATTGAGCCTTTTTATGGGCTTGAGAAATGTGAACTTTGAGTAGTGATCCAGAATGACGAATATACCAATGTTTCGTTTTTTTGATGGTGGGTACGGACCAACAAAGTCGACATATAACCTTTGGAAAGGCCTTTCGTTGACCACTTGGTTTCCCATGGTTGGCTTGGGGCATCGATTAGGACCTTTCGACGTTTGACAGAACTCGCAGTGCCGTATGTACTCGCGTACGTCAACCACCATGTTCGGCCAATACAAATGTCTGCGAATACATTCCAAACATTTGGCCATCCCACAATGCGCGGATGTTGGTTGATCATGTGCTGCTTTCATAACATTTAAGCGTAATTCAGACGGCACAAATAATTTCCAGCCCTTCATGTTCTCGTCTAAACTACTAGCTGAGCATTCATTTCGGAAATATATATAATCATCTACAACTCGAAAATCTGGCAAGTTGGAACGAATAATATTATCTTTTAGCCGGCAGTATTCGTTGGATCGAAATGCCCCCGAAGACAAATCGATTTCAGGGTATACTTCTAGGTCCAACGCAGCTAGTTCGTCTGCTGGCTCAAAGGCACGGGAAAGCGTGTCTGCGACCACATTCTCACTACCCTTGCGATGTTCGATAGAAAAATGATATCCTTGCAATTTGAATGACCATCTAGCTAGTCTACCACTTAGATCTTTTTGATTCATTAGCCAACGTAAACTTGCATGATCAGTCACGACTTTAAAATCGTGTCCTTCGATGTACATGCGAAATTTTCTTACAGCCAATACAACGGCAAGACATTCGAGTTCCGTAACGGAATAAATTCGCTGCGCTTTATTTAGTTTTTTCGACATGTATGCGATGGGTCGCTCGATTCCTGACTCATCACATTGGGCTAATTGACCGCCTACACCATGCATGGAAGCATCGCATTGGACTATAAATGGCTTCTCATAGTTTGCGTTTATCAAGAACGGTGCTGAGGATAATTTCCTTTTGATTTCTTCAAACGATATTTGAGCATCATCATTCCAAGCAAATGACGTGCCCTTCAACAATTCTGTGAGGTGAAAGATAATCGACGAGTAGTGAGGGATAAACCGTTGATACCAACCGGTCATTCCTAGGAATCGTCTCAGCTGTCTTTTTGTTGACGGCACTGGAAAATCTGCCACTGCTTCAACTTTAGCCGGATTAGGCTGCAAGGTGCCTTCACCTACGATGTAGCCAAGATATTCGACTTTTGTTAGACAAAAATTACTTTTACGGATATTAATAGTTAAACCTGCCCTACGCAATCGTGCGGCGATTTCAGCCAAATGAATTAAATGTTCATCAAAACTTTGCGATAAAACAAGTAAATCATCCAAGTAAACCATAACATGACCTTTCATGTCGTAAGGAATTACTTGATCCATCAATCGGCTCATTGTCTGCGGTGCATTGCACAATCCAAATGGCATCCGCTTAAATTGATATAACGGCCTGTTCGGGATAGTGAATGCTGTTTTTGCCCGCGATGATTCATCCAAGCAGATTTGCCAAAAGGCATCTTTTAAATCGATTTTCGACACACAATGTATGTGTATTTATTTATTTATTTATTAATGGTCGACAAAACGAGTGTCTTCCTCATTATTCAGTAGATTATACATACAATAGATAATGGAATTATATGCTAAAAGCCTAGTTAGATAACACAGTTCTCTAAATAGCATCACCGACCGCTGGAGGTGTTTTAGTTATATATAGAGTGTTAAGTATATAGAGTGTTAAGTGGATATAGAGTGTTAAGTAGATCAATGGAAGAACTAGAAAAAATCACAGACATTTTGTCCAAGCAAAACATAACAATAATATCACAAGAGCATTTATACAGACTTTTAGAAATGGAACCCTTGAACCAGAACAACAAAAAATTGCACACATAATCCCATTACCAGTCAATATCACAAAATATGTAAACATACCAGAATATATAGTATATGATAAGAATAACATTGAAACCTTTAAACAAAAATGTAACAAAATTCATTACCAATATTTTTGTAAGACATAAGTTGCCAGGGTTGCAACGTGGGATATAAGCTGCCTAAAAGGATTATTAAACGAAGAAAAAGCAACATGTGACGTAATGGAGGTTGGCGAACGAGAGCAAATTTTAGAACCAGAAAAAGGGTTCATCCTTGTACTAACTGGAGTAAATGTCAAGATTGAGCCGATACGCCATATGATGTGGTGTTTATATGCGATCCAGCCGTGCAACGCAGGGAGTGGCGAAGGGGCATAGTGGAGGAGGTCTACCCTACACCAGATGGAGTGCCTCGACGCAATGTTGTTAATAGAATAAAGACGCGCATTAAAGTTATGTGTGCACATGTATTGTTATTGAAATGACAATGTAGTGTAGTGTATTCCTACACACATATACATACATTCATAACTCAACTTGTAACACTTTGTTGCAAGTCTATATAATTATAAATATATTCAGTCAAGCGCATAGTATAAATAGGATCATATACATATATGTATGTACATAAACATGCACACACATACATACCGTGCTGCGCAACTAAGTAACATGATGCCACTTGAGCAGGCCAAGATAGCGCGAGACCGTTAACCGACGGCTAACCGCTGATCTTGCACTTTAGGCGCTCCGAGAGTGAGCGCACTTATGTATGAGTACACCAGCTCTCTCTCTCTCTCTCTCTCTTTGTAGCTGTTAACCGGTAACAGCATTAGCATATACATGTATCCATAGGCTAAGTACATTATATTGACTTTGAACAAATTCATTCTAAAAACCAAGCATATCAGCACTGACGTGCTTACGTCTTATTACAAATATATAATTACATGGTGACCGTGACTTGATCACGAATCCCTGCCTGGAGACAGTAGACCAAGTTTAAGGATAAATAAATGCCTGCCTGAAGGCAGACGACTCTGACTGCACCTTAATACAAAGATATCTATGATATCTGCCGTCGTAACTTGGACATAGAGCGTCCCATATACTGAGTGAGTAGAGAGTGAGTGTTATGGTAAAAAAAAACGCGGTGGGTTGCAATATAAAATAAAGCGAGAAAGAAAGGATATCTTCGGCACGCCGAAGATCTAATACCCTTGCAGACCCAACCTTTTCATAATGCTCATAGTGCTTTGCCCGTATCTAAGAAGCACAGGGAAAATAGTTAATGCCGAGTTTGGTCAAGATATCTTGATAAACAAAATGTTTTTTCATACAAAAACTTAATTGTCGACCGATCGTTCCTATGGCAGCTATATGATATAGTGGTCCGATCTTAATAGGATTTTGCTTATATATGAGGAGCATAGTAAAACTAATAAATGCCGAGTTTGGTCAAGATATCTTGATAAACAAAATGTTTTTTCATACAAAAACTTAATTTTCGACCGATCGTTCCTATGGCAGCTATATGATATAGGGGTCCGATCTTAATAGGATTTTGCATATATATGAGGAGCTTAGTAAAACTAATAAATGCCGAGTTTGGTCAAGATATCTTGAAAAACAAAATGATTTTTCATACAAAAACTTAATTTTCGACCGATCGTTCCTATGGCAGCTATATGATATAGTGGTCCGATCCAGCTGGTTTTGACATATGTGCTGCGTGCAACAGAAAAAGAGACTTCTGCAAAGTTTCATTAAGATAGCTTTTAAACTGAGAGACTAGTTCGCATAGAAACAGACAGACGGACAGACGGACAGACGGACAGACTGACATGGCTATATTGACTCGGCTGTTGATGCTTGTAACGAACACGACGGCTACGCTGGGCACGTCTCGCCTAACACTAGTATTGTGCATTGGAAGCGTACTCCGTCTACGGGTTCCGACCGTGCTCAGGGAAGGGGCGTGGGTTCTTTTGCTCCCTAACACACTCGACGCGTCAAGTATAATAAAGAAAAAAAGTAGACAGAGTTAAGGTATGACGGAATACCACGATATATAAGGAGCGACTACGGTCTGCAAGCAGAATATATCATAAAGAGCCGAGGAGCTAAGATGTTGGCTACCCTCGGTCTTCACCCACCCTACCTGTAGCTGCATCTGCGGTTGTCATTGCAACTACCCTTTTATATGCGATATTATTTACCTAAGGTGCCCAAAAAGGAATTAAGATTTCATTTTATCATATAATTGTATTCAAAGAGAATTTAAATTCATGATCGTACTTCATTATACATTACGTGAAAAGAACAACGTTTTTTTTTCTTTATAAAACTAAACTCAATCTGGGCCAAAACATACATGAATGAGATTACACTTCGAAACTAATACTAAGTTAAATCACTGCTGATCTGAATGATCCACAAAAATTACTTGTATTTACGAAGGCTGATTAGGAGTACACCCGCTGACTATAACCGCGATTTAAACAATATGTACAATTCGATAAGTTGACTTATTACCTTTTGATCTTTCACACAGTACTCACTACTTTAGTATAATCCAACGATGTCAGCAGGCCTGTTGACGACGATGATGTGCTGTGGAATCTTAATTGAACTGTGTAACGTAGAAATATAGTCAGTGACATATACATGCTAAATCAGGATCGAAAGACAATGTCAGCGATATAAAACGGAAAGAATTGCAATTTAAATTTCATGTGTACTTATGCCCTTCGCTTATACATACGGCCAGTATGCCGTTTAACAATTATATCCGATGTTGTAAATCCGAGTGAGGGTGCGCACTGGTTAGCTATCCACCAGATCTGCGCTCAAGAATGTCCGGGAATCGATGGGTCGAACACGTGGTCACGTTGGTCGGCTTGTGCGTGCAGCAAGAACTATTGGTTAGCGAGGTTCAAAGCTTATCTGCCGAAACTGAGACGATGCTGAAATTTTGGATCGGCCTTAGGAAATTCGCTGCCTGCTACCAGTGTAGATTGTCGCTATTTGGTGCTTTGGGCTTTGGCTTTGGCTTTGGCAAGAGTACGCGTTATGCGTAATTTTTGTACGCAATAACGCGGCGCCGCAATTTAGCCTGCACCTTCCTACGACATCCACACACAGGAATGGCACCCCTCGACTCCAGTAACGATCCCTTAGTGAAGATTTGTCAAAACGTCCGAATTCCGGAATTTTTCTTTATTCCGGTGAAAGGTTATAGCCAAGCTCTCGGAAGCGCATGATGTCTATATTTACCTTTTTTTTCTTTCCCATTGACTTGGGATTTTTTTTTCTTCGAGCTTGAGTGCCGATACACGTGGGTTTATCACGCCCACGTGAAAAATTGAACTTTATAATTTTTACAGCAATCTAAAGCGACTGTACTCGTTAGCGATTGAAATGGAAAAAGAATGACGCCACGCCAAAACTAAAAGAGCCAATTACGCATTAACCCAAGACACGATATTTTCATTCGCAACGGCGTCATTAACATAGGTCATGGCCACTCTAGTTATGTTATTAACATACGCTGATCATATGTAATTGCATAAATGTTATGGTGCAATGCTGCCCATTGAAGTTGATTGCGATCAGCTGATCATGCCAATGGCAATGTATATTTACATTTACAAAAATAAAACTTATCGCCCCATCACAACGCAGGTTTAATCGAAAGGATTAACTAATACTGAGATAAAAGCTGAAAAAGGTGTGATTACTTACATTCCCAAATGTCTTTAGCATGGTAATGAACAAGTTCTTTTCCCTTGAGGTCTTCTAACAAATATATACAATTACCAATTTTTCGTTTGATACGTGCTTTAGTTCCAACTGGTGCAAGTTTTGCGTTGAAATGCTTAGCCAAATTGCTTAAAACGAAGTTGCGTTTTATTACTATTTGACCGACTTCAAAAGAACGAGGGCGTGTGCGTAAGTTATATGTTCCCAAATTCTTTTCATATGCCATATCCATGTGTTTTTGAATATTAGAACGTAATAAGGGAAATTCGTCTGCTCGATCGAGTTTTAATTGCCCTTCATTCAGCATGTTCAGGCTTTTGAGCAACTTGTAATCATTGCCGTGCTTAATCATATTTTGCCCAAACACAACGAAGTATGGAAAAATTCCAATAGACTGGTGTATGGTGTTTCGTAACGAACTATTTATACTACTAATGTATACATCCCATAGGCTTTGGTCGGACCGAATATATGTGCGCAAAGCAGCATTAATCGAACGATTAACTCTTTCCACCGCGTTTGCCTGTGGCGAGTATACACCGGTACACATATGCTGTATGCCGTACTTCGACAAGAGAGAGGAGAACTCCAGGCTTTTAAATTGAGTGCCATTGTCACTCACTATTATCTCGGGTACTCCAAAACAGTCAAATATATCTTCTTGCAGTATATCTACCACTACTTTGGCATTGAGCCTTTTTATGGGCTTGAGAAATGTGAACTTTGAGTAGTGATCCAGAATGACGAATATACCAATGTTTCGTTTTTTTGATGGTGGGTACGGACCAACAAAGTCGACATATAACCTTTGGAAAGGCCTTTCGTTGACCACTTGGTTTCCCATGGTCGGCTTGGGGCATCGATTAGGACCTTTCGACGTTTGACAGAACTCGCAGTGCCGTATGTACTCGCGTACGTCAACCACCATGTTCGGCCAGTACAAATGTCTGCGAATACATTCCAAACATTTGGCCATCCCACAATGCGCGGATGTTGGTTGATCATGTGCTGCTTTCATAACATTTAAGCGTAATTCAGACGGCACAAATAATTTCCAGCCCTTCATGTTCTCGTCTAAACTACTAGCTGAGCATTCATTTCGGAAATATATATAATCATCTACAACTCGAAAATCTGGCAAGTTGGAACGAATAATATTATCTTTTAGCCGGCAGTATTCGTTGGATCGAAATGCCCCCGAAGACAAATCGATTTCAGGGTATACTTCTAGGTCCAACGCAGCTAGTTCGTCTGCTGGCTCAAAGGCACGGGAAAGCGTGTCTGCGACCACATTCTCACTACCCTTGCGATGTTCGATAGAAAAATGATATCCTTGCAATTTGAATGACCATCTAGCTAGTCTACCACTTAGATCTTTTTGATTCATTAGCCAACGTAAACTTGCATGATCAGTCACGACTTTAAAATCGTGTCCTTCGATGTACATGCGAAATTTTCTTACAGCCAATACAACGGCAAGACATTCGAGTTCCGTAACGGAATAAATTCGCTGCGCTTTATTTAGTTTTTTCGACATGTATGCGATGGGTCGCTCGATTCCTGACTCATCACATTGGGCTAATTGACCGCCTACACCATGCATGGAAGCATCGCATTGGACTATAAATGGCTTCTCATAGTTTGCGTTTATCAAGAACGGTGCTGAGGATAATTTCCTTTTGATTTCTTCAAACGATATTTGAGCATCATCATTCCAAGCAAATGACGTGCCCTTCAACAATTCTGTGAGGTGAAAGATAATCGACGAGTAGTGAGGGATAAACCGTTGATACCAACCGGTCATTCCTAGGAATCGTCTCAGCTGTCTTTTTGTTGACGGCACTGGAAAATCTGCCACTGCTTCAACTTTAGCCGGATTAGGCTGCAAGGTGCCTTCACCTACGATGTAGCCAAGATATTCGACTTTTGTTAGACAAAAATTACTTTTACGGATATTAATAGTTAAACCTGCCCTACGCAATCGTGCGGCGATTTCAGCCAAATGAATTAAATGTTCATCAAAACTTTGCGATAAAACAAGTAAATCATCCAAGTAAACCATAACATGACCTTTCATGTCGTAAGGAATTACTTGATCCATCAATCGGCTCATTGTCTGCGGTGCATTGCACAATCCAAATGGCATCCGCTTAAATTGATATAACGGCCTGTTCGGGATAGTGAATGCTGTTTTTGCCCGCGATGATTCATCCAAGCAGATTTGCCAAAAGGCATCTTTTAAATCGATTTTCGACACACAATGTACAGGAGGAAGTCTACTTATCAAGCCATCTAAATTTGGTATCAGATTACTGGTCACTTCATTCACCTTGCGGCAGTCTAAACAAAATCGGACTTTTCCAGGCTTAACAATCAATATCGCGGGAGATGACCATGCGGAATATGGAGCTTCTTCAATGACACCAAGTTTGATCATCCTATCTACTTCTGCGCACAACAATTTTTCCCTTGCTGGTGATAACGGATAAAACCTCTGTTTTATGGGCTTGGCATCCCCAGTATCGATGATATGTTCTACAAGAGTAGTCTTTCCTAGACCATCACTTTCAAATGAAGGAAAAGAGGTGATTACTGATTGTAAACGTGTCTTTTGGGCTAGTGATAACGACAACTGGTTCGAATCAACTTCTTCGAACTCCACTGAATTCAGGGTATTCGAATGATGTACTGAAATGCCAAATGCTCTCCAGAAATCTATTCCACAGAGAACGTTTTCCTTGATAGACGGGACAATTAAAAATTCGAAATTTTAGGATTACGTTCACCATACTTTCAATCATGTCAATGACATCGGCACAGGTGACGGACTACTCGCACACGGACTACATACCAATTATGGACGGGGACATCTTACTATGGGACAGCTACGGATACTTACTTACTTACTTACTGGACACGTACTGGACATGTTGTCCGCCCTCGATGTGCACCATCGTAAGGTAAGAAGCCTCGACTTCTTGGGAACAGCCCTTAAGGTTGTAGCGGGCACTCCGGGCGCAAACGACTTTAAGAAAATAGAACTAACGCAGACGCAGCTGGTCACTGCAAGCAATAGGCAGATTTCAATAAATTCCAAAGTACTGGAAAAGATCAACCAATTGACCGACACTGTACACAAAATTCTAAAGTCCTCAAAAGATAAGCAGGCCGACACAGGTCACCTTTTTGAAACCCTAAGCACACGCAACATAATGATGATAACAGAAATAGGGAACCTTATGCTTACCTTAACCTTAGAAAAAATAAATGTAATAAATCGAACAATAATTGATCACTCTGATTTACTGAATATTCTCACTGACCAAGTCACAGGAATCCCAATAACAGACATTTTGAAAGTATCTAATATTATAAGAACAATGTAATAACTTTCATAATTCAGTTCCCAATAATAAGCAAGCAATGCAGGAAGATAACCAAATTTCCAGTCGCCCACAATGGCTCCGTACTGCAACTTCACGACAATTTGGTGGTTGATTGCGATGGCCAGATTCTAGCGGTAGCAAATTGTTCACAAACAGCAACTGCCACATTCTGCAAGCGGTCCGAGAGCAGCAGCTGCGCGCAAGGCCTCCATGCAGGAGGTACGGCTCATTGCCAAACGCAGACGAGTCACCTCGAGCCTGTCACCATAGTGCACGACGGCATTATCATCATAAACGATCGCAGCGCAATACTTAGCTATGACGATTGCGCCTCAATGAAAGTAGATGGGACAAGCCTTGTCACTTTTACGTCCCATGCCATGGTGAATGGCACGCGATACTTTAATCGCATGAGCGTGAAAATCGGTTCCCGGCAGTGACGGCATCCCCGTTACTAAACATCAGTGGTCACGGCACGGTGCTCAGCCTTCCCTACATTCATCGTCTGAGTGAGGACAACCTTAACTACATCAAGGAGGTTAGAGACAGTGTCGCAGTCGTAAAAATATCGGCAATTTCCCTCAGCATAATGTTGTTAGTTTGTGCTGTGGGAGCTGGGGTCTACTGGCTTCATCAGCTGGTGATCAAACGCCGAAACTCCCGAAAAATCTCGCAGATACTGAAAAACTTGAACGCGACCGAGGTCGGTCGGTCTTCGAGAGGGGGAGTAGTTAACCATTGACCATTGGAGAGTCATGATCGCAGCGGATATGTCGCAACTATGTTGCCGGCCGCGACGGTCATCCACATCCACCACACACGAGGCGCTAACTTTTGGGGGCAGCGACGGCGACTCTGCGACGGCGACGGCGGCACCGTGGCAGCGACGGCGACGTACGCTAGCTTTGCCTATTATAACCAAAATTGTAATTCATTAGACTAAGTTTGGATATGAATAAAGCGCAGCTTTAGTTAACTCAACTGCATTTATTAATGCAAATAATCAAAACATATAAAACTGCATTTGTAAATGCACTAATTTATACAATTTGGCGCAAAACATAAACATATATATTTATATATTGAGTAGCCACTCACCCAAATTTAGAGTAGGCATTGCACCTTATTTAATCCTTCTTAAAAAAAGGCATTCTTCTTCGAAATGCTGGTCGCATACTCTAGTTCGAGAATTTACATCTTGAACGTCGATTTTTAAATTCACGCAGCATTCCATAACATTGCTGTCCGGTACACGAAATAGTGTATCCAGTTACCACACACTTCACTGTACTCATTATCAAAAAGAGTTCTTATCAAATTTAAATGAACATTCACAATCGAAAATCGGCTGCCAGTTAAATGCTCTCATAAAAAGCGCGTAAATGAATATGAATGCTTACACACATATGTATACACATACAAACATGCAAGACACACATACATATCAAGCATATCAGCTGCAAAAGTGCGGGCACTAATGAGAATAGAGAAAGAAGACAAAACAATAATTGTCTTTGAATTTTGGTCATCGGCAGAAGTAGCTGCAGACAGCCGGGTGTTGTGTTTGCAATTTGTGTTTGCAACCTAGGTTTCTTGCACCAAGTATTTTGAAAAAGAGCTCTTGATCCAAAAGCCTCCTCTGTATCTGTTTATTACTCTATGACAAAACCCATAAGTTATTTGATATACATAAGTCTTGGCAGTTAAGCTTATTTAAAACTATACTGATCTCAACAGAACTTAAGGCAAATAACAGGACGAAGACAATCGAACTCTCTGTGTACTGTCGGGTGTTGTTGACAAGGAGAAGCAATATCTGTCGGGGCCAGCCAGAACGGCTGCTTCAGGCCCCACATTGGGCGCCAAATATAATTATAGCATATAATAATGTAACATACAACGTATGTTCGCAAGCTGATGGTCGTGTAGCTAGTAGCGAAGTTTTTTACGGCTTTTTTACGTCGGCTGGGGTGGGTTGTATGGGTTATCACTTTGCTACCTACTCGCAGATATGAATAATTACATAAAAATTCGCGTGCTGTTGAGACGTTCGATTGTATTTGAAAGAAATAGGAAGGAATGAGACAATCACAGAACCGGGACAAAGAAAAATGTAAGTGGCTGATGTTGTTGTGGATATGCTGTGCTGATGTTAATGCGACAGCTGTTGTCCCAGACATTTGGTCGGTGATCCTTAAAACAACAACGGCTAAACTTCCTCAAACTCCGGCGACGCATGGCTCCACATAGATAACAAATTAGCGCATGTTAAAATTCCTCATCGACTTATTTATTACGACACAAAATTTCATTTTTCCTATCAGAGTTCACATCAGTGGTATAGGGTTGATTAAAACTTAAAGCTAAATATAAAGATATTTAAATGAATGCTTAAAAAAAATATAATAATTATTTATTTATTTATTTATTAATGGTCGACAAAACGAGTGTCTTTCTCATTATTTAGTAGACTATACATACAATACATAATGGAATTATATGCCAAAAGCCTAGTTAGATAACACAGTTCTCTAAATAGCATCACCGACCGATGGAGGTGTTTTAGTTGACAGTCCGGCCAGCAGTGCCCCTTTTCACAGCTAAATTTGTCAGTAACGCTATTAGAGCCTACATCTAAGCAGAAGGGTGTAAGTAGGAAAAAAGTGTTCTTAAGTAAAATTAAAGATAATCTTAGTTTGCTATATTAATAAATAAAATACAATAAATAAGAAAAAAGAAAGTAAGAAGATTGTTAATAAAGTAAAGAAATTTAAGCTAGATATATAGAGTGTTAAGTAGATAGGACAGAGAGAAAAGTAATGGGAAATCACTGACCCGGTGGGGGAAAATTTACAGCCTGTCCGGCAAGCCCCTTCTCATAGCTGGGAATGGTCAGTGACTTCCCGAAGGTATCCTGAAAGCAACGATTTTATTAGGGGTAGAGAAAGTTCTATAGAGAAAACGTGATGCAAACTATTATAATTTTTACATAGCACGCGAAAAGGATTGTGCATAGCGTAGTCTGTTGTGCACGTAGACAGGAATAAGGGCCGGTAATTTCTGGTTGGTCTAGACGGAACAGAGAATTGAAGACGCCCTAGCAGAAAAGGAGAATCTATATCGCCAATAATCAAATTATGTAGAAGGACAACACCGAGAATTCCCAACGGTTGGTTAACGACGGAAGGTTAAGAAGAAGCAGCCTGCTGGAGTAGGATGGCAACCGAAGATTAGGGTCCCAATTTAAACCTCGTAAGGCAAAAAGCAGAAATTGCTTCTGAACAGATTCAATACGATCCTGGCTATTGTTATACTGCGGAGACCAGATGCAAGAGCAGTATTCAAGGATAGGGCGAACAAGAGAGATGTACAGAAGTTTCGTTATAAAAGGATCGTTAAACTCTTTAGACCATCGTTTAATGAATCCAAGTACACCTTTTGCCTCATTAACGATGGTATCTATGTGAAGATTGAAACAGAGTTTAGAATCAAAAAGAACGCCTAGATCCTTAACTGTTAGTATACGTTGCAAAGGGGTGTTGTCGATTCTATAACTGACAAGATAAGGTGTAGTACAATAAAATGTCATAAACATACACTTTGAACAATTCAGATGCAATTGATTGGCCGAACACCAAAGTTGCATAGTGTTCAAATCGTCTTGTAGACGAGAATGATGTAGGGGATTGGTGAATGATAGAATAAGTTTCACATCATCCGCATACATGAGTACACGGGCAAGTGATATAACAGAGGGGAGATCATTTATAAAAAGAGTAAGGAGTAAAGGTCCAAGATGACTACCTTGAGGAACACCAGAAGTAACGTGAACCTGTTTAGAGGTAGTCTGCCTCAGCATTACTCTTTGGGTCCTACCTTTTAAATAAGAATTAATCCAAAGCAAAAGAAACGGCGGGAAACCTATTCGGTCAAGTTTAAAGTAAAATGTCATGGTGCACAGAGTCAAACGCCTTACTGAAGTCAGTATAAATGACATAAGTTTGCATTTTCGAAAGAAAAGCATCATTTACCATGGAAGTAAATTCAAGCAGATTGGTCGTAGTTGACCGATTCTTTACGATTCCATTTTGAACAGGGGAAACAACTGATTTGCAGAAATGCTGCAAATTCGAAGTGATCATTTTTTCAAATAATTTAGGAATAGCGGACAGTTTTGCAATGCCCCTGTAATTTTGTATATCAGACTTTCCACCTTTCTTGTGCAGAGAAATGATATAAGAATCTTTCCAAAGAGATGGAAAGACAGAAGATTCAAGAGATAGATTAAAAAGCTTTTGCAATGGATAAAGAAGGGAAGAACTACACTCCTTGAGTAGACAACTAGGAATATTGTCAGGCCCAGGAAAGTAAGAAGATTTTAAAGAGTTTATAGCTAAAAGGAGAGAGGAGTGTGAAATAATAGGAGGAGGTATAGAACTAGAGGAAGAAATAGTGTAAGGATAAGAATTATTATTAGGACAGACTGAGGAGTAAGTCGATTGGAAAAAATTAGCAAAGAGGTTAGCAGAATCAGAGTCATTACTAGCTTTATCCATCCCGAAAGAAAAAGAAGTTGGCAAACTTGAAGATTTACGCTTCAAGTTTACAAAATTGTAAAACTGTCTCGGATTTTGGGCAAATTGCCTTTTACAACGAGTTAGATAATTCTCATAGCATTGAGAATTCAGAAGAAAAAAGTTCGACTTGGCTATGGAATATTTAGCCAAGTCTGTACACGAACCAGACTTTTTAAACTTTTTAAAATATTTAGATTTTAAGTTTTTAAGATGTGACAATCTGGGAGTAAACCAGGGTGGTTTTGAAGAAGTAGTCGAAGGAATTGACTTGGGAATGCTCATATCTAAGAGGGAATTTAGGGTGCTATAAAAAAAAGTAATAGCAGTATTCATATCAACCGAGTCATATAAAAAAAGACCAATCGGTTGCATAAATAAGCTGATTCAGCAATGAATAATTTCCTTTGCGAAAGCAGAGGCGGTGCTTATTGGCTGATGAGCACGAAATGAGACGATTACAATTGAACATTGTAATCTCTAAAGTAGGATGATATACATCCTCAGGAAGAGATAAAGGAGGGTACCTAGACACATTAGAAATAAGGTAGTCGTTAACAAATACAAGGTCAAGTGTTCTATTCAAATGATTAGAAATTGAATTGATTTGAAACAACGAAAGATCAAGCATGCAGTCTATAAAATCATGCTGTGCTGAGGGCACTAGATAATTTTTGGCAGTGAATAATGACCAAGAGATGTTCGGCAAATTAAAATCACCCAACACCATAAATAGGTCATTATCACGCACGTGTGAAGAAACTTCTTTAATACAAGTAATATGTTTCATATAAACCTGAATATCAGAAGATTGAGGAACATAAGAGCATGTAATATAGATATTCCGTGTAGGAAAAGACACCTTGACTGAGATAATTTCAGCGTCAGTAGGCGTACTAAAACAGAAAAGTTCTGACTGGAGAGTGGCTTTAACGGCAATTAACACCCCACCACCTCGAGTCGGCCGATCATTTCTATGCAAAATAAAACTATTCGAAAATACCTCAAAATCGGATATGGTTGAATTTAACCATGTTTCGGAAAATGCTATTATATCCGAGTCGAAGGAAGTACTGGCCATGAAAAGATTTTTAAGCTTTGAAATAAGACCTCTGACATTCTGATAATGAATACAGATTAGGTCAGAAGATGAAGCTAGTTTTTTGGGGCCGAAATGGTACCCTGTATTGAAGGGACTGGAAGGGTGACAGGCTGGTTTCGCTTTTTTGGCTTGAACTCGTGAACAATCATGTGTGGAGGCCAAAATTTGGGATCACAAATGATTGGGAACATATCATGTGAAACATTTATTTTAAATGATGATATTTCACGAGGGGTGGAGAAATTGAATTTGGTTATTAACACGCTAGCTAGTCCGATGAAAGTCGAGACACAAAAACTTGCCTACGAGGGGCAACAACCGTTAAAGTAGGTGCTGATGGGGCTGCAGGTAATACAGGAGTTGGAGGAGCTAAAGAGGCACCATGATTGTGTTTAACAATCTGGGCAAGATTACGCGCAGGTCTACCTTTGCGGCCAGGAGCTGACGGGGCTTAGGCAGTTTGGATAACTGGGACGGTATCAGGTACGGGCTCTACTGGAACTACTATAGGGGATGAAACGGGGGTAATTGGGCAGTCGCTTGGGGAAGGCGATAAACACAACATTGGAGATAAATCCATGTTGCTAGGTAGAGACAAGAAAGGCGTAGGTGTCTGTACAGACGTAGACGGCAAATGCAAAAGTTGAGGCTCCAACCGGCGATTGGTTGGAGACTCAAATTTATAATTGGCAAGCAACTCAAAACTCGAGTCAAATTTACTCGACAGTTGCTTAGCCACATTATTCAATTTTAAGAATTGATTTCTCACAGAATTATACATTCTGGAGAAATCAATCAGAATTATACATTCTGGAGAAATCAATTTGCTTGTCGATGCAATCTGGGCACGACCAACGCATGCCACCGCAGCCCTTCTTGGCAACTGCAGCGATCTTGTCGCAATCACGCCCAGTGAGACCTGCACATTTAGCATGCATCATATTCTCACACAGCCAGCAATTAACAAATTGCGGCTGTGCAGAATCATCAGCCTGCTTGAACGTGCAAGGTTTCTTACAGCACGACATAATTATTACAAGTAAGCAAGTTGAGAGAGCGCAGAGTAAAACGAAAACGGTGCACAAGAATAGAGCAAGTAAACACTCAAAAACAATTATCGTACACAAACAAATTGTTTGGAGCGAAAAGCAATAGCAAAAATTTGCGAGAGCGCGATGCACAAGCAGAAATATGCGGCAGCGAACACACGCACAAACAAGTGTATGCACAGGGGAGCACCAAAGCAAAAGAATCAAAACAGGCAATAACAACAATACAGAACTGACGCCGCGTTCAATAAATGCAATTATTAACAGACTTACGCTGCGACAACAGAATAACACTTTGCACAATTCTACAGCTTTTTAAATAAAGCACAAAAAGGCCAAATTAAGAAATAAAAAGCAGGATTAAAGCGCAAACAAATATATAAAAATCTTGGAGCACAAGTAAAACACGTCAATCACTCTCAACTGAGAACTCTCTCTGTGATAATGCCTTCACGGTGGGAGTTACGAATTCAATTGTTATATTAAGTAAAAACAGTGCAAAGCTTTAAAAAAAAGTTAAAATTAAAATCGCAACTGTAGCCAAAAGAAAGGTGACGATAATTTAGAAGTCAATTCTTTTTCAGTTTCTTTTAATAATTTTTAAACCTCAGCTCTTTAATTCTTCTTATTAAAATTTTTTTTCTGTGCCGATTTAAAAATTATTATAAATATTTTTTTGTTTGTTTAGTTTCACGTTGTCTTTATGCACGAGAACTTTAATTTCGTTTTTTTTTCTTGTGCCCTTTTGTTCAAGTTTTATTACAGCAATTCACCGCCGAACATCAACGAAAGCGCTTTTGGAGATGGATGGTATGTACGTAAGTGATATCATTATTTATCATAAATTAAAGTTCTCGTGCATAAAGACAATATGAAACTAAACAAACAAAAAAAATATTTATAATGATAATTTTTAAATCGGCACAGAAAAAAAATTTAATAAGAAGAATTAAAGAGCTGAGGTTTAAAAATTATTAAAAGAAACTGAAAAAGAATTGACTTCTAAATTATCGTCACCTTTCTTTTGGCTGCAGTTGCGATTTTAATTTTAAATTTTTTTTTTAAGCTTTGCACTGTTTTTACTTATACACCATTTACTTAATATAACAATTGAATTCGTAACTCCCACCGTGAAGCCATTATTATTTTTTTTAAGCATTCATTTAAATATCTTTATATTTAGCTTTAAGTTTTAATCAACCCTATACCACTGATGTGAACTCTGATAGGAAAAATGAAATTTTGTGTCGTAATAAATAAGTCGATGAGGAATTTTAACATGCGCTAATTTGTTATCTATGTGGAGCCATGCGTCGCCGGAGTTTGAGGAAGTTTAGCCGTTGTTGTTTTAAGGATCACCGACCAAATGTCTGGGACAACAGCTGTCGCATTAACATCAGCACAGCATATCCACAACAACATCAGCCACTTACATTTTTCTTTGTCCCGGTTCTGTGATTGTCTCATTCCTTCCTATTTCTTTCAAATACAATCGAACGTCTCAACAGCACGCGAATTTTTATGTAATTATTCATATCTGCGAGTAGGTAGCAAAGTGATAACCCATACAACCCACCCCAGCCGACGTAAAAAAGCCGTAAAAAACTTCGCTACTAGCTACACGACCATCAGCTTGCGAACATACGTTGTATGTTACATTATTATATGCTATAATTATATTTGGCGCCCAATGTGGGGCCTGAAGCAGCCATTCTGGCTGGCCCCGACAGATATTGCTTCTCCTTGTCAACAACACCCGACAATACACAGAGAGTTCGATTGTCTTCGTCCTGTTATTTGCCTTAAGTTCTGTTGAGATCAGTATAGTTTTAAATAAGCTTAACTGCCAAGACTTATGTATATCAAATAACTTATGGGTTTTGTCATAGAGTAATAAACAGATACAGAAGAGGCTTTTGGATCAAGAGCTCTTTTTCAAAATACTTGGTGCAAGAAACCTAGGTTGCAAACACAAATTGCAAACACAACACCCGGCTGTCTGCAGCTACTTCTGCCGATGACCAAAATTCAAAGACAATTATTGTTTTGTCTTCTTTCTCTATTCTCATTAGTGCCCGCACTTTTGCAGCTGATATGCTTTATATGTATGTGTGTCTTGCATGTTTGTATGTGTATACATATGTGTGTAAGCATTCATATTCATTTACGCGCTTTTTATGAGAGCATTTAACTGGCAGCCGATTTTCGATTGTGAATGTTCATTTAAATTTGATAAGAACTCTTTTTGATAATGAGTACAGTGAAGTGTGTGGTAACTGGATACACTATTTCGTGTACCGGACAGCAATGTTATGGAATGGTGCGTGAATTTAAAAATCGACGTTCAAGATGTAAATTCTCGAACTAGAGTATGCGACCAGCATTTCGAAGAAGAATGCCTTTTTTTAAGAAGGATTAAATAATGTGCAATGCCTACTCTAAATTTGGGTGAGTGGCTACTCAATATATAAATATATATGTTTACATACATGTGATTTATGTTTTGCGCCAATTTGTATGTACTAGAGATGTACGTACATTTGCTACTGTTCCAGCAACTGCCTACCTAGTAGCAGGTTATTTAATATAATATAGGACTGAAAGCATGTGTGTTGCCGTTGTGACAATGAAGATTTCGCTCATATGCGAGAGAGGGGAGTCATAAACTGACTGAGCCTCGGCATTTAGCACATGATCGTCAAGCATCTCGAATATTCGTAAGTGGCAACGAATTTATTTTATGACCTACCCCAAGAAATTTCATGGTACCTTATCCTCGCTATGTAGTTCTGGCACCTGAATGGTTCGCTGCAAATCACAATTGTCACACTCATCGAATATCAATTTTAAATAAACTTGTGGTGATATTGTTAAGGAAAAAAGCCAGATGGCTTTCTCAACAGCAAAATATATACCTACAAACAAACATGGCCCGGCGGCAAAAAAAATACGAATATTAGAGGAATAGGGGTTTTAATTGTATTATTTTATAAAGAAGGTGGGAGAAGTAGGCATGTCTCAAATGTATGTATACACCAATGAATGGATTACTTTATACGGACAAAAAGGGAAGTGTGCATATTAAATAAAAAAATCAAAATATTTTGCTTTACATTATTTTCTATTGAAAGATCGCCCGTGGTTACCATAAAGAAGCAACTTAATATGCCTTTCGGTTTTAATAATTCCTTATTAAACACTCAATGTGACACTGGCTGGAAACATATATGGGAGATGTTTGTTCTAAATATTGTACTCCAACTTTTCATATTAAATTTAATACCGCTTGTTTTTGTTGAAATTATATAATTTATGTATATTTTAAAAGTTTTTACATTTGTTGATTATTAATATTAGTTATTAATAGGCAAATCAATAAAAAAATCAAATTAAGAACGTAAAATACCAATATTTGGAAATTAAAAAAAAAATTGAATAATTTTGCAATGTTAAAAATTTGAAATAGTTGATATTATTAGTTATTAGTTCAGTAATGTTCTCAATCACAATCGAAGGGAATTGCGCTAGCCAGCCCAGGCCAGCTACTTAAGAAATTTTCCATTAGAAACAACAACAACAAATAGTCAAAACAAACGGCTCGACAATGAAAAAACAGATAACCACAACCTCAGTCATTGCTACCCCTTTTTGTTTTGCGCAACAGCGTATGATTTAACCTACTGCACTATTCTGACGCATTGTTGTTTTTTCTAAGCACTGCTATGCCTATAATTCGCAAAGTCATGTCTTCTTTTTTTCCTCTCGCTTCCAACTTGCAAGCATGTCGGCAGATTTTAATAATTTTTAATTTTTCGACCAGCAAGGCACCCTTTCTCAAAGGGTGTAGGGTGTAGGGTATTTTAATTATTCAAAAGCAATGTAACCAAATAACACAAAACTGCTTATAAATTCGTTTTTTTCCAATGTCTATGAAAAATATAATTTCGTATTTAGTGTGCAACCATTGGTACAATTATTATTAATTTTTTCTTGAAACATTGTATACCATTTCTATAAATAAGGGTATCAATGCCGCGACGCGCCTAATAGTTGTTGTATGTGTGTCTCATCGCAAACATATTGAAGCAAATCTTCACATATGTATGTGTCTGCCAAGCCAAGGGAAGTCTATGAACTTAAGAAGATTGCAATATTCTGTTGCGCATGTGACGTCACAGCCTAAGGCTTTTTCCGTGCGATCATTTCGTAATTAAAATGATTACATATGTCAATCAATTATTTACTATAAAGGACCCTATTCATAAATTATTTAAATGTACGTAATAAAGGTAGAAATATATACTAAACATCACAAGAAATAAAATTCTATGAAGTGTGACGTCATAATATATGATGTTGGTGCGCCGTGCGCGTAACCCTTTGATCTGAATGCCATGGCCTGCTGGCATTCAAATTTTCTACCTACTTGCGCCGAGACTCGGCTCTGCAACGACAACTTAATACCCAAATTGTGTTGTTGTTTTTTCTACGCGCTGCCTTGTAGGCACGACAGAGAAACCAGCAACAAACACAGTCCATTTTCTTTGCACTGAGTTTTCTATGTCATCAATTTAATCCCGGTATGGTTGTCTGTCCGTGTATGGTAGACGTTGTTTATTGGTTTTACGCGGAGAAGTGTGCTGCGGCCATCCCGTTTATTTTTACCTGACCCAATTATACACAGCCGTTGCTCTATGGAGTTAGCGCTACTTTCGCATTTAATAGCCTCTGTCCACTGGCTTAAGAAATGTCACATTTTCAAATTTCACATATTGGTGTCCCACCGGTTGTCAGTAACATGTGAGTGGGAAAAGTACCGCTTCTTTAAATAAACAGCTGATCGAGTTGCTTTAATTTAGATAAGCGCCGAAAATTTTTCTTCCAAAACTCAAATAATGCGCTCTTGAAGTAAGCGCTCCATTTTAGGGACTCTTTTCGACATTTCGCCAACTTTAAATTCTAAAAACTGTGCGATTATTAAAATTTTTAAATTTCTTATTTAAAGTTGCCGCTTGCCTTCGTTGATATATCAGCTGTTTATGGTTATGATACTTTCACATTTTTCACAACATCGATAGAAATCTGGATTAATCATCGCAAAAAACACGAAATGTTTGGGGCGAATTTACACATTTTGCAAAAATGTGCCTTTTTTGAAAAATGTGTGAAATGTGTTTTCTTATGGGGAAACGTACAGGCCGCATTTTACACATTTTCAAAAATGTGACATTTTCAGAAATGTGTTAGAAATGTGTTCAGTGGACAGAGGCTATAAGTCGCTACCCAAGCAACTGTTATCCCTTTCCGTCTAAATCCATCGATATTTTAATTCTTTTTGATAGATGTCCGAGTAGTTGTGAACATCCAAAGGACCAAACTGTTGTCTTTTGCCGTGTTTGAGTTCTTATGTGGGCACAACATATACTTGGATGCCAGATCTCAACCTAGCATTTTCCTATCGTTGACACTTGCTGCTTAATTATTAAATAGTATTTTTCTCTTCCCTATTTTTTTTTTCTAATTAATCGGTTACGTGTCTAAAGCATAACGCTACCTTTTTATGAAAACGATCGCATGGCTTCCAAACATTTTTATGAAAATTTCGTATAAATCAATTTTTGTTCATTTTGAATTTTGATTCAGTTCAGTATCCTAAGGGAAACTTTTTATTAATTATTACTTAATTAAGTTTGTTAATTATTGAAGAGAAATGCCCTGCTCTAGAAGTCCTGAAAGTTTATTTAATCGTGAAGACACTGACACCCTTTGTTGTTTGTGTTCGCAAATAACTTTAGGTCAGACATTAATGACCAGTTGTGGCCACGCCTTTCACAAAGATTGTCCTAAAAATTACAAGTACACAAAGAAAGAATTGTTCAGTGTGTAAACAGGCGTTACAAATTGAGAATTCCCAATCGGTATCAAATTTAAATTCAGAACGTCCGTCAACCTCGCATCAGCGAGCACCTCCGAACACTCGATCACTACAAACTAGATCGCAGTCCAAACAAATGGATACATCCAACATGGCTGATCCTCCAGTAAATCCCGAGCCTTTGAACGCGTCCGCCCACAATGTGGGCAACAGAGAAATTATTGAGGACTTAAAGCAGTAACGCAAATCGGTTTCGAGCGTGGATCCCACATTGTTGAATATAACCCAACGTGTGATTTTGGTGGAGGGGAATTTGTAGTGACGTTTGAAGTGAACGAACGACATTTTTTTAATATATATGAATACATGGAACTTTCTATTGTTCACTACCGTGGTGGACGAAAACCAAAAACGAATCTCGTATATGTAGATAGCGCCACCTATGAGTCAGGATCAGCAGTGCAAGTTAGGAAAAAGTGGAAATTGAAAGAGTGGTTTTCATATTATGTTAAGAAATTGGAAATGGCGAATGTTCCCTGTTAATAGCTTTCGTTTAGCCGAACCCCGCTACTAGCATCCTCTTGATTTCTGGTCGTCATTGGAGACAGTCGTGCTCCGTGAGAAAGCAAACAATTTTTTTTTGTACAAGTGCGAAAACTTTAAATCGCGCCGTCCATAGACAGTTTTTTTTGACATAGATGTCACGCCAAGAGTGCAAAACTTAATATGAACTAAAAACTACGAGATCAGAAGTCAGTACGAGCTCACACCTAACTTAATAGAAAAATTTGGTACTAGAACAAATCGTAGCACCAGCATAAATTTAGTACGAGACTAAATTAAGCACCAAAGAAACGAATTTGCTGCAGAAATAAATACCCATGATGCACTGAATTCGCCCAAAATGATTTGCAAAACACTAATCATATGTTCCCGCTGGAGATCAGTAATGCGCTCCCAGCATTAGAGTGAATTCGCCGCCTATAGTGGAGCTTATGTACTATTGTCGGTACATTGTCGCCTCATCAGTTCTACTCCGCGCCTTCGCAACAAACGTCGACGGTGAAGCTGCATATTTTTTTGGAATTTTTTTTGTTGGCTGAATCACCCACACATAAGATGAGCATAATTAATGGATCCGCGTAACAAAGAAATTTTATATATATTTCTTTAAATTAATTTTTATTTAAAGTCATCTCAAAAATATTCATGTATAACTGGAATTCTTATACCGTGATCGCCATGGGCGTATTTTATATTAATTAGGCGCATACCGCAAAAATTGTTTTAAAATTCTAAATTTCTTTTCTGTCTAATGCAAACCGCATGTACATTTTCAATCGGTCAATTCTTTTTCAATTTTTTTTTTCCTGTAATCTTTTTCCTCTCTTTCTCTCCTTTGCGATGATCGCCATGTTGGTCAAGAGAGCAATTTATTAAAGAGTGCGTAAGAAAAGAAGAGAGTAACTAGAGCGGGAGATAGGATAGCTCAGACGTATATGAACAGCGTTTTTTTTTTCTTGTGCCCTTTTGTTCAAGTTTTATTACAGCAATTCACCGCCGAACATCAACGAAAGCGCTTTTGGAGATGGATGGTATGTACGTAAGTGATACCATTATTTGTCATAAATAAAAGTTCTCGTGTATAAAGACAACGTGAAACTAAATAAAAACAAGTAAGAGGTTCTAGTCGGGAGCTCCCGACTATGGAATACCCTGAATATTCCAACACCAAATGGAGCTCGTTTGAATTAATAAGGAAAAGAAAAAAATAAATAAAGTTCCATTGGCAGGGTTTGATGAACTCGCAACTGACCGCATATTTACTTTCCTCGGTAGGGCTCGAACTCGCGACAGACCGCACCACTCGCCACTGCCTCTACTCAACATCCACATTAATAATTGAGTATTATTGAGAAATAAACCAATTAAAATAGCAACACAGAAAACAATCGCAGTGCAGACAGAATTCGAAGCAGACGCGTATGAATGTGTGTGTGTACAATGTACATTGTACACTGTACATGTATAGAAATTGCGTCGCAACACGTGCGCAGTAGTGCGCAAAATACCGAAAAAAAAAACAAAACAAAAACCGATCTTAATGACATTTTCTACAGTATATCTTATCGTACCATAGAATATTTGTGTATTCTCAAAAAGTCAATTGCATTTAAATTGTGGGTCAAATTGGTTGGCAATACAAGTAGGGTTATTAACTTGATTTATAACTCTGGGGTGGTAGCGGGGAGGTGGCGATAGGTATAAAATGAAAGATACTTGACATATATATAATATTCTAGAAGCAAATTATCATGTTTGGTGACTCTAGCTCTTATTATTTTGCTCAAAAAACAGGATGTCGATATCGATTTTTATCGATTGCTTGGAAACGGGGTAAGTTATCGATTATCGGAAACTCGACCTGCGCAGGCACTAGGAGCACCTATATCTAAAATTTGAGCTCTCTAGCTCTTATTGGTTCTGAGATACGGGCGGACGGACGGACGGACAGACAGACAGACAGACAGACGGACATGGCTAGATCGACTCGGCTATTGATGCTGATCAAGAATATATATATACTTTATGGGGTCGGAGATGCTTCCTTCTGCCTGTTACATACATTTGCATTGGTTCAGGGTATAACAAGTAAGAGGATCAAGTCGGGAGCTCCCGACTAGGGAATACCCTGAACCCTCTTATTCTAACCCCACATGAAGCTCGTTTGAATTAATAAAGATAAATTAAAAAAAAAATTTCCATTGGCAGCACTCGAACTCGCGGCAGACCGCACCACTTGCCACTGCCTCTACTCAACAGCCACACTAATAATTGAGTCTCATTGAGAAAAAAACCAATTAAAATAGCACAGAAAACAATCGCAATGCTGTTGATATAATTCAAAGCAGACCTGCATGAATGTGTGTGTATACAGAAATTCTTGGAAATGCGTCGCAAGCACGTGGGCAGTCAAAATACCAAAAAACAAAACAAAAACCGATCTTAATGTAATTTTCTACAGTATATCTTATTGTACCATAGAATATTCTTATAAATTCATTTTTTTCCAATGTCTATGAAAAATATAATTTCGTATTTAGTGTGCAACTATTGGTACAATTATTATTAATTTATTCTTGAAACATTGTATACAATTTCTATAAATAAGGGTATCAATGCCGCGACGCGCCTAATAGTTGTTGTATGTGTGTCTCATCGCAAACATATTGGTGCAAATCTTCACATATGTATGTGTCTGCCAAGCCAAGGGAAGTCTATGAACTTAAGAAGATTGCAATATTCTGCTGCGCATGTGACGTCACAGCCTAAGGCTTTTTCCGTGCGATCATTTCGTAATTAAAATGATTACATATGTCAATCAATTAATTACTATAAAGGACCCTATTCATAAATTATTTAAATGTACGTAATAAAGGTAGAAATATATACTAAACATCACAAGAAATAAAATTCTATGAAGTGTGACGTCATAATATATGATGTTGGTGCGCCGTGCGCGTAACCCTTTGATCTGAATGCCATGGCCTGCTGGCTCTGCAACGACAACTTAATACACAAATTGTGTTGTTGTTTTTTCTACGCGCTGCCTTGTAGGCACGACAGAGAAACCAGCAACAAACACAGTGGTATTATCTGTTCTTTTCTTTGCACTGAGTTTTCTATGTAATCAATTTAATCCCGGTATGATTGTCTGTCCGTGTATGGTAGACGTTGTTTATTGGTTTTACGCGGAGAAATGTGCTGCGGCCATCCCGTTTATTTTTACCTGACCCAATTATACACAGCCGTTGCTCTATGGAGTTAGCACTACTTTCGCACTTATTAGCCTCTGTCCACTGGCTTAAGAAATGTCACATTTTCAAATTTCGCATATTGGTGTCCCACCGGTTGTCAGTAACATGTGAGTGGGAAAAGTACCGCTTCTTTAAATAAACAGCTGATCGAGTTGCTTTAATTTAGATAAGCGCCGAAAATTTTTCTTCCAAAACTCAAAAAATGCGCTCTTGAAGTAAGCGCTCCATTTTAGGGACTCTTTTCGGCATTTCGCCAACTTTAAATTCTAAAAACTGTGCGATTATTAAAATTTTTAAATTTCTTATTTAAAGTTGCCGCTTGCCTTCGTTGATATATCAGCTGTTTATGGTTATGATACTTTCACATTTTTCACAACATCGATAGAAATCTGGATTAATCATCGCAAAAAACACGAAATGTTCGGGGCGAATTTACACATTTTGCAAAAATGTGCCTTTTTTGAAAAATGTGTGAAATGTGTTTTCTTATGGGGAAACGTACAGGCCGCATTTTACACATTTTCAAAAATGTGACATTTTCAGAAATGTGTTAGAAATGTGTTCAGTGGACAGAGGCTATAAGTCGCTACCCAAGCAACTGTTATCCCTTTCCGTCTAAATCCATCGATATTTTAATTCTTTTTGATAGATGTCCGAGTAGTTGTGAACATCCAAAGGACCTAACTGTTGTCTTTTGCCGTGTTTGAGTTCTTATGTGGGCACAACATATACTTGGATGCCAGATCTCAACCTAGCATTTTCCTATCGTTGACACTTGCTGCTTAATTATTAAATAGTATTTTTCTCATCCCTATTTTATTTTTTCTAATTAATCGGTTACGTGTCTAAAGCATATCGCTACCTTTTAATGAAAACGATCGCATGGCTTCCAAACATTTCTATGAAAATTTCGTATAAACACTAACCATACAATGCATAGATACTCCAAACAGCATTTTAATCGAAGCAGGATTTTTCGCAACGAGTGAGCCCCATGGGTGTCTGAGACCATTTTAGTGTGCCCAGATAGAGTAAGACTGCTGAGAGCGGCAGCCGAACGCCGGCCTCGAAAGCCGAACGTTCAGTATGAAGCCGCATCTCGCTCAGCGCACATCGTCGCTGCGGCTGATGTCTTTTCTTAATATGAGTATGTATGTATGTATGCCTGTTTTAAATGCTTACAGCCCAAATATGTATGTGTATACGCATTTGCCTCGCCCTCACTCATTGCTTTGCGCAGTTGTGTGCATCTCTTTCTCCCTGCATATCTTCTCACAAAACCCCGAGATCTACACACATACATACATACATATGTTTGTGTTGTGTGGATATGCACACAAGTAGATCACGGCGTTTGTCGCGAGCCAGAGGTTTTTCTTCAATTGTGTGCCCTTTGTGCCTGTGGTAGCAAAAGGAACACACATTCAAATGCTCTATCATATATTTCTTCGTCCAGTCAGCTAAAATGAGAAGAATCTGATCTATGTATATTTATTAAATAAACAATTCATTGACCTAAATAAAATAAATATATTTATTTTCTATTTACTGTAGGGACTTATTTTGCTTAAAATAAAAATATATCTAAGTCGTATTTCTGCAAGGGTAATTCGTCGTCGGCTTGTCGAAAAATTCTAAGAGAATACGAAAAATTTAACATTTTCAAATTTTGCGATTTGCTACTTGTGCACACGCACACTCTTTCGACGGAGCAGTCGTGTGATATTATAAAAGGGTTTGGCCTGTTTATCTGCAAATTTGCTATTTTCCATGCTTGTTGTAGGGGTAAGGGTACCTGAACGTTGTCATTTGTGCTTGATAATTTTTTGGGCCTGCCAAGCACGCATACTTACACACTTTTCTATATGGATGGAAGCATTTATGCGTTTGTGTGCGTGTTGGTTGCCTGCCTGCCTGATGCAAATTTCACAAAATTTGAAGTTTTTGGCATTTCTTAACTTCGAGCTCTACACACACACCCATACACACACTCACAAATGCGTGTGAATGAGCCGATCAAGGGTTTGTCGTGAGAAGAGATATTTTCATCAATGGGTGCGTAAATTTGGGCGACGGGCACGGTCTTTGTTTTTTTGGCATGCCTACGGTGGGCTTGCGGCCGCAAAAGGCACAAATGTGTGAAGGGTCAATAAAAATCGGAGAAGCCTGAGAAAATTTGGCAGGCCCAAAAAATTATCATGCACAAATGCCAACGTTCAGGTACCCTTACCCCTACAACAAGCATGGAAAATAGCAAATTTGCAGATAAACAGGCCAAACCCTTTTATAATATCACACGACTGCTCCGTCGAAAGAGTGTGCGTGTGCACAAGTAGCAAATCGCAAAATTTGAAAATGTTAAATTTTCGTATTCTCTTAGAATTTTTCGACAAGCCGACGACGAATTACCCTTGCAGAAATACGACTTAGATATATTTTTATTTTAAGCAAAATAAGTCCCTACAGTAAATAGAAAATAAATATATTTATTTTATTTAGGTCAGATTCTTCTCATTTTACCTGACTGGACGAAGAAATATATGATAGAGCATTTGAATGTGTGTTCCTTTTGCTACCACAGGCACAAAGGGCACACAATTGAAGAAAAACCTCTGGCTCGCGACAAACGCCGTGATCTACTTGTGTGCATATCCACACAACACAAACATATGTATGTATGTATGTGTGTAGATCTCGGGGTTTTGTGAGAAGATATGCAGGGAGAAAGAGATGCACACAACTGCGCAAAGCAATGAGTGAGGGCGAGGCAAATGCGTATACACATACATATTTGGGCTGTAAGCATTTAAAACAGGCATACATACATACATACTCATATTAAGAAAAGACATCAGCCGCAGCGACGATGTGCGCTGAGCGAGATGCGGCTTCATACTGAACGTTCGGCTTTCGAGGCCGGCGTTCGGCTGCCGCTCTCAGCAGTCTTACTCTATCTGGGCACACTAAAATGGTCTCAGACACCCATGGGGCTCACTCGTTGCGAAAAATCCTGCTTCGATTAAAATGCTGTTTGGAGTATCTATGCATTGTATGGTTAGTGGTATAAATCAATTTTTGTTCATTTTGAATTTTGATTCAAATTACTTAATTAAGTTTGTTAATTATTGAAGAGAAATGCCCTGCTCTAGAACTCCTGAAAGTTTAATTAATCGTGAAGACACTGACACCCTTTGTTGTTTGTGTTTGCAAATAACTTTAGGTCAGACATTAATGACCAGTTGTGGCCACGCCTTTCACAAAGATTGTCCTAAAAATTACAAGTACACAAAGAAAGAATTGTTCAGTGTGTAAACAGGCGTTACAAATTGAGAGTTCCCAATCGGTATCAAATTTAAATTCAGAACGTCCGTCAACCTCGCATCAGCGAGCACCTCCGAACACTCGATCACTACAAACTAGATCGCAGTCCAAACAAATGGATACATCCAACATGGCTGATCCTCCAGTAAATCCCGAGCCTTTGAACGCGTCCGCCCACAATGTGGGCAACAGAGAAATTATTGAGGACTTAAAGCAGTAACGCAAATCGGTTTCGAGCGTGGATCCCACATTGTTGAATATAACCCAACGTGTGATTTTGGTGGAGGGGAATTTGTAGTGACGTTTGAAGTGAACGAACGACATTTTTTTTTAAATATATGAATACATGGAACTTTCTATTGTTCACTACCGTGGTGGACGAAAACCAAAAACGAATCTCGTATATGTAGATAGCGCCACCTATGAGTCAGGATCAGCAGTGCAAGTTAGGAAAAAGTGGAAATTGAAAGAGTGGTTTTCATATTATGTTAAGAAATTGGAAATGGCGAATGTTCCCTGTTAATAGCTTTCGTTTAGCCGGACCCCGCTACTAGCATCCTCTTGATTTCTGGTCGTCATTGGAGACAGTCGTGCTCCGTGAGAAAGCAAACAATTTTTTTTTGTACAAGTGCGAAAACTTTAAATCGCGCCGTCCATAGACAGTTTTTTTGGACATAGATGTCACGCCAAGAGTGCAAAACTTAATACGAGCTCACACCTAACTTAATAGAAAAATTTGGTACTAGAACAAAACGTAGCACCAGCATAAATTTAGTACGAGACTAAATTAAGCACCAAAGAAAAGTGGTGCCGACGAATTTGCTGCAGAAATAAATACCCATGATGCACTGAATTCGCCCAAAATGATTTGCAAAACACTATTCATATGTTCCCGCTGGAGATCAGTAATGCGCTCCCAGCATTAGAGTGAATTCGCCGCCTATAGTGGAGCTTATGGGAGAGACTATTGTCGGTACATTGTCGCCTCATCAGTTCTACTCCGCGCCTTCGCAACAAACGTCGACGGTGAAGCTGCATATTTTTTTGGAATTTTTTTTGTTGGCTGAATCACCCACACATAAGATGAGCATAATTAATGGATCCGTGTAACAAAGAAATTTTATATATATTTCTTTAAATTAATTTTTATTTAAAGTCATCTCAAAAATATTCATGTATAACTGGAATTCTTATACCGTGATCGCCATGGGCGTATTTTATATTAATTAGGCGCATCCCGCAAAAAATGTTTTTAAATTCTAAATTTCTTTTCTGTCTAATGCAAACCGCATGTAAATTTTCAATCGGTCAATTCTTTTTCAATTTTTTTTTTCCTGTAATCTTTTTCCTCTCTTTCTCTCCGTTGCGATGATCGCCATGTTGGTCAAGAGAGCAATTTATTAAAGAGTGCGTAAGAAAAGAAGAGAGTAACTAGAGCGGGAGATAGGATAGCTCAGACGCATAGAGTAATAAACAGACCAAGAGGAGGCATTTGGATCAAAAGCTCTTTTCCAAAATACTTGGTGCAAGAAACCTAGGTTGCAAACACAAATTGCAAACACAACACCCGGCTGTCTGCAGCTACTTCTGCCGATGCCCAAAATTCAAAGACAACTTCAAAACATTTTCCATAAGAACCAACAACAACCATAATCAAAACAAATGACTCGACAATAAAAACGGCACACCACAAGTTCTATCCTTGCTATCCCTTTTTTGTTTGAGGCTACAGCCTATGATCTTAGCTTCTGCACCCTTCTAACTCATTGTTGTGGTTTCTAAGCACTGCTATGCCTATAATTCGCAAAGTCATGTCTTCATCTTCTCCACTCACTTTCAACTTGCAAGCAGCCCGGCAGATTTTATAATTTTTCATTTTTCGATCAGCAAGGCACCCTTGCTCAAAATAGGGTATTTTAACTATTCATAAGTTCTGTAACCAAGTACCACTAACCTTCTCATATAAACATTTTTATCTAATCTCTGAGAAATATATAATATCTTATTTAGTGTGCAACTATTAGTACAATCAATAATAATTGTTTTCTTGAAACATTATATACCATTTCTATAAATAAGGGTATCAATGCCTCGACGCGCCAAATAGTTGTTGGCATGTGTGCCTCATCTCACACACATTGGCAAAAAATATGCATGTGTGTGTTTTCGAAGCCAAGGGAAGTATATGAATTTAAGAAGATTGCAATATTCTGTTGCGCATGTGACGTCACATATTCTACGCATCACAAGAAATGAAATTCTTTAAAACGTGACGTAATAGTATATGATGTTGACGCGCCGTATGCGTAACCCTTTTAGTTTAATGGCATGGCATTCAAATTTTCTACCTACTTGCGCCGAGACTCGGCTATGCAACAACAACATTAGAACCCAAATAGTGTTGTTGTTGTTTCTACGCGCTGCCTTGTTAGAACGACAGAGAAACCCGCAAAGCACACAGTGGCATTATTTGTCCCTTTTCTTTGCACTGAGTTTCCTAAGTCCTCTAAATCTTGCTTCAGAATTTCATAGATCACAACGGGGGACGAAGTAAAAATGGGTTTTCGTGCGCAATGTTGTTGTTTTGCTAGTGATTTGTTGTTGCTTCCTATGGTAAATGAGCTTTATTTTTTGAATTTGATTTTGCGTTTGCGGACCAACCCTAACGACCTGGCTTCAGAATTAAAACGGTAATAAAAGCTCGGAGCGAATCTTCCGCTCTTTGTCTGTTTATTACTCTATGGCTCAGACCCATAGAGTAATAAACAGACCAAGAGGAGGCATTTGGATCAAAAGCTCTTTTCCAAAAATTCTGAAGCCAGATACAGAGGTTGCAAACACAACGCTCGGCTGTCTGCAGCTACTTCTGCCGATGCCCAAAATTCAAAGACAACTTCAAAACATTTTCCATAAGAACCAACAACAACCATAATCAAAACAAATGACTCGACAATAAAAACGGCACACCACAAGTTCTATCCTTGCTATCCCTTTTTTGTTTGAGGCTACAGCCTATGATCTTAGCTTCTGCACCCTTCTAACTCATTGTTGTGGTTTCTAAGCACTGCTATGCCTATAATTCGCAAAGTCATGTCTTCATCTTCTCCACTCACTCTCAACTTGCAAGCAGCCCGGCAGATTTTATAATTTTTTCATTTTTCGATCAGCAAGGCACCCTTGCTCAAAATAGGGTATTTTAACTATTCATAAGTTCTGTAACCAAGTACCACTAACCTTCTCATATAAACATTTTTATCTAATCTCTGAGAAATATATAATATCTTATTTAGTGTGCAACTATTAGTACAATCAATAATAATTGTTTTCTTGAAACATTCTATACAATTTCTATAAATAAGGGTATCAATGCCTCGACGCGCCAAATAGTTGTTGGCATGTGTGCCTCATCTCACACACATTGGCAAAAAATATGCATGTGTGTGTTTTCGAAGCCAAGGGAAGTATATGAATTTAAGAATATTGCAATATTCTGTTGCACATGTGACGTCACATATTCTAAGCATCACAAGAAATGAAATTCCTTAAAACGTGACGTAATAGTATGTGATGTTGACGCGCCGTATGCGTAACCCTCTATGGCTCAGACCAGAAGAGTAATAAACAGACAAAGAGCGGAAGATTCGCTCCGAGCTTTTATTACCGTTTTAATTCTGAAGCCAGGTCGTTAGGGTTGGTCCGCAAACGCAAAATCAAATTCAAAAAATAAAGCTCATTTACCATAGGAAGCAACAACAAATCACTAGCAAAACAACAACATTGCGCACGAAAACCCATTTTTACTTCGTCCCCCGTTGTGATCTATGAAATTCTGAAGCAAGATTTAGAGGACTTAGGAAACTCAGTGCAAAGAAAAGGGACAAATAATGCCACTGTGTGCTTTGCGGGTTTCTCTGTCGTTCTAACAAGGCAGCGCGTAGAAACAACAACAACACTATTTGGGTTCTAATGTTGTTGTTGCATAGCCGAGTCTCGGCGCAAGTAGGTAGAAAATTTGAATGCCATGCCATTAAACTCAAAGGGTTACGCATACGGCGCGTCAACATCATATACTATTACGTCACGTTTTAAAGAATTTCATTTCTTGTGATGCGTAGAATATGTGACGTCACATGCGCAACAGAATATTGCAATCTTCTTAAATTCATATACTTCCCTTGGCTTCGAAAACACACACATGCATATTTTTTGCCAATGTGTGTGAGATGAGGCACACATGCCAACAACTATTTGGCGCGTCGAGGCATTGATACCCTTATTTATAGAAATGGTATATAATGTTTCAAGAAAACAATTATTATTGATTGTACTAATAGTTGCACACTAAATAAGATATTATATATTTCTCAGAGATTAGATAAAAATGTTTATATGAGAAGGTTAGTGGTACTTGGTTACAGAACTTATGAATAGTTAAAATACCCTATTTTGAGCAAGGGTGCCTTGCTGATCGAAAAATGAAAAATTATAAAATCTGACGGGCTGCTTGCAAGTTGAAAGTGAGTGGAGAAGATGAAGACATGACTTTGCGAATTATAGGCATAGCAGTGCTTAGAAACCACAACAATGAGTTAGAAGGGTGCAGAAGCTAAGATCATAGGCTGTAGCCTCAAACAAAAAAGGGATAGCAAGGATAGAACTTGTGGTGTGCCGTTTTTATTGTCGAGTCATTTGTTTTGATTATGGTTGTTGTTGGTTCTTATGGAAAATGTTTTGAAGTTGTCTTTGAATTTTGGTCATCGGCAGAAGTAGCTGCAGACAGCCGAGCGTTGTGTTTGCAACCTCTGTATCTGGCTTCAGAATTTTTGGAAAAGAGCTTTTGATCCAAATGCCTCCTCTTGGTCTGTTTATTACTCTATGGGCTCAGACGTATATGAACAGCGTTTTTTTTTCTTGTGCCCTTTTGTTCAAGTTTTATTACAGCAATTCACCGCCGAACATCAACGAAAGCGCTTTTGGAGATGGATGGTATGTACGTAAGTGATACCATTATTTGTCATAAATAAAAGTTCTCGTGTATAAAGACAACGTGAAACTAAATAAAAACAAGTAAGAGGTTCTAGTCGGGAGCTCCCGACTAGGGAATACCCTGAATATTCCAACACCAAATGGAGCTCGTTTGAATTAATAAGGAAAAGAAAAAAATAAATAAATTTCCATTGGCAGGGCTTGATGAACTCGCAACTGACCGCATATTTACTTTCCTCGGTAGGGCTCGATCTCGCGACAGACCGCACCACTCGCCACTGCCTCTACTCAACATCCACATTAATAATTGAGTATTATTGAGAAATAAACCAATTAAAATAGCAGCACAGAAAACAATCGCAGTGGAGACCGAATTCGAAGCAGACGCGTATGAATGTGTGTGTGTACAATGTACATTGTACACTGTACATGTATAGAAATTGCGTCGCAACACGTGCGCAGTAGTGCGCAAAATACCGAAAAAAAAACAAAACAAAAACCGATCTTAATGACATTTTCTACAGTATATCTTATCGTACCATAGAATATTTGTGTATTCTCAAAAAGTCAATTGCATTTAAATTGTGGGTCAAATTGATTGGCAATACAAGTAGGGTTATTAACTTGATTTATAACTCTGGGGTGGTAGCGGGGAGGTGGCGATAGGTATAAAATGAAAGATACTTGACATATATATAATATTCTAGAAGCAAATTATCATGTTTGGTGACTCTAGCTCTTATTATTTTGCTCAAAAAACAGGATGTCGATATCGATTTTTATCGATTGCTTGGAAACGGGGTAAGTTATCGATTATCGGAAACTCGACCTGCGCAGGCACTAGGAGCACCTATATCTAAAATTTGAGCTCTCTAGCTCTTATTGGTTCTGAGATACGGGCGGACGGACGGACGGACAGACAGACAGACAGACAGACGGACATGGCTAGATCGACTCGGCTATTGATGCTGATCAAGAATATATATATACTTTATGGGGTCGGAGATGCTTCCTTCTGCCTGTTACATACATTTGCATTGGTTCAGGGTATAACAAGTAAGAGGTTCTAGTCGGGAGCTCCCGACTAGGGAATACCCTGAACCCTCTTATTCTAACCCCACATGAAGCTCGTTTGAATTAATAAAGATAAATTTAAAAAAAAATTTCCATTGGCAGCACTCGAACTCGCGGCAGACCGCACCACTTGCCACTGCCTCTACTCAACAGCCACACTAATAATTGAGTCTCATTGAGAAAAAACCAATTAAAATAGCACAGAAAACAATCGCAATGCTGTTGATATAATTCAAAGCAGACCCGCATGAATGTGTGTGTATACAGAAATTCTTGGAACTGCGTCGCAAGCACGTGGGCAGTCAAAATACCAAAAAACAAAACAAAAACTGATCTTAATGAAATTTTCTACAGTATATCTTATTGTACCATAGAATATTCTTATAAATTCATTTTTTTCCAATGTCTATGAAAAATATAATTTCGTATTTAGTGTGCAACTATTGGTACAATTATTATTAATTTATTCTTGAAACATTGTATACCATTTCTATAAATAAGGGTATCAATGCCGCGACGCGCCTAATAGTTGTTGTATGTGTGTCTCATCGCAAACATATTGGTGCAAATCTTCACATATGTATGTGTCTGCCAAGCCAAGGGAAGTCTATGAACTTAAGAAGATTGCAATATTCTGTTGCGCATGTGACGTCACAGCCTAAGGCTTTTTCCGTGCGATCATTTCGTAATTAAAATGATTACATATGTCAATCAATTATTTACTATAAAGGACCCTATTCATAAATTATTTAAATGTACGTAATAAAGGTAGAAATATATACTAAACATCACAAGAAATAAAATTCTATGAAGTGTGACGTCATAATATATGATGTTGGTGCGCCGTGCGCGTAACCCTTTGATCTGAATGCCATGGCCTGCTGGCATTCAAATTTTCTACCAAATTGTGTTGTTGTTTTTTCTACGCGCTGCCTTGTAGGCACGACAGAGAAACCAGCAACAAACACAGTGGCATTAACTGTCCCTTTTCTTTGCACTGAATTTTCTATGTAATCAATTTAATCCCGGTATGATTGTCTGTCCGTGTATGGTAGACGTTGTTTATTGGTTTTACTCGGAGAAATGTGCTGCGGCTATCCCGCTTATTTTTACCTGACCCAATTATAGAAGTTAATTCCAAGGTTTATTAAACGATGAAAAAAAATATGTTTTTTTGTGGAAGCGTCTTCCTTTTATTGATGTCAATTTGCAACTGAATAAACTTAAATTAATTCTAGCCCTAGTAACCTGTGGCTTAGCGGCAGCGGCGTTTGCAGCGGCGTCGCAAGTCAGCATTTTGCTGCACTTCTTATGAGGTGTTGCAATGCTTCTTATTGGGACTGTGTGAATTTATTTGTTGTTAACTCTTCCCCCTTTGATTTAAGCTTGTCCTCAAGCGGTCATCAGAAGAAAGGTATGTTGTTGAACCTGAGGTTGTTGGCGTCTGTATTTTGTATTTGGATGTGCGTTGGTTCTTTTCTGGGGATCTCTAGTTCTTTGTTCAGTTGCAGTATTATATTTTTCTTTTTATACCCTGAACCCTTTAAAAATGAGTAAAAGGGGTATTATGTTTTTGTGCAAAATCCAAATGTATGTAACAGGCAGAAGGAAGCATCTCCGACCCCATAAAGTATATATATTCTTGATCAGCATTAATAGCCGAGTCGATCTAGCCATGTCCGTCTGTCTGTCCGTCCGTCCGTCCGTCCGTCCGTATGTAGGTGCTCCTAGTGCCTGCGCAGATCGAGTTTGTTTCCGATAAACGATAACTTGCCCCGTTCCCAAGTAATCGATAAAAATGTATATCGAAATCCCGATTTTTAAGCAATTTTGGTAAATAATAAGAGCTAGAGTCACCAAACTTGACATGTAGCTTCTAGAAAAGTATATATATATATCGATTATCTTTCATTTTATACCTATCGCCACCTCCCCGCTACTCTCTATCTATAAGCGCGCGCTGCATTTGGTGTTGGAATATGAGGGTTCAGGGTATTCCCTAGTCGGGAGCTCCCGACTAGAACCTCTTACTTGTTTCTCTGCAATACGTGTAATACACAGGTAAGAAGGATGGCAACTGTGAATAGAGTCATGAAGCCGACTCTATTGACTATAGAGTGCGTCTGAAGTTTTTGCATGTTTTTTATGTTGTTGATGTGCAGTTTTTCCAATGCTTCCAGAGAAAGAATCTTAATTCTTTCGTTTTCTATTGGGGTTATTTGTATTGTGGGATTTCCTGGGGTCATGACTGTGACCTCCAAGTTGCTGAACTCTTGTTTGTTGATGAATAAGGTTTCGTTCCAGAAGTTGATCATGTAGGTGCCTCTCACACGTTTCTCCTCTTCTTGCCATCTAATAGTGCCGTTGAAGTCGTTCATGAGTATAAGTCCATCGTCGCTTTCTTCGATCTCCGGGATATGGTCTGCATTGCTAAAGCCACAGAGCGCCTGCTCTCCACTAACTAACTTAGGTATACAGTTACTATTGTTTAAATTTACAATTTTTGATTTGTTACAAATTTTAATATTATGATATCTTTTACAATTGTTGTTTATGCCATAAATTGATTTATTACAATGAAACGGTTCGTTAAATTCTAAACTTATAAAATTGTTATTTTTCATTATTGGCTTTACTATGGTATTTTTGCATTCTGTTTCTTCTAAATTTGGAACTTTTACAATGTAAAACAAGGTTGTTCCATTATGCAAAATTGACACATCTGCAAATTCTAACATTTCTTCAATATTTAAAGGTGGCATGTTGCTTTTATGAAAATTATCATTAATAGTAATCGGTAATTTTTATGTATTTTTTATATTGCTTTTATGGATTATCTTGTCAGTTGTTGTTAGTACGGTTGTGTTCTTATTTTCTTTAACTATTTCTTTTTTGTATCTGGGTGATAGTTTGGTACCTAATCTGGTATTAACTTTGACGAATATTTCTTGACCTGGTGTATAAGTGCGTATATCTTTGCGTTTTTTGTTATGATTCTGCATGTCAGTCGATTGTTTCAGTTTGAGTTTGTCAATGTTCTCTTTCCTAGATTTTTCGTATTGATCTGTGTCTGTAGTCATGTTTCTGCCGAAGAATATAATGGTCTCTTGTTAGTTGTCGAGTGTATAGTGTAGTTGTAGTCGTATATTGATTTGTTAAGAAGTTCTTCGAATGTTCTATGTTCTTGTTTTCTTTTATTACATCTCATAATATCTGACAGTGTTGAATGAAATCTTTCTACCTGACCATTCACTGCGCTTTTGTAGGATGGTGTTTTATAAACTTCTATACCTAATTGGTCCTGCATCATAAAAGTGATTGAGGCTGAGTTAGAGGATTTTTCGTTATCTATTACAACGGCTTTAGGTACGCCAAAATAAAATAGGATTTCATGAAGTGGTTTTTTAATGTCTTCTATTGCTCTAGATTTGATTATTCGTCCCTGGGCTAATTTTGAAAATTTATCTACTGCTGTTAGTACTAAGTTCTTTTCTGTCGTGTATATGTCAATATGGATGGTATGTCCTGGGTATTCGGGATTGGTGTTTCTCTGAGTTTTGGGTTAGTTGGATGTCTATCGTATTTTTCTTCTTTACAAACTTGACACTGTTTGACTAATTCTGTTATTCGTTGTTTCATTTTTGGGAAATAGAAAGTTTCGGACAATTGCATTTTGTTTTCTAGTGCGTTGCGGTGTGCTCTGTTGTGTCTAACCAATATCTTCTCATCTTGCTCTGTTTCATTTGTTAAATCTTTTACTTAAGACTGCGTGAATCTAATCTTGAAGTTAATAAAGTGTTGGGGATATATCTGCTGAATTTGGTTCATTATTTCTTCTGAAGTTATTATTCCGTTAATAACGGATGGGTTTAGATGAGCTTTCAAAATTTGCGTAAGGTCGTGTTCTGAGAAGTTTGGTCGAGTTATTGTGTGTCTGTGGAAAGTTGGGAATGGGATGTGAAACTTGTAATCAGTTTCGTTAGCTTTGCTGAGAAATATCTGGTTTTTAAAGACGTTTATTGGGGCTTCTATGCTAGGTATTAAATTGTGACTTGAACTGTCAGCACTGTGCTGGGTGGAGGCTACTGATCCAATGTTATTGATAACAGGGATTCGTGATAGTGCATCGGCTACAATATTATCCCTACCTGGCTTATAGAGGAGTTCATAGTCGAACTCTTCCAGGTAAGCTTTCCACCTTTTTATCCTTGCGTTGCCGTTCCAACTACTGAGAGAGTGGGTTAAGGGTTGATGGTCGGTATATATTTTTACTCTTGCTTTACCGTAAAGGTAGTTTTTGAGGGCTTTTAGGGCCCAAATTATTGCCAACATTTCCCTTTCATTGGTGGCGTAGTTCTCTTCTGTTTTAGTGAGAGTTCTAGATAGAAAACAAATGGGTCGCTTGTTCTGGGATAGAACAGCGCCAATAGCAACGTTGGATACATCTGTTGTCAGATGAAACTCTTTGCTGAAGTCCGGGTAATGGAGTATTACCTCGTTTGAAACCATGGCGTTTTTAATTTTATTAAATTCTTCGATTGATTCTTCGTTGAGATTAATGAGCTTTTTAGCTGATTGATTTTTGGACACACGTCCACCTTCCCCTCTTAAAAGAGAGGTAAGGGGCTTTGCCAACTTAGCGAAGTCTTTTATGAATCTCCTATAATAGCTGGCAAGGCCAATAAAAGATCTTAAATCTTTGAGGGTTTTTGGAAGTGGGTACTTTCCTATTGTCTCTATCTTGTTAGGATTGGTTTCAATACCTTTGTCTGAGATGACAAATCCCAGGAACTCTACTCTGCTTTTAAAGAACTCACATTTGTCCAACTGACATTTCATGTTGGCTTCCTGTAGAGTTCTGAATATGGCGCCAAGGTGACGCGCATGCGATTCATCATCCTTGCTAAAGATAATGATATCGTCAATGTAAATGAAGCATATTTTTCCAATATGCTCGCGAAGGATATCGTCTAGGGCTCTCTGGAAGATTGAGGGCGCATTCTTCAGACCGAAGGGGAGTCGTGTAAACTCGTATTTTCCGTTGTTAACGGAGAAGGCTGTTTTTTCTATGTCTGATTCTTTGAGGGGGATTTGGTGAAATCCACTTTTCAAGTCTAGAACAGAGAATACCTTTTTATTACCTAGCTGATCGTTGATTTCGGGTATTGGGTATTTATCTGCGGTAGTTTCTTTGTTTAATTTCCTATAGTCTATCACCATACGAGATTTCTTTTGCCCGGAGGCATCTAATTTTTTGGGCACAATCCACACAGGTGAATTATATGGGGATCGGGAGGGTCGGATTATTCCGTCCTCTAAAAGTTCCTTAATTTGGTTGTGAACTTCGTCTTTTAAAGACATTGGAAATTGGTAAAATTTAGAATATACTGGGGAATCGGTTTTGGTTCTGATTTCTGCTCTAACGTTAGTTGTATAAGTCAATTTTTCGTCCGGATTGGCGAAGAGACTTGGGTGCATTTTAACAAGTTAATTTAGACTATTCTTTTGTTCGTTTGTCATGTGGTCTGTCCGTGGTATTACCGTGTTTACTGCCTCGATTCTTTTCTGCTTAATGGGTATGCAAATATTATTCTTGATTATTAGTAGATTTTTGCTGCTTTGTATGACAGCATCTAAATCTTTAAGACTATCGTTACCTAATATGACGTCAAATGGTTTTAAAGTGGGTAAGAGAAAGAATTTTATTTTGATATCATTTCTATTAAAAGATTAGCGAACTTATGGTGTGTAATTTTGATGCTTCCGCCGACTGTGACGGCTTCGAAAGGCTTTTCATTTGGGATGGGTTCGGACACGAATTTGGGTTGGACATAATTTCTGTTTGATCCTGTGTCTATTAATATTTTGAGTAATTTTCCGCTCCCCATCTTACATTCTATGTAAGGAAGAGAGGAGCTATTTATCCTAAAAAATTAATGTCTGAATGTTCGTACTGGTTATTCTGTCCGTCATCTGCTTCTTCGATTTGTTGGGTATATTCATTTAATGGCTGTTCGTATTCGGCCTGCTGTTCGTAATTTAGCATTGATTGTACGTATTCCTCCATGGTCACATAGTTGTCAGTGTTTTCTGTCTCGGTCTGTTCTTCTCCTGTTTGTATGTTGAAGTTTCTTTGTTTTTTGTCCGTGGCGTTTGTTTGTGGTGGAGGTCTTTTTCCTACTTGAAAGTTGGGTCTGTTCATGTAGTTTATCATCCTTGTGCGGATGCTTTGGTCCACGTCCATTGGCTCAGGACGTGGTTGGGGTTTTGGTGCAGAAGGTCTATTGGGTACGTAAACCTGTTGTGGTTGTGTCTGGTAAGTTCGTTGGTTAGGGTGTTGTGGAGTCGGTCCATTATTGTTATAAGTCGGTGGTCCATAGTTTGTATTGGTTGGCCAAGTGTGCGATAGCTTTGATTCTCTAGTTTTAAACAATAATGAAGGGCTGAAGGTAGATCTGCTGGCTCCTTTATTCCAAGGATCCGTGGTAAATCTCCCTTCAAACCTCTAATGAAGGTATCTAATGCTTTATCTCTGTATATTTTTGTCATAAGGGTTTCGGATTCCCTATTCAATTCCATAAAGCCTACTTTATTTAATATCAGCGACAAATGGTTGTACCTGGTAGAAATCTTCTACTGTCAGGTTGTTACCCTTCACTAACATTGTCATCTGATATTCTAATGTTCCCAGATCTCTTTTGCCGCGTAGTGCAGCGTGAGACATTTGGAGATAGCGCTCCAATTTAAGGGAACATTATACGACTCGAGGGCCGTGTCAGCATTGCCAGTGATTTTGTTTCTCACTGTATGCAATATGCCGAAGTATTTCGGCGAACCTATTTCGGCTGCATGAGCTAAATGAGCTTTTTCCATGAGCTAAATTCCGCTGGATTACCGGAAAATTCTCTAAGGCTTTTTACTATGTCCGGAACTCTGTCCAAGTCGTTCAAGTTGTGGTTGGCAGTTATCGTTTGGTCGTCTACGTCACTAAACTCCCTAGAGGGGTTCACTAATTGCCTTACTTACGTCGGCAATTGTTGTGCCAAAATCTGGCTAACCGTGGCTGCTATCACCTGCTCTGCGTTATTCGCCATGCCTCTATTTTGTAGATGTTCGTTTTGTCTGTCGAGATGTCATTGCTGTTGTCTGTTCAAGCTATGTCCGCCTACCTGTGGTTGATCTGATACTATTGGGGGCCTAACTAAATTGCTTTCATTAGCCATAAACAAGAGATATTACTAGTATTGTGTATTTTTAGGATATTTTTGAAATAATTTTAAATCTAGTATTAGTTTTCTTATTCTATATTTTGATTGATTGATTTTGATCGTTTTTGTTTTCTTTTTAAAACCAGTGGCTTGTTTCTTCCTTCTACTTTGGAGGGTCCCTTGGGAATCGCAAAGTTGGAATTTAGTTATACTTCGTTTGTAGTCTTTATGATTGTTTATCGTTTTACACTTTTTTATCTTGCTTATTGTTCTACAATATTTTTGTATTTCTTTTCTTATAATTCTATTTCACTTTTTGTGTTAGTTGTTTGTTTGTTTGTCTTTCACTTAATTTCTAACTTACAGTACTATTCCTGATGTGGCAACCTCCCCTGCCGGTCCGGACTCATCCTTTTTGAAGCCTTTGGGTATCTACTGGGGATCCTGCGACCAGTCTTCGTTGAGAGTATCCTGCGGGCGGGCCTTACAAGATGTGTTGTCCACCGATGGGCAAATAAACAATTAAGTTCTAATTGCCTTTCGCGAATTTCATCAGTCGTTAAATTTAATTAACGAGAGTTGCACTGGTTTTGTTTTCGCGTATAACCGACTAACGCGCACGTAGAAGCGTTTTGTTCTTTTGTAACACGAGCCGGTCCCTGCTCGGGCGCCAGTTAATTCCAAGGTTTACTAAACGATGAAAAAAAATATGTTTTTTTGTGGAAGCAACTCTTCCTTTTATTGATGTCAATTTGCAACTGAATAAACTTAAATTAATTCTAGCCCTAGTAACCTGTGGCTTAGCGGCAGCGGCGTTGGCAGCGGCGTCGCTGCTGATGTTGTTGGCCCGTTGGGCAATTCTTCTTGGAATTTTTGGCGGTTGCCAATCGGCGCGTGGAGGAAATGGCACAGACACCAAGTCAGCATTTTGCTGCACTTCTTTTGAGGTGTTGCAATGCTTCTTATTGGGACTGTGTAAATTTATTTGTTGTTAACTTACACAACCGTTGCTCTATGGAGTTAGCACTACTTTCGCACTTAATAGCCTCTGTCCACTGGCTTAAGAAATGTCACATTTTCAAATTTTACATGTTGGTATCCCACCGGTTGTCGGTAACATGTGAGTGGGAAAAGTACCGCTTCTTTAAATAAACAGCTGATCGAGTTGTTTTAATTTAGATAAGCGCCGAAAATTTTTCTTCCAAAACTCAAAAAATGCGCTCTTGAAGTAAGCGCTCCATTTTAGGGACTCTTTTCGACATTTCGCCAACTTTAAATTCTAAAAACTGTGCGATTATTAAAATTTTTAAATTTCTTATTTAAAGTTGCCGCTTGCCTTCGTTGATATATCAGCTGTTTATGGTTATGATACTTTCACATTTTTCACAACATCGATAGAAATCTGGATTAACCATCGCAAAAAACACGAAATGTTCGGGGCGAATTTACACATTTTGCAAAAATGTGCCTTTTTTGAAAAATGTGTGAAATGTGTTTTCTTATGGGGAAACGTACAGGCCGCATTTTACACATTTTCAAAAATGTGACATTTTCAGAAATGTGTTAGAAATGTGTTCTGTGGACAGAGGCTATAAGTAGCTACCCAGGCAACTGTTATCCCCTTCCGTCTAAATCCATCGATATATTAATTCTTTTTGATAGATGTGAACATTAAAAGGACCAATCTGTTGTCTTTTGCCGTGTTTGAGTTCTTATGTGGGCACAACATATACTTGGATGCCAGATCTCATCCTAGCATTTTCCTATCGTTGACACTTGCTGCTTAATTATTAAATAGTATTTTTCTCATCCCTATTTTTTTTTTCTGATTAATCGGTTACGTGTCTAAAGCATATCGCTACCTTTTTATGAAAATGATCGATGAAAATTTCGTATAAATCAATTTTTGTTCATTTTGAATTTTGATTCAGTTCAGTATCCTAAGGGAAACTTTTTATTAATTATTACTTAATTAAGTTTGTTAATTATTGAAGAGAAATGCCCTGCTCTAGAAGTCCTGAAAGTTTAATTAATCGTGAAGACACTGACACCCTTTGTTGTTTGTGTTCGCAAATAACTTTAGGTCAGACATTAATGACCAGTTGTGGCCACGCCATTCACAAAGATTGTCCTAAAAATTACAGTACACAAAGAAAGAATTGTTCAGTGTGTAAACAGGCGTTACAAATTGAGAGTTCCCAATCGGTATCAAATTTAAATTCAGAACGTCCGTCAACCTCGCATCAGCGAGCACCTCCGATCACTCGATCACTACAAACTAGATCGCAGTCCAAACAAATGGATACATCCAACATGGCTGACCCTCCAGTAAATCCCGACCTTTGAACGCGTCCGCCCACAATGTGGGCAACAGAGAAATGATTGAGGACTTAAAGCAGTAACGCAAATCGGTTTCAAGCGTGGATCCCACATTGTTGAATATAACCCAACGTGTGATTTTGGTGGAGGGGAATTTGTAGTGACGTTTGAAGTGAACGAACGACATTTTTTTTTAAATATATGAATACATGGAACTTTCTATTGTTCACTACCGTGGTGGACGAAAACCAAAAACGAATCTCGTATATGTAGATAGCGCCACCTATGAGTCAGGATCAGCAGTGCAAGTTAGGAAAAAGTGGAAATTGAAAGAGTGGTTTTCATATTATGTTAAGAAATTGGAAATGGCGAATGTTCCCTGTTAATAGCTTTCGTTTAGCCGAACCCCGCTACTAGCATCCTCTTGATTTCTGGTCGTCATTGGAGACAGTCGTGCTCCGTGAGAAAGCAAACAATTTTTTTTTGTACAAGTGCGAAAACTTTAAATCGCGCCGTCCATAGACAGTTTTTTTGGACATAGATGTCACGCCAAGAGTGCAAAACTTAATACGAACTAAAAACTACGAGCTCAAAAGTCAGTACGAGCTCACACCTAACTTAATAGAAAAATTTGGTACTAAAACAAAACGTAGCACCAGCATAAATTTAGTACGAGACTAAATTAAGCACCAAAGAAAAGTGGTGCCGACGAATTTGCTGCAGAAATAAATACCCATGATGCACTGAATTCGCTCAAAATGATTTGCAAAACACTAATCATATGTTCCCGCTGGAGATCAGTAATGCGCTCCCAGCATTAGAGTGAATTCGCCGCATATAGTGGAGCTTATGGGAGAGACTATTGTCGGTACATTGTCGCCTCATCAGTTCTACTCCGCGCCTTCGCAACAAACGTCGACGGTGAAGCTGCATATTTTTTTCGGAATTTTTTTTGTTGGCTGAATCACCCACACATAAGATGAGCATAATTAATGGATCCGTGTAACAAAGAAATTTTATATATTTTTTTTTTAAATTAATTTTTTTTTAAAGTCATCTCAAAAATATTCATGTATAACTAGAATTCTTATACCGTGATCGCCATGGGCGTAGTTTATATTAATTAGCCGCATCCCGCAAAAATTGTTTTTAAATTCTAAATTTCTTTTCTGTCTAATGCAAACCGCATGTAAATTTTCAATCGGTCAATTATTTTAAAATTTTTTTTTTCCTGAGAGTATACGATCTACACTCTTTTTCCATGAGCTAAATTCCGCTGGATTACCGGAAAATTCTCTAAGGCTTTTTACTATGTCCGGAACTCTGTCCAAGTCGTTCAAGTTGTGGTTGGCAGTTATCGTTTGGTCGTCTACGTCACTAAACTCCCTAGAGGGGTTCACTAATTGCCTTACTAACGTCGGCAATTGTTGTGCCAAAATCTGGCTAACCGTGGCTGCTATCACCTGCTCTGCGTTATTCGCCATGCCTCTATTTTGTAGATGTTCGTTTTGTCTGTCGAGATGTCATTGCTGTTGTCTGTTCAAGTTATGTCCGCCTACCTGTGGTTGATCTGATACTATTGGGGGCCTAACTAAATTGCTTTCATTAGCCATAAACAAGAGATATTACTAGTATTGTGTATTTTTAGGATATTTTTGAAATAATTTTAAATCTAGTATTAGTTTTCTTATTCTATATTTTGATTGATTGATTTTGATCGTTTTTGTTTTCTTTTTAAAACCAGTGGCTTGTTTCTTCCTTCTACTTTGGAGGGTCCCTTGGGAATCGCAAAGTTGGAATTTAGTTATACTTCGTTTGTAGTCTTTATGATTGTTTATCGTTTTACACTTTTTTATCTTGCTTATTGTTCTACAATATTTTTGTATTTCTTTTCTTATAATTCTATTTCACTTTTTGTGTTAGTTGTTTGTTTGTTTGTCTTTCACTTAATTTCTAACTTACAGTACTATTCCTGATGTGGCAACCTCCCCTGCCGGTCCGGACTCATCCTTTTTGAAGCCTTTGGGTATCTACTGGGGATCCTGCGACCAGTCTTCGTTGAGAGTATCCTGCGGGCGGGCCTTACAAGATGTGTTGTCCACCGATGGGCAAATAAACAATTAAGTTCTAATTGCCTTTCGCGAATTTCATCAGTCGTTAAATTTAATTAACGAGAGTTGCACTGGTTTTGTTTTCGCGTATAACCGACTAACGCGCACGTAGAAGCGTTTTGTTCTTTTGTAACACGAGCCGGTCCCTGCTCGGGCGCCAGTTAATTCCAAGGTTTACTAAACGATGAAAAAAAATATGTTTTTTTGTGGAAGCAACTCTTCCTTTTATTGATGTCAATTTGCAACTGAATAAACTTAAATTAATTCTAGCCCTAGTAACCTGTGGCTTAGCGGCAGCGGCGTTGGCAGCGGCGTCGCTGCTGATGTTGTTGGCCCGTTGGGCAATTCTTCTTGGAATTTTTGGCGGTTGCCAATCGGCGCGTGGAGGAAATGGCACAGACACCAAGTCAGCATTTTGCTGCACTTCTTTTGAGGTGTTGCAATGCTTCTTATTGGGACTGTGTAAATTTATTTGTTGTTAACTTACACAACCGTTGCTCTATGGAGTTAGCACTACTTTCGCACTTAATAGCCTCTGTCCACTGGCTTAAGAAATGTCACATTTTCAAATTTTACATGTTGGTATCCCACCGGTTGTCGGTAACATGTGAGTGGGAAAAGTACCGCTTCTTTAAATAAACAGCTGATCGAGTTGTTTTAATTTAGATAAGCGCCGAAAATTTTTCTTCCAAAACTCAAAAATGCGCTCTTGAAGTAAGCGCTCCATTTTAGGGACTCTTTTCGGCATTTCGCCAACTTTAAATTCTAAAAACTGTGCGATTATTAAAATTTTTAAATTTCTTATTTAAAGTTGCCGCTTGCCTTCGTTGATATATCAGCTGTTTATGGTTATGATACTTTCACATTTTTCACAACATCGATAGAAATCTGGATTAATCATCGCAAAAAACACGAAATGTTCGGGGCGAATTTACACATTTTGCAAAAATGTGCCTTTTTTGAAAAATGTGTGAAATGTGTTTTCTTATGGGGAAACGTACAGGCCGCATTTTACACATTTTCAAAAATGTGACATTTTCAGAAATGTGTTAGAAATGTGTTCTGTGGACAGAGGCTATAAGTAGCTACCCAGGCAACTGTTATCCCTTTCCGTCAAAATCCATCGATATATTAATTCTTTTTGATAGATGTGAACATTAAAAGGACCAATCTGTTGTCTTTTGCCGTGTTTGAGTTCTTATGTGGGCACAACATATACTTGGATGCCAGATCTCATCCTAGCATTTTCCTATCGTTGACACTTGCTGCTTAATTATTAAATAGTATTTTTCTCATCCCTATTTTTTTTTTCTGATTAATCGGTTACGTGTCTAAAGCATATCGCTACCTTTTTATGAAAACGATCGATGAAAATTTCGTATAAATCAATTTTTGTTCATTTTGAATTTTGATTCAGTTCAGTATCCTAAGGGAAACTTTTTATTAATTATTACTTAATTAAGTTTGTTAATTATTGAAGAGAAATGCCCTGCTCTAGAAGTCCTGAAAGTTTAATTAATCGTGAAGACACTGACACCCTTTGTTGTTTGTGTTCGCAAATAACTTTAGGTCAGACATTAATGACCAGTTGTGGCCACGCCATTCACAAAGATTGTCCAAAAAATTACAGTACACAAAGAAAGAATTGTTCAGTGTGTAAACAGGCGTTACAAATTGAGAGTTCCCAATCGGTATCAAATTTAAATTCAGAACGTCCGTCAACCTCGCATCAGCGAGCACCTCCGATCACTCGATCACTACAAACTAGATCGCAGTCCAAACAAATGGATACATCCAACATGGCTGACCCTCCAGTAAATCCCGAGCCTTTGAACGCGTCCGCCCACAATGTGGGCAACAGAGAAATTATTGAGGACTTAAAGCAGTAACGCAAATCGGTTTCGAGCGTGGATCCCACATTGTTGAATATAACCCAACGTGTGATTTTGGTGGAGGGGAATTTGTAGTGACGTTTGAAGTGAACGAACGACATTTTTTTAATATATATGAATACATGGAACTTTCTATTGTTCACTACCGTGGTGGACGAAAACCAAAAACGAATCTCGTATATGTAGATAGCGCCACCTATGAGTCAGGATCAGCAGTGCAAGTTAGGAAAAAGTGGAAATTGAAAGAGTGGTTTTCATATTATGTTAAGAAATTGGAAATGGCGAATGTTCCCTGTTAATAGCTTTCGTTTAGCCGAACCCCGCTACTAGCATCCTCTTGATTTCTGGTCGTCATTGGAGACAGTCGTGCTCCGTGAGAAAGCAAACTATTTTTTTTGTACAAGTGCGAAAACTTTAAATCGCGCCGTCCATAGACAGTTTTTTGGACATAGATGTCACGCCAAGAGTGCAAAACTTAATACGAACTAAAAACTACGAGCTCAAAAGTCAGTACGAGCTCACACCTAACTTAATAGAAAAATTTGGTACTAGAACAAAACGTAGCACCAGCATAAATTTAGTACGAGACTAAATTAAGCACCAAAGAAAAGTGGTGCCGACGAATTTGCTGCAGAAATAAATACCCATGATGCACTGAATTCGCCCAAAATGATTTGCAAAACACTAATCATATGTTCCCGCTGGAGATCAGTAATGCGCTCCCAGCATTAGAGTGAATTCGCCGCCTATAGTGGAGCTTATGGGAGAGACTATTGTCGGTACATTGTCGCCTCATCAGTTCTACTCCGCACCTTCGCAACAAACGTCGACGGTGAAGCTGCATATTTTTTTCGGAATTTTTTTTGTTGGCTGAATCACCCACACATAAGATGAGCATAATTAATGGATCCGTGTAACAAAGAAATTTTATATATTTTTTTTTAAATTAATTTTTATTTAAAGTCATCTCAAAAATATTCATGTATAACTAGAATTCTTATACCGTGATCGCCATGGGCGTAATTTACATTAATTAGCCGCATCCCGCAAAAATTGTTTTTAAATTCTAAATTTCTTTTCTGTCTAATGCAAACCGCATGTACATTTTCAATCGGTCAATTATTTTTCAATTTTTTTTTTCCTGTAATCTTTTTCCTCTCTTTCTCTCCGTTGCGATGATCGCCATGTTGGTCAAGAGAGCAATTTATTAAAGAGTGCGTAAGAAAAGAAGAGAGTAACTAGAGCGAGAGATAAGATAGCTCAGACGTATATGAACAGCGTTTTTTTTTTTCTTGTTCCATTTTGTTCAAGTTTTATTACAGCAATTCACTGCCGTACATCAACGAAAGCGCTTTTGGAGATGGATCGTATGTACGTAAGTGATACCATTATTTGTCATAAATAAAAGTTCTCGTGTATAAAGGCAACGTGAAACTAAATAAAAACGAGAAAGAAGGGCTATCTTCGGCATGCCGAAGATCTAATACCCTTGCAGACCCAACCTTTTAATGCCGAGAAAATGGTTAAGGCCGAGTTTGGTCAAGGTATATTGATAAACAAAAGGTTTTTTCATACAAAAACTTAATTTTCGACCGATCGTTCCTATGGCAGCTATATGATATAGTGGTCCGATCTTAATAGGATTTTGCATATATATGAGGAGCTTAGTAAAACTAATAAATGCCGAGTTTGGTCAAGATATCTTGACAAACAAAATGTTTTTTCATACAAAAACTTAATTTTCGACCGATCGTTCCTATGGCAGCTATATGATATAGTGGTCCGATCTTCATAGGATTTTGCATATATATGAGGAGCTTAGTAAAACTAATAAATGCCGAGTTTGATCAAGATATCTTGACAAACAAAATGTTTTTTCATACAAAAACTTAATTTTTGACCGATCGTTCCTATGGCGGCTATATGATATAGTGTTCCGATCTTAATAGAATTTTGCATATATATGAGGAGCATAGTAAAACTAATAAATGTCGAGTTTGGTCAAGATATCTTGATAAACAAAAGGTTTTTTCATACAAAAACTTAATTTTCGACCGATCGTTCCTATGGCAGCTATATGATATAGTGGTCCGATCTTAATAGGATTTTGCATATATATGAGGAGCTTAGTAAAACTAATAAATGCCGAGTTTGGTCAAGATATCTTGACAAACAAAATGTTTTTTCATACAAAAACTTAATTTTCGACCGATCGTTCCTATGGCGGCTATATGATATAGTGGTCCGATCTTAATAGAATTTTGCATATATATGAGGAGCATAATAAAACTAATAAATGTCGAGTTTGGTCAAGATATCTTGATAAACAAAAGGTTTTTTCATACAAAAACTTAATTTTCGACCGATCGTTCCTATGGCAGCTATATGATATAGTGGTCCGATCCAGCTGGTTTTGACATATGTGCTGCGTGCAACAGAAATAGGGACTTCTGCAAAGTTTCATTAAGATAGCTTTAAAACTGAGGGACTAGTTCGCATAGAAACAGACAGACGGACAGACGGACAGACGGACATGGCTATATCGACTCGGCTGTTGATGCTGATCAAGAATATATATACTTTATGGGGTCGGAGATGTCTCCTTCTATGCGTTACACATTTCACGACAAAATTATAATACCCTCTGCAAGGGTATAACAAGTAAGAGGTTCTAGTCGGGAGCTCCCGACTAGGGAATACCCTGAATATTCCAACACCAAATGGAGCTCGTTTGAATTAATAAGGAAAAGAAAAAAATAAATAAAGTTCCATTGGCAGGGTTTGATGAACTCGCAACTGACCGCATATTTACTTTCCTCGGTAGGGCTCGAACTCGCGACAGACCGCACCACTCGCCACTGCCTCTACTCAACATCCACATTAATAATTGAGTATTATTGAGAAATAAACCAATTAAAATAGCATCACAGAAAACAAACGCAGTGGAGACAGAATTCGAAGCAGACGCGTATGAATGTGTGTGTGTACAATGTACATTGTACACTGTACATGTATAGAAATTGCGTCGCAACACGTGCGCAGAAGTGCGCAAAATACCGAAAAAACAAAACAAAAACGATTTTAATGACATTTTCTACAGTATATCTTATCGTACCATAGAATATTTGTGTATTCTCAAAAAGTCAATTGCATTTAAATTGTGGGTCAAATTGGTTGGCAATACAAGTAGGGTTATTAACTTGATTTATAACTCTGGGGTGGTAGCGGGGAGGTGGCGATAGGTATAAAATGAAAGATACTTGACATATATATAATATTCCAGAAGCAACATATCATGTTTGGTGACTCTAGCTCTTATTATTTTGCTCAAAAAACAGGATGTCGATATCGATTTTTATCGATTGCTTGGAAACGGGGTAAGTTATCGATTATCGGAAACTCGACCTACGCAGGCACTAGGAGCACCTATATCTAAAATTTGAGCTCTCTAGCTCTTATAGGTTCTGAGATCCTTGCGTTCATACATACGGACGGACGGACGGACAGACAGACAGACGGACATGGCTAGATCGACTCGGCTCTTGACGCTGATCAGGAATATATATACTTTATGGGGTCGGAGATGCTTCCTTCTGCCTGTTACATACATTTGCATTTTGCACAAATACAATATACCCTTTTTACCCATTTTCAATGGGTTCAGGGTATAACAAGTAAGAGGTTCTAGTCGGGAGCTCCCGACTAGGGAATACCCTGAACCCTCTTATTCTAACCCCACATGAAGCTCGTTTGAATAAATAAAGATAAATAAAAAAAAAAAATTTCCATTGGCAGCACTCGAACTCGCGGCTGACCGCACCACTTGCCACTGCCTCTACTTAACAGCCACACTAATAATTGAGTCTTATTGAGAAAAAAACCAATTAAAATAGCACAGAAAACAATCGCAATGCTGTTGATATAATTCAAGGCAGGCGCGCATGAATGTGTGTGTATACAGAAATTCTTGGAACTGCGTCGTAAGCACGTGGGCAGTCAAAATACCAAAAAACAAAACAAAAACAGATCTTAATGAAATTTTCTACAGTATATCTTATTGTACCATAGAATATTTTTGTATTCTCAAAAAGTAAACTGCATTTAAATTGTGGCTTAAATTGGTTGGCAATACAAGTTGGGTTATTAACTTGATGTATAGCTCTTTGGTGGTAGCGGGGAGGTGGCGATAGGTATAAAATTAAAGATACTTGACATATATATAATATTATAGAAGCAACATATCATGTTTCGTGACACCAGCTCCAAAAACAGGATGTCGATATCGATTTTTATCGATTGCTTGGAAACGGAGTAAGTTATCGATTATCGGAAACAAACTCGATCTGCGCAGGCACTAGGAGCACCTACATCTAAAAAAGTCTCTAGCTCTTATAGATTCTGAGATCCTTGCGTTCATACGAACGGACAGACGGACTCGGCTATTGATGCTGATCAAGAATATATATAATTTATGGGGTCGGAGAAGCTTCCTTCTGCCTGTTACATACATTTGCATTTTGCACAAATACAATATACCCTTTTTACATATTTTTAATGGGTTCAGGGTATAAACAAAAACACAAAAAAAAAATTTCATAAAAATCAATTTTAAATCAGCACAGAAAAAAAAATTTGTATTAAGAAAAATTAAAGAGCTGAGGTTTAAAAATGATTAAAAGAAACTGAAAAAGAATTGACTTCTAAATTATCGTCACCTTTCTTTTGGCTATAGTTGCCATTTTAGTTTTAACCTTTTTTTTTAAAACTAGCTTTTACTTATACACCATTTACTTAATATAACAATTGAATTCGTAACTCCCACCGTGAAGCCATTATTATATATTTTTTAAGCATTCATTTAAATATCTTTATATTTAGCTTTAAGTTTTAATCAACCTTATACCATTGATGTGAATTCTGATAGGAAAAATGAAAAATACATGCTGTATGTATGAGAACTATGTTGAAGTTATTACTTTATACACTGATCCCCTATATCACTCTCGATTCTTCTTTTCAGTTAGGGTGTCTTCAGTTTTCTGGTCCGTTCAGACCTACAGGGAATTATAGCCCCTTAATCCTACCTACGTCATCGACAAAATTGGCTGTGAAAAAGGGCATTGCTGGCTGGACGGGCAAACCTTCATCGTGTCAGCTAAGCTATTAGAAACAGTTGCATTAGGCTTTTATCATTTAATTTTTATATTCTTATGTATTAAATACTTAGTTGCCTCTTGTGGCGTATTGTGCATGTGACATGTGACATGTAGCTTCTAGAATAGTATATATATCAAGTTTCTTTAAATATATAGCTATCACCACCACTTCGCTTCTACCTCATAGCTATAAATCAAGTAAAAACACCACTTTATGCTGTCCACAAATTGAGTTACAATTTAAATACAATTTATTCATTGAGAATACACAAACAAATGTATAATAAGATGAACTGAAGAAAATTTCATCAAGATCGGCTAAGAAACATTTACGCTATTAAAGAAAACGTGTTTTGGATATTCTCGTATCAGAGGCAGCAAGCGCAAATTCCAAGAATTTCTGTATACATGTACACACACACATTCATGCGCGTCTTCTTTGAATTCTATCAACAGCATTGCAATTGCGATTGTATTGTTTTCTGTGCAGCTATTTTAATTCGTTTTTTCTCAATAGGACTCAGTAATTGGTGTGGCTTTTAAGTAGAGGCGGCAGCAAGTAGTAAGGTCTGTTGCGAGCTTCGGCCCTACCGAGGAAACTATTTTTATACCCTGAACCCATTAAAAATGGTTAAAAGGGGTATAATGTTTTTGTGCAAAATGTAAATGTATGTAACAGGCAGGAGGAAGCATCTCCGACCCCATAAAGTATATAAGTAAAGTATATATTCTTGATCAGCATCAATAGCCGAGTCGATCTAGCCATGTCCGTCTGTCTGTCCGTCTGTCCGTATGTATTGACGCAAGGATCTCAGAACCTAGAGACTTGAAATTGTAGCTGTAGGCTCTCCTCGTTCCTACGCAGATTGAGTTTGTTTCCGATAATCGATAACTTGCTTCGTTTCCAAGCAATCGATAAAAATCTATATCGACATCCTGTTTTTTGAGCAAATTGGGTAAATAATAAGAGCAAGAGTCTTCAAACATGATATGTTGCTTCTAGATTATATATATGTCAAGTATCTTTCATTTTATACCTATCGCCACCTCCCCGCTACCACCTCAAAGAGGGTTCAGGGTATTCCCTAGTCGGGAGCTCCCGACTAGAACCTCTTACTTGTTTTTTATTGCTGTTGAGTAGACTCGGTAGCATGTAATGCGGTCAGTTGCGAGTATCTTTATTACTTCAAAGGAGCGCATGCATTTGGTGTTCGATAAAGAGAGTTCAGGGTATCCCCTAGTCAGGAGCTCCCTACTAGAGCCTCTTACTTGTTATCTGTGTAGTGCTCTGTTATAATTGGCGTTAAGGGTATCCCAAGGTTCTTTCGGGAATTTCGTGAGCATATTGTCGGCTGCTTGTAGTTCGATCGACTTATTAGATAAAATAAGCAAAGTGCACATCGAACGACTTAGCAAAAAACCAGGATGTCGATCAACTTTTTTCGCGTGAATCCCGGAGCAATGTGCCGCATAACACCTCCCACCCAACCGTCAGAGGGGCGCTGTCGTGTCGAAGTACAATAGGGAATACACATTAAGAATATATGTTAAGACTATCAATATGCTTAATAGCTTAAAATAAATGACTTTATTAGAGGTAGAGAAGACTCCGAACAGAATACTCTAAAGTGATTCGTATAATCATTACAGAGCACCCTGAATGCTTTATGAAAGGCATAGTTAATTGAACAAAATTGAAGCGATAAGGTGTATTATTAAATGTTAGTTTAGAAGGGACAGGGAAGTTTGATATGTAGTCAACCAAGAAGAGTCGATTTAACCCGTAACTGACTTATAAATAAATAAAACTCCAAGCATAGATCTACGATTAATTAAAGCAGGAAGATTATCATCAGAAGTCTGCTGGAGTCTAATGCTACCATTACCGCACACGAGGATCCCAGTTTAAACCACGAAGAGCACAAATAAAAAATTTTTTGTACAGGTTCAATTCTGTCTTGGTGAATTATATATTGTGCTGACAAGACACATGAGGCATTCTCTGGATTAGGTCGTACATGAGATATAATTAGGGTTAAACTCCTTTGACCATCGATTTCTGGCCTCATTGACCACGGTCGTAACACGAGAGTCGATTTTACGTTTATGATCAATAATGACACCTAGATCATTAACTACTTTACAGGTACTGTTGACACGTTCGAGTTTTGAAGGATGTAAGAAACCAGTTCAGGAGGGCTTCTACTTCATTGCTTGACTTATTTAGAACAGCTTAAATTTAATAGCTTGAATTGATAGCAGCAAGATGACTAACTTGAGGAACACCGGAACTCACGTTTAAAAAACAAATTTCTTAAAATAACTTTATGAAGGAGTAAGGAGTGATTAATGGAGTAGAAAGCCTTACTTAAATCAATATAGATGACGTCAGTCTGAGTTCTTTTCTTAAAACAATCAACTCAAGTGAAGTAAACTCAAGAAGGTTAGTGGTTGCAGATCTGAGCTTCACGAACTCATGCTGTGATGGTGAAATAATTATAATAATTTGGAAATTCCTCTTAAGTTTTCAACATTGGACTTACTCCCTTTCTTATGGAGAAGGACAATGTGCGATTCTTTCCAAATGGTAGGAAAATATGAAGTGTTTACAGACAATTCAAAAAGTGTTCAGATAGGTTTACATAGTGCTGAAGCACAATACTGAGCACACAGGCAAGAGCACAATCAGGGCCCGATGTGTAAGTCGGCTTGAATGTGTTAAGGTCGCTGAGAAGCGAAAATAAAGGCAGTCTACGTACAGGTTAAAAAGTTTAGATTTCAAGAAAGAATTATGTTTTTTGACACAGCAACTAAAGTTGACGACCCACCAGATGTAGGTATTAATAAAATTAAAATCTGATTTTGCTTTTGGCTTTGTTTTATTTAATAATAATAATGTTCATCCTTTATGCCTGGGACTTGAAATTTTCCTGTATAAAGGCTTTTACATAATACGATAAGAAATGAGAGTTTAGTCTGGGAATTAAAATAATTTTTTTCGGTGGTACACCTAATAGAAGCTTTGGTACCACAGTCGTGACAGTGGAAATACTATCAGCTGTGGTTTCTAAATCTACCGGTAGTCCAGATGACGAGCTTTCAAGCGGCCACTGTAAATGTAATTGTTGCTGTCGCTCTGTAGGAACTACTACTAACAGCGGACTTCTTGGATAAATCGCTTGGTTTTTCTCTTACCCATGTCCCACATTACGGAACTGAACTTGTGTCCACAGCAGACCTCGCAGCTAATGTGGTAAAAAAAGAGATGAGCTGCTGTGTGATCGAACTAGAAGGCTGCTGAATTGCAGTCGGGGGCTAAAGGGTATTTGGAAACGGCAAGTCACGAGAAGAGGATTTTTTAGCCCCAGGACCCCCATCCAATAATTAAAGGTTGCTGAAGTGAGTGTCCAGGACTGTGCGCTGAACATTTAGTTTGCGAATACCAATAATCAGACCCCTAAAGCCAGTCTTGCTCAACCGCATAAACTCCAGCGAGAGCGCGTGAGAGTGATTAATTTATTGATTAAAAAAAAGAAATGACAAAATATAAGTTAATACCTAAGATATCAAAAATAACATCGCCTTTGATATCCAGCTTACCAACATTTGGTTCCCGCACGTGGCCATTCAACGTGCTGGGAAAAGCTAAGCAAGGTGTCGCGTATGCAATTTTAGGTGCATAGCAGGTCAACGCGCTCATGGGACAGCCAACCGTGGGATCGCTAAATTGGCATATTTAACGCACATGCCAATAATTTGTGGAATCAGCGGAACCAATAAAGTTCGTTGGTTCCCATGAAATGCGAACCCCTGCGAAATGCAGAATGGGGGCATTTCCTCATTGCAACAACACCAAGCTGGAGACGCCGACGCCGACAGCGACGCTTCTTCGTTGGACTGAGGTTTCATTAGGGATTAATTAAGATATAAAAATTAGTTTATAACTGGAACTCAATGTAAGCACATAGTGCTGATTAATAATAAAAAAATTATATTTTTTTTTTATAAATATTACCATTAAATCGGTTAATTGGCGCCCGAGCAGGGACCCGCGAAACTCATAAAAACAAAAAGGACCATAAGAAGTTCGCAAACTAAAGCCAATAAAGGCTACAGTGTTTAAAGTTTTTTCGCGAGTCAAACATTTATAGTGATTGGCCCCTTAGTGAGCTACTAACACAGGTGTAGTGCAAAAAGGAGGGACGTGTTTAGTCCCAGCCATATCCTGTAACAATTATATAAATTCACATAGTGAAGAAACTCAATCAATCACGTAGTGACTACTAATAAAATAATTTCACATAGTGAAAAAAAACCGAAAAATTCACATCGAATCAAAACAGTGAATTCAAAAAAAAAAAAAAAAAAAAAAAAATAAATAAAAAATTCACGTAGTGAATAAAATAAAAATTTTTTTTAAAGGATTCTTACCATCCGAGATAAGCTAAAAAAATAAAAATAAAAAAATCAAACACAAACAACCATAATACAAAGCTCAGAAGAAGGAAGAAGAAACAAGAACAAAAAAAAGACATCTACTACAAGAAGCTCAACTCCAACTATAACTACTCCGAAAATACCCTCATGGATTCCAGGCTAGTTTTAACTTTAATGTAAGTCATTATTATCGTTTATATTGTTAAACTACAAGAACCTCAGCAATTAAGAATCACTACTATTAAGAAAAAAGAAAAACTCTAAGAAATACAAATTATATGAACGCAGAAGAGCTGATAATAAAATACTTGTCAACAATGTCACTAAATAATTTGCCCAATACGACTAACCCCTCTGGTCCTTCCCCACTTACTCTTTTTCCACATCCCAAAAAATAGAACTAACAAACTTGATTGAACAGGTAGTTAGGAACGCGGTTAATCCGGTCATAGAAGAAGATGACGAGCCACAAATAGATTTCAGCAGAAACCTCTCGGATTCTGAAAAAGTACCAGACATAGTAAAATGTCTTAGGGAATTTTCAGGAAAAGCAAGTGAGTTTAACTCATGGAGAAAATCAGTTGACAGAATATTAAAAATGTACGAAAGTCAGAAAAATTCACCAAAATACTTTACCATTTTACATACTATCAGACACAAGATTATAGGAGAAGCCGATACGGCACTAGAGTCGTATCGTACGCCTCTCAACTGGTCCAAAATCAGACGTTGCCTCATGCAACATTACGCAGACAAACGAGATATTGGTACCTTAGAATACCAATTAAACACGTTAGTTCAAGGCAGAGACAATATAAACTCCTACTATCAAAAAATCTACGAGATTCTCTAGTTAATCCTGGACAAGATCGACTGTCTAGACTATAAGGAGGAAGCATTGTTTGCAATGACTAATTCTTATAGAGATAAGGCATTAGACACGTTCATAAGAGGATTAAACGGCAACTTGCCAAGTCTGTTAAGTGTCAATAGACCTACTAGCTTGCCAGAAGCCTTGAACATTTGTCTTAAGTTGGACAACCTAAATTTTAGGGCGAATCAAGCTAATACTATGTATAACACCTTATCGCATAACGTTAGACGTGGTCCGCAGCCAACATACTACAACAACGGAGGCAGACAAGTACCTCAAAGACCAGTACGTAACCAAAACTTTTTCCCAGAATTAGCACATTTTGGACAAGGTCAGCCCAGATTCGTTCAACAGCAACAACAATTCCCACCCTCATTACCGCCAAGGCGTCAACTTCCACCCACTCCGATGGAGGTTGATAGTTCCGTACAAACGCGTCAAGTTAACTACCAAAATAGACCTCAAATAGCAGTTCAGCATCCAAATACCTCACAACAGAGTTATAGACAAACAGCTCCCCAAACTAGACAGAATAATCAGGCTCCGCAGCAAATGAAACGACCTCTTTCTCCGGTCACACACCAACCCAACAAACAACAGAGAGTTTACAATACAGAAGTTATCTTAGAAGAAGAACAGGGTTATGAAGAAGAACAAGATTATAACGAGCAAGAGTATGTTCTAACTGATAATCAAGAATTAGAGACCCCAGAAGAGTACGAATATGAAATAACCGATGATGTCAATTTTTTAGACGAGGTTCTTCCTCATTACCTTTCTTAGAGGTTAAAATGAGGAACGAGAAAAAATAAAATTTTTAATAGATACCGGCTCCAACAAAAATTACGTAAAACCTTCACTCATTCGGGCACCCATACCGAATGAAGTATGCTTCGCAGCAAAGTCCATAGGAGGCAAGACTAATATCACGCATTATGCAAACATAGATATTTTCGGCAACGGAATAGGCAAAATTCTATTTTTCCTCTTATCAGAACTAGGTACCTTTGACGGTATCATAGGTCACGACACATTAAAAAACTTAAAGGCCATAATAAATACACATGGAAACTATTTTACGCTGTTAGGAAAATTTAAATACAAAACTAAGGAACTTTCAATGGGACTTATAACGAACATAGAACTTAGACTTTCTCACTTAGATAACCAAACTTGCCAAATAATAGATTCAATAGTTAAAGAATGCCCAGGTCTCTTCGACGAACCGGACAGAAAGCTCACCTTCGTCACTCAAGTTAGAGGTGAAATAAAAACTAAAACCGATAATCCTGTCTATTCCAAAGCGTACACCTACCCTATGGCACTAAAAGAAGAAATAGACAGTCAGATAAAAGAATTGTTAGCCGACGGCATTATTCGACCGTCGCGCTCCCCATATAGTTCTCCAGTCTTCATTGTTCCAAAAAAGAAGACGCGTCAGGAAAAAAAATACCGCATGGTAATCGACTACAGAAAGCTAAACGAAATTACCATCCCTGACAGGTACCCAATGCCAGAAATAAATAGTATCTTATCAAATCTCGGTGAGAACAACTTCTTCACCACAATAGACCTCAAAAGCGGGTTTCACCAAATCGCGTTAAAAGATTCAGACATCGAAAAGACAGCCTTTTCTATCAATAATGGAAAATTCGAATTCCTCAGACTCCCCTTTGGGCTACGCAACGCCCCAGCCATCTTTCAAAGAACTCTTGATGACATATTAAGAGAACACATAGGTAAACGATACTACGTTTACATAGATGACATCGTAATATTCGGAAAAACAAAAGAAGAACATTTTAACAACTTACGATTAGTTTTCGAGACGCTCGAACGAGCCAATCTCAAAGTCCAATTGGACAAATGCGAATTTATGAAAGATAATTTAGAATTTTTAGGATTTGTAATCAGTAAAGACGGTTTAAAGACCAACCCAAAAAAAGTAAAAGCAATAGTCAACTTTCCTAAACCAAAAACTATCCATGACCTGCGTTCATTTTTAGGCATGTCTGGATATTATCGCAGATTCATCAAAGGTTACGCAGAAATAACAAAACCATTAACTACGCTACTTAGAGGAGAAGCGGGTAGAATCTCGAAAACAATTTCAAAAAGAACTCATATCAACCTAGACACAAAACAAATAGAAGCCTTCATTAAAGTAAATAATTGTCTCATTTCCGAAGATGTAATATTACATTTTCCCAAATTCACTGAACCATTTGAACTAACCACTGATGCATCAAACTATGCTTTAGGCGCTGTCCTTTCACAAGGAGGCAGGCCTATGCTAGCAATTATTTGGGCACTTCGAGAGCTACGCTGTTTTCTCTATGGTGTAAGCAAACTCAAAATTTTCACAGATCACCAGCCGCTAACTTTTGCGCTTAGCAACAAAAACACTAACGCTAAAATGAAAAGATGGAAGGCTCAGTTAGAAGAATATAATTACGAACTTTTTTATAAACCAGGCAACACCAACGTAGTTGCAGATCTTTTATCTAGACCCCCTCAGGCCAGTTTAAATTCATTAACCCCTACTATGCACAGTAGCGAAAGCTCGTCAGAAAATTTAATACATTCAGTAGAAATTCCTATTAATGCTTTTAAAAATCAAATATTCCTTGAAATTAACGAAAGTTCGTCATACCAATTCAAAATTGTATTTCCCACGTATCACCGACACATAATTAAAGAAAAAGAATTCTCGATGGAACATTTAAAACAATTACTTAAGCGATATCTAAACCCGTCAGTCATAAATTGCATAAAAACAACTGAACCAATTATGCTTAAAATCCAAAGCATTTACCCATTACATTTTTCGAACTATAAAGTACGTTTTACCCAAATTGTAGTAGAAGACATAACGAACGAGCAGGAGCAGCAAGAAATCATAATAAAAACTCACAATAGAGCACACAGGAACGAAAAAGAAAATAGACTTCAGATTTTAGAAACAGCATATTTTCCATCTATGAGGCAAAAAATTAAAAAAATTCTTAAACTTTGTAAAATTTGCAAGGAAAATAAATACGAACGACACCCAAATAATATAAAACTTGGAGAAACACCCTTACCCAGGTATCCAGGACAAATACTTCACATAGACATTTTTTCGACAAACAGAGAACTGGTTCTAACCTCTATAGACAAATTTACAAAATTAGCAGTAGTTAAACCATTAGAAAACAGGAGCATTGAGGCCATCAGAAAACCATTACGAGAAATTTTGTTTTATTTTGGACTTCCGAAATCGGTTATCATCGATAACGAAAAGTCCCTTAATTCACAGTCAATAGAGTTCATGCTAAAAAATGAATTAGGAATTGAAGTTTTCAACACACCACCGCACAAGAGTACAGTAAACGGCCAGGTCGAGAGGTTCCACTCAACTCTAATAGAGATAATGAGATGCATTAAACAAGAAAAAGGCATAGAGAATTTTGACGAACTACTAGACTTGGCAGTGTGTGAATACAATCATACTATTCATTCTACCACAGGAAAAAAACCAGTTGATTTATTTTTTGGAAGACCTACTAACTTTGGTACAGCAGACTACGAAAGAACCAGAAACAATAATTATGAAAAACTTATAAAAAAACAACAACAGGATTTAGATTTTCACAACAAAAATAAAAAAGAAGTCATTCAGTATGCACCTGGGGATAAAATCTTTGTAAAACAAAATATCAGAGTAGGGACTAAAATGTCTAAACGTTTTAAAGAAGAAATAGTAAAAGAAACTCTACTGTTACTACGCAGTCCGGAAAAATTGTCCATAAAAATCATATAAGAAACTAAAAATTTCTTCATTCTCCCCTGCCCACCAGGTTCATCTCATGTTGCTATGCCACATACGAAATTTTGGATTACTCCAAGTCCGAGGTAGCCATCATCGAACTCGGAGATAGTAAAGTACAGTCAGGAAACTTTAAAATTCTACACCATATTAACATTAACGACTATAAGGTCACCACAGATCAAATAGAAAAAGAACTCACTAACATTTCCCAAAACAATCCTCTTTTCCCTTTTATAAAGAATGCAATCAATCTAATTAACTTTCAAATTAATAAACTAACTTCCCACGTTATACGTAAACGGGCCATAAACGAAATCGGATCTGTATGGAAATGGATTGCAGGAAATCCAGACCATGAAGATTTCGAGATAATCTCAAATAACTTAAACAATATAATAAAAAACAATAATGAACAAGTTATAATAAACAAAGACATTATAGATAGGTTAAATAAGATAACCAGCGACAATAATGTCATAATTAAAAATTTAAAAAATTCAGAAAACTTCCAAAATATTCTGGCTACGCAGTTAAAATGTAAAATAGATTTAATTAAAGAAGATTTAAGTAACATAAACCTTGCTATACATTTGTCGAAAGCCAATATTGTAAACACTTTTATAATTTCCGAAGAGGAAACTAGAATAATAAGTAACATTTTTGCTGAAGAAAATATTCCATTTAATAACATAGAAGAAGCCTTAAATTTGCAAATATCAAAATCGCATTTAATGGCGAAAAGCTCATTTATGTAATCGACATCCCTAAATCTGATAAAGAAATTTGTAAACATTTACTTTTAAAACCTTTAAAGAAGACAAGAAATGTAATTAAAATAAAATATGAAAACATAATAAAATGTAAAAATACAGTTTTTGCTATTTACAATCAATGCAAAAATATTAATAAAATCAGTATGTGTTTAAAGTCAAACATTATAGATATCTCAAACGATAATTGTATTGCTAAGTTACTAACAAGCAGGCACAATAATTGTACCATTACCAATAATGACCATATAAAAACAATAGAATCAATAGACACAGGCATTATTCTGCTTAATGATTTTAAAGGTAACATTTCTATCGATAACGAACTAAAACCCATTAAAGGGTCCTTTGTAATTAAGTTTAACAACTGTACATTAGGCATAGGAAACGAATTTTTTTCTTCATATGAAACCTCCAACCTTAAACCACTACCAGCCATGATCCAACTGGAAAGGCCAATAACGGCAATAGAAGAGGTGTTGTCACTGCAGCTAATGAGAGATCTCCATACCAAGAACACTGAGAAGATAGGCATACTACGAGACAATTTCAAAACAAACACCATCACTAATTTCGGAGTAACGGCCGGAATACTATTGGTCTTCGTGGTTTTTGCACTAAAACTCAAGCTGTGCAGGCAAACCACTGTTATTGAAGTTACAGCCATTCCCACCAGCAACGAACAGCGCCCAGACAAAGTTGACGTAACAGAAACTCCCCCGGAAAGCCACGTAAAAAAACACAGAAGCATCCACGATTTACCTGGTTTCTAACAATCGACCGGGACGTTCGAGATCAGAGAGGGAGGAGTTAATACCTAAGATATCAAAAATAACAACGCCTTTCATATCCAGCTTACCAACATTTGGTTCCCGCACGTGGCCATTCATCGTGCTGAGAAAAGCTGAAGCAAGGTGTCGCGTATGCAACTTTAGGTGCATAGCAGGTCAACGCGCTCATGGGACAGCCAACCGTGGGATCGCTAAATTGGCATATTTACCGCACATACCAATAATTTGAGGAATCAGCGGAACCAATAAAGTTCGTTGGTTCCCAAGAAATGCGAACCCCTGCGAAATGCAGAATGTATGCTATTCTAGAATAAACATATCAGGCTTGTTGACTCTAGCTCTTAATATTTACCCAATTTGCTCAAAAAACAGGATGTCGATATCGATTTTTATCGATTGCTTGGCAACGGAGTAAGTTATCGATTATCAAAAACAAACTCAATCTGCGCATGGTCTAGCAGGGCCTACAGATAAATTTTCGTCAGCTATTTCAAGTGTCTAGCTCTTATAGGTTCTGAAATCCTTCCGTTCATACATATGGACGGACGGACAGACGGACGGACGGACATGGCTAGATCGACTCGGCTGTTGATGTTGATCAAGAATATATACACTTTATGGGGTCGCAGATGCTTCCTTGTGCCTGTTTCATAGCAATTGCAGTTGTATTGTTTTCTGTGCTGCTATTTAAAGTCGTTTTTTTTCTTATTACGACTTAATGTTGTGTTTGGCTGTTGAGTAGAGGCACTTTCAAGTGGTGCGGTCTGTCGCGAGTTGTCCCCTACCGGGGAGACTGTTCAGGAGAGGCAGTAAGTTATGCGGTCAGTTGCGAGTTCAAACCCTGCCAAGGGAACTTTTTTTTAAATTTATCTTTATTACTACAAACGAGCGCGTAGCGCGAGAGGCATTTGCTAGTCGGGAGCTCCCGACTAGAACATCCTACTTGTTTTTTTTTTAATTTATCTTTATTACTTCAAACGAGCGCGTAGCGCGTGCTGCATTTGGTGTTGGAATAAGAGGGTTCAGGGTATTCCCTAGTCGGGAGCTCCCGACTAGAACCTCTTACTTGTTTTTCATAGGCTCTGATAGGCCTCTCTGATTCTCAAGGGAACTAGAAAGAAAACATTATAAATGTTGGTAAAGCTTACATTTGTGAATCTATGGAATTGTAGATTTTCTGTTATATTTCCAAATTTGATTTAGTTGATTTTTAAGATGATAACGACGTCCATCTGTGTCAGCAGTTTGTTAAAAACTCAACAAGAAGAATGTGCTACTACAACAAATATTTTTAAAAAGCATTTTTGTAAATTATTTTTATTATCATCATCCTCGTCTTCTATTTCCTGTGTTATGTCTGTTGACACATTGAAATTATTTGCTCGTTTTCCTGTCCACGTACTTAAGTTTTGTCTCCCCGAACCTTGTTGTTGCTCATTAAAAGTGGCCTGCTTAGGCCTTGACATAGAAGCGTCTACATCAATTGGTTCTGCGGTTTATGATTCAAGTGCCATGTTTTGAGATTATATATTGAAGGAGTGGATCTTCCACTGTCTGTAATGGTCCCTTTTATTTTGTTCGTACTGCTTAGACTGCTGTTAGTTTCAAGAACTCTGCGCAGGCTTATACACCTACTCCTCAAGGCATGTCATGGCTTGTCTCAATATATTGTCCTAATGCAAGGTGGAAAAAAACTGGGGGATATGCCGCTAACAGCACATCTGCTAAATCGCTCCCGAGTACGGGGATAAGTACCAGGAGAGCGTACCCTCTAAATTTTCCCACATTCCATTCGTGTCGAAGTACAATAGGGAATACACATTAAGAATATATGTTAAGACTATCAACTTGCTTAGTAGCTTAAAATAAATTACTTTATTAGAGGTAGAGAAGACTCCGAACAGAATACTCTAAAGTGATTCGTATAATCATTACAGAGCACCCTGAATGCTTCATGAAAGGCATAGTTAATTGAACAAAATTGAAGCGATAAGGTGTATTATTACATGTTAGTCTAGAAGGGACAGGGAAGTTTGATATGTAGTCAACCAAGAAGAGTCGATTTAACCCGTAACTGACTTATGAATAAATATCACTCCAAGCATAGATCTACGATTAATTAAAGCAGGAAGATTATCATCAGAAGTCTGCTGGAGTCTAATGCTACCATTACCGCACACGAGGATCCCAGTTTAAACCACGAAGAGCACAAATAAAAAATTTTTTGTACAGGTTCAATTCTGTCTTGGTGAATTATATATTGTGCTGACAAGACACATGAGGCATTCTCTGGATTAGGTCGTACATGAGATATAATTAGGGTTAAACTCCTTTGACCATCGATTTCTGGCCTCATTGACCACGGTCGTAACACGAGAGTCGATTTTACGTTTATGATCAATAATGACACCTAGATCATTAACTACTTTACAGGTACTGTTGACACGTTCGAGCTTTGAAGGATGTAAGAAACCAGTTCAGGAGGACTTCTACTTCATTGCTTGACTTATTTAGAACAGCTTAAATTTAATAGCTTGAATTGATAGCAGCAAGATGACTAACTTGAGGAACACCGGAACTCACGTTTAAAAAACAAATTTCTTAAAACAACTTTATGAAGGAGTAAGGAGTGATTAATGGAGTCAGTCTGCGTTCTTTTCTTAAAACAATCAACTCAAGTGAAGTAAACTCAAGAAGGTTAGTGGTTGCAGATCTGAGCTTCACGAACTCATGCTGTGATGGTGAAATAATTATAATAATTTGGAAATTCCTCTTAAGTTTTCAACATTGGACTTACTCCCTTTCTTATGGAGAAGGACAATGTGCGATTCTTTCCAAATGGTAGGAAAAGATGAAGTGTTTACAGACAATTCAAAAAGTGTTCAGATAGGTTTACATAGTGCTGAAGCACAATACTGAGCACACAGGCAAGAGCACAATCAGGGCCCGATGTGTAAGTCGGCTTGAATGTGTTAAGGTCGCTGAGAAGCGAAAATAAAGGCAGTCTACGTACAGGTTAAAAAGTTTAGATTTCAAGAAAGAATTATGTTTTTTGACACAGCAACTAAAGTTGACGACCCACCAGATGTAGGTATTAATAAAATTAAAATCTGATTTTGCTTTTGGCTTTGTTTTATTTAATAATAATAATGTTCATCCTTTATGCCTGGGACTTGAAATTTTCCTGTATAAAGGCTTTTACATAATACGATAAGAAATGAGAGTTTAGTCTGGGAATTAAAATAATTTTTTTCGGTGGTACACCTAATAGAAGCTTTGGTACCACAGTCGTGACAGTGGAAATACTATCAGCTGTGGTTTCTAAATCTACCGGTAGTCCAGATGACGAGCTTTCAAGCGGCCACTGTAAATGTAATTGTTGCTGTCGCTCTGTAGGAACTACTACTAACAGCGGACTTCTTGGATAAATCGCTTGGTTTTTCTCTTACCCATGTCCCACATTACGGAACTGAACTTGTGTCCACAGCAGACCTCGCAGCTAATGTGGTAAAAAAAGAGATGAGCTGCTGTGTGATCGAACTAGAAGGCTGCTGAATTGCAGTCGGGGGCTAAAGGGTATTTGGAAACGGCAAGTCACGAGAAGAGGATTTTTTAGCCCCAGGACCCCCATCCAATAATTAAAGGTTGCTGAAGTGAGTGTCCAGGACTGTGCGCTGAACATTTAGTTTGCGAATACCAATAATCAGACCTCTAAAGCCAGTCATGCTCAACCGCATAAACTCCAGCGAGAGCGCGTGAGAGTGATTAATTTATTGATTGAAAAAAAGAAATGACAAAATATATAATATGTTTAAATGCACAGTCAACAGTCATGCAATCTGTTTAAATTTATATTTTAAGTAAAGATGTAAAGACGTCGATTTTTTATTCAAATTAAAAACAAGTAAGAGGTTCTAGTCGGGAGCTCCCGACTAGGGCACTGAACCCTCTTATTCCAACACCTAATGCTACGCGCTCGTTTGAAGTAATAAAGATAAATTAAACAAAAAAAAAACAGTTGCAATGATGCCATTGCATTGGTTCGAGCTCGCAACTGACCGCATTACTTGCTGCCGACTCTACTCAGCAGCCACACCAGCCACTGCATCGCAACTGACCGCATAACTTACTGCCTCTCCTCAACAGTCTCACCAGCAAAAAAAAAAAAATAGTTTCCCCGGTAGGGCTAGAGCTCGCGATAGACTGCACCACTTACTACTGCCTCTACTCAACAGCCACTGCAATAATTGAGTCTTATTAAAACAAAAAAAAACCAATTAAGTAGCAGCACAGAAAACAATCGCAATTGCAATGCTATTGATAAAATTCGAAGCAGACGCGCATGAATGTGTGTGTGTACATGTATACAGAAATTATTGGAGTTTGCGCTGGCTGCCCCATCCAATTACGCAGTAAAAAACATAACTTTTGGATTTATGTTAATTTATGTTATTTGTGTATTCTCAAAAAGTAAATTGAATTTAAATTGTGGCTTAAATTGGTGGGCAATGCAAGTTGGTTGTGAGGGGAGGTGACGATAGGTATAAAACGAAAGATACTTGATATATATATGTATGCTATTCTAGAATAAACATATCAGGCTTGTTGACTCTAGCTCTTAATATTTACCCAATTTATGCGGTCAGTTGCGAGTTCAAACCCTGCCAAGGGAACTTTTTTTTAAATTTATCTTTATTACTACAAACGAGCGCGTAGCGCGAGAGGCATTTGCTAGTCGGGAGCTCCCGACTAGAACATCCTACTTGTTTTTTTTTTAATTTATCTTTATTACTTCAAACGAGCGCGTAGCGCGTGCTGCATTTGGTGTTGGAATAAGAGGGTTCAGGGTATTCCCTAGTCGGGAGCTCCCGACTAGAACCTCTTACTTGTTTTTCATAGGCTCTGATAGGCCTCTCTGATTCTCAAGGGAACTAGAAAGAAAACTAAAAATTACCTTCGTCGTTTGCGGCTTCAGCTTGCACATTATCCCAAGCAATTTTTTAACTTTGTTAACTCTATTTTGACATCATTGGTTAAGTTTACACCTTCTATAGGTAAAAAAAATCAGCCATATCCTTATCAGTTATAGAGGTCAAACTGCATCTTTATTCCTTATATTACTGAAAGTTCGCATCTCAGCGACCTTAACACATTAAAGCCGGCTTACACACTGGGCCTAGATGGTGTTCCTGACTGTGTGCTACAGGACTATGTAAGCCTGTCTTAAAGAAGAATCCCAGCATGGGTTTGTGTAGCTCAGATCTTTAACCACTTACCTTCTTGAGTTTACTTCACTAATAATTGATAATTTTAAAAAAAGAATGCAGGCTGACTTTATCTTTACTGATTTCAAAAACTTTAGATCTGGTTTTGCGAAAACTTTAGATCTGTTTTCGAAATCCTAACAGTTTGGTCTTTACGGCCTGTGGTGCGTTTACATTATAAATGTTGGTAAAGCTTACATTTGTGAATCTATGGAATTGTAGATTTTCTGTTATATTTCCAAATTTGATTTAGTTGATTTTTAAGATGATAACGACGTCCATCTGTGTCAGCAGTTTGTTAAAAACTCAACAAGAAGAATGTGCTACTACAACAAATATTTTTAAAAAGCATTTTTGTAAATTATTTTTATTATCATCATCCTCGTCTTCTATTTCCTGTGTTATGTCTGTTGACACATTGAAATTATTTGCTCGTTTTCCTGTCCACGTACTTAAGTTTTGTCTCCCCGAACCTTGTTGTTGCTCATTAAAAGTGGCCTGCTTAGGCCTTGACATAGAAGCGTCTACATCAATTGGTTCTGCGGTTTATGATTCAAGTGCCATGTTTTGAGATTATATATTGAAGGAGTGGATCTTCCACTGTCTGTAATGGTCCCTTTTATTTTGTTCGTACTGCTTAGACTGCTGTTAGTTTCAAGAACTCTGCGCAGGCTTATACACCTACTCCTCAAGGCATGTCATGGCTTGTCTCAATATATTGTCCTAATGCAAGGTGGAAAAAAACTGGGGGATATGCCGCTAACAGCACATCTGCTAAATCGCTCCCGAGAACGGGGATAAGTACCAGGAGAGCGTACCCTCTAAATTTTTCCACATTCCATTCACTAAACCAGCATCCGTGTAATATAAATTAAGTGTTTTGATAGATTTGAATCTCAGGCGACGCAATGTGAGCTGTCATTTAAAAACGTGTTTCTGGCGGCTAAAATATTCCCTAAAATGCCCCGCTGATTTACCCCCAAATTTTTTTGAGGACGTTTCTTCATTACTGATTCGTAATTTCTCAACGCTATGAAGTAGAGGCTGTAGGACAGAATCGTCGGTGTCATAATCTGGACTCTTCCTGATATTTAGAACTGTCTGACTTGACGCTCATTCAGTAGGTGACGGAGATTTCAAAATCGGTAGTCTACTAGGTGAAGCAATAGATTTTCAAAAAAGTCAAATTTTTTTTTTGTCGAAAATTTTTAAAGCCTTCAATTCACTTTGGGCGCCTCATTCATTTAAGCTTATTCTTTTCAAAAGTTGATAAATGATAACGAAGCCTGTTTTTTTTTTTTTTCTTAATATAACATCTCAATTACAAATGATTCAGTCTCTTCACCGCTTTTTTTCTCTGGACCGACAACTTCTTGCTTTGCCTTCGGCGTCGGTGTCAAGCTTATGGAAGCGATGGAATTGTTACCGCGCACTGCATGGTTTTTGTTGTTCTTTGATTATTATTGATTGAAGCGCTGACGCACTTTAACTTTTCTTTACTTTTTCTTTGATGCACTGTTGAGTACTTGATGTTCTTAGCTTTTATTAGAGGGAGAGAATGTTCGACAGAGAATAATTGGTACGGTCCCACGGTTGGTTAACGATGGAAGATCAAGACGTGTGAGTACGGTGGCAACCGAAGATTGGGGTCCCAGTTTAAGTTTCGTAAGGCAAAGCGAGAAAATTCATTCTGAACTAATTTAATACGATCCTAGATATAATTATACTACAGTCACCAGATATAAAAGCAGTATTACAAAATAGAGCGTACAAGAGGGGTGTATAGAAATTTTTTTATAAAGGGATCGATAAACTCTTTAGACCAACAAATAATAAATATAGAATCACCTTTGGCCTTATTAACACTGGTAGCTATATGATGCTAAAATCAGAGTTTTGGATTAAAGAACGCCTCGGTCATTACCTGTTAGAAAATGGTGCAATGGAATATATTCTATTGTACAACTGACAAGTTAAGGTCTAGTACGTCTGCAGGTCATAAACATACACTTCGAGTAATGTAGATGCATTTGATTGGCCGAAGACCAAAGTTGTATAGAGTTCAAATTATCTTGTAGACGATCGTGATGTAGGATATCAGTATACGATAGAAGAGGTTTCACATCATCTACATACATAAGTATATGAGCGTCTGATACAACATAGGAGAGGTCGCTTGTAAAAAGAGTAAAGATTAAAAGTCCACAATGACTACCTTGAGGTACATCAGAATTAACGTGATCCTGTTTCTAAGTTGTAAGCCGCTGCATTTCATTTTGGATCCTAACCTTGAAAAAAGAAACAAGTAAGAGGTTCTAGTCGAGAGCTCCCGCCTAGATAATACCTTGAACCCTCTGCGTAGGAACTAGGAGAACCTACAGCTAAAATTTCAAGTCTCTAGCTCTTATAGGTTCTGAGATCCTTGCGTTCATACATACGGACGGATGGACGGACAGACAGACGGACATGGCTAGATCGACTCGGCTATTAATGCTGATCAAGAATATATATACTTTATGGGGTCGGAGATGCTTCCTTCTGCATGTTAAATACATTTACATTTTGCACAAATACATTATACCCCTTTTACCCATTTTTAATGGGTTCAGGGTATAAAAATCCAATGCTAAAGAGAGGGAGGGCAACATAAACGATCAAGTTTATGAAATAAAAGGACATAGCCAACACACCCATATCCCGGCCGGGATAAATGAGATCAGTTTGCATTCTAGATTCAAAATTTACCAATGAAGTAAATTCAAGCAGGTTTGTCGTAGTTGACCGATTTCTTACGAACCCATGTTAAGCAGAGACAACTAATTTGCAAAAATGTTGCAAAGCCGAAATAACTATTTTATCAATGCCCCCATAATCCTAACCACCTTTCCAAAAAGATGGAAAGACAGAAGATTCACGGGTTCAAGCCAACTAGGAATATTGTCAGGCCCAGGAGAGCAAGAGGATTTTAAAGATTTATAGCTTAAAGGAGAGAAGAATGGCAAATAATAGTAGCAATTAAAGAACGAGAGGAAATATTAATGTAAAATTTGCAACGAGGTTAGCAGCAATAGAATTATTGATTGAGTTGTCCATTCCAAGAGAAAAGATGATTGCAAAGTTGAAAATTTACGCTTCAACTTCACAAAATGATAAAACTGTCTCTGGGTTTGTGTATTTAGCCAAGTCAATACTTGAACCAGATTTATTTAATATTTTAAAATATTAAGGTCTACAATTTAAAAGGTTTGATTATATGGGAGTAAACCAGTGCGGCTTAAAAGAAGCAGTCGAAGGGATTGAATTCGGAATAAATGCATCAAAAAGGGAGTGAGGGGAATTACAAAAAATTTCAAGCACCATTTGTATCAACCAAATCATATAAAATTACGACCAAGAGGATTGCAATAAAACATTGCATCCTCCTAAGGAGTAGCAGATAGAGGAGTGGACCTGGACACATTAGCAATAGGGTAATCGTTGACATATAAAATATAAAATAAAAAAGTAAGAGGTAACTCTAGCTCTTATTATTTAACTAATGTGCTCTAAAAACAGGATGTCGTTATCGATTGCTTGGAAACGGAGTATAGATTATAGATTATCGGAAAAAAGCTTAATCTGCGCAGGCACTACTAGGACTTACAGCTAATATTGTAATTCACTAGCTCTTAAATGTTCTGATATCCTTTCGTTCATACATACGGACGGATGGATGGACGGACAGACAGACGGACATGGCTAGATCGACTGCGCTGTTGATGCTGATCAAGAATATATATACTTTATGGGGTCGGAGATGCTTCCTTCTGCCTGTTACATACATTTGCACAAATACACTTTTACCCATTTTAAATGGGTTCAGGGTATAAAAAATGAATTAAAATAGCAGCACAGAAAATATACAATCGCAATTGCATTGCTGTTGATAGAATTTAAAGCAGACGCGCATGAAAGTGTGTGTGCATGTTTTCGGAAATTCTTGGAATTTGCGCTTGCTGTTGCTGATACGAGGAAAGCCAAAACACGTTTTCTTTGATAACTGTTGTGTTTCTTAACCAATATTGACGAAATTTTCTACAGTATATCTTATTGTGCTATAGAATATTTGTGTATTCTCAAAAAGTCAATTGCACTTAAATTGTGGCCTAGATTGGTGGGTAGCATAAATTGGTTTATTTACTTGATTTATAGCTATGAGGTAGTAGCGGGGAGGTGGTGATAGCTATAAAATGAAAGATACTTGATATATATATATACTATTCTAGAAGCTACATGTCAAGTTTGCTGAGTTTAGCTCTTATTATTTACAAATATTGCTCAAAAACTGGATTTCGATATCGATTTTTATCGATTACTTGGAAATGGGGAAAGTTATCGGATATCTGCGCTAGGCAGATCTGGACACTAGGCAGAGCTGCAGCTAAGATTACAACTCTCTAGCTTGATAGATTCTGAGATCCTTGCGTTCATACATAGGGACAGACAGACGGACATGGCTAGATCGACTCGGCTGTTAATGCTGATCAAGAATATACATATATACTTAATGGGGTCAGAGATGCCTCCTTCTGCCTGTTAAATACATTTGCTCATATACATTATACCTTTTTTACCCATTTTTAATGGGTTCAGGGTATAAAAAACAAGTAAGAGGGTCTGGTTTGGAGTTCCCAACTAGGGAATACCTTGAATCCTCTTCTACCAACAACAAATGCAGCAAAAAAAAATTTTTTAAAACAGAAAAGTTTTTCTTTATCACCAATCTGGACTTCGTGTGCCTGTGTTAGAGTGCCGATTAAAACAATTAAATTATTAAATTAATAGTAACATCTACCCCAACCGCCCCCAAGAAGTGCCGCACAGGAGCTCACTGAAACACTCCCCAAAATTACTAACCAGGCAGGTTGAAGGTAATACTCCAGCCCCATAAAAACGGCGAGGGTCTACGTTGTTGGCCGAAACCGCCAAAAAAGGGGAGACTCCCTTAAAAAAATTCGAAAACCAGCAATGCAGGTGAAAAACGCACAATGGCAACAGATATGCGCTCCTTGTGTCTCCGGAGGACGCCTCTGCCATCAGCTCCGAAGCAGGTCCCAAAGCCTAGGCCCATAATAACTCCTGGAGTCAACAATATCGTCTCAATAGAACAGACTCTAGACCAACCCGTTTGCCCAGATGTCTACGAGTTCAAGGTCTCTCCCTTCGGCGCCCTGAGATTCTAGGCTAAAGATTCCGAGCTCACTGAGGTTGTTGTCAAAAACCTAGCCTTGTACAGATTCCACTAACGACTCGACAAGTCGCAACTTCTGGTACGTAGACCTCAAGCAGGCTCCTAAAAATCGACGCGCTTCGCATCAACAAGGTGAGCCGCCAACGGAACGAGTTGACTTTTTAGGAAAAAAAAAAGGCACAGAAACCATTCTTGAGGAGGTAACGCCAGACGCTGTGCAAATTCAGCAGGCGAAACAAACGGCAAGCTGCGCCAAAGATCCATGTCCATCCATCCCAACGGCACCTGTGCCAGACCGCCAAAGGACAGAGCTGAAGTCTTCTCCTACAACCTAGTGAAGCCGTTTGAGACCGCATCGCATGGCAGGATGCAGCGAGTCGCGCAAATTCTGGAGGTGCCCCTCCAAATGTCCCTCCCTGTAGCACCAATCACCATTCACCTTTGGCTAGGAAATCATTATGTGGCCAAAGCGGAAAGTCAGCTTGAATCATACCGCTTCCTGCTTGCCTTCGGCGAAATTCTGGAAAGATGCATTCTTCGTATACTCCTGAATACCCCGGCGATAAAACGTTCAATACCGAGGTTCAAGTTTGGGTTCCGACTCAAGCTCATTACGATACTTGATTTTTGACGGCTTCCATAGTAAGGAGGATGTGGTGGCAGCATATGTCGACATATAACAAGCCTTCGATCGGGTGTGGCACGCAGGTCTCCTCACCAAGATAAAAGACAAATGATATCCGCAGCTCTTTTCTTATTTATTTACTTATTTATTAATGGTCGACAAAAACGAGGTTCTTCCTAATTATTTATCACATAAAATTATGAAACTTATCGCGACAGGAGGTGCTTCACATGCAGGCAAATCATCACACGTGGCCATGCGATCAATAATGAATCCAAATCTGCTGGTAGACTCGCATCTGCAGCCGAATGCACGAACTGAAGAAATTATCCGTCGTTTTTGGGAACTGAATGCTGCACCGAGCCGGAGTCCTCGCCAAACAAGGTAGAGCGCGATTGCGAGGCGGATTTCCAGGCCAATTTCAAGCTTCTGTCGATTGGCGAGTATTCGGTTCGTTTACCGCTCCGACTAGGAATGGATCAGCTGGGCGACTCCTATTGGCAGGCGCTTCGGCGATTCCATAATTTAGAAAGAAATCTAGACCGCAATCCAATTTGAGGACCCTGTATGCAGCGTTTATCAAGGAATATCTTGACTTGGGTCATATATCACTCGTCAGCTTAACTGCACTAGGCCAGTGCAACTACTACCTGCCACAATACTGCGTGCTGAAGGAGGATAGCACCACGACCATGCTAAGGGTCGTGTTTATGGCTCGGCAGCTACTACCGTTGGACACTGACTGAATGATGCACTAATGGCAGGTCCCACCATTTAACCGAAGCTGATTTCGGTACTAATGCGGTTTCGATCATTTGCACTCGCTATGGTATTACTCGGAACTGCAGCCCAACTTGATCTGTCGATTGGCTGCAAGATCATCAACTCATTTTCTAAGCTGCAGCGGGTCTCTTTTTATATTTTCAAATTTGTAAATCGAATCTGAGGAGCTGAACCAACCGCAGACCACGTGCATCATGGCACACATTTGTTGCGGCGGTAAGTTCAATATGCTACTCTTGGCGATGACTACAAGGGACTGAAGGAAGGAAGGCATGTCAAATCGTCTAGCTCAATAGCCTCTCTTGCGCAAATCCTTGACGACTTCATCCAATTGGAGGTTGCAAAACAGTTTTCAGTATTGTTTTCAAATGTACATTCTGTTTTCGTGCCACGCCAGGTCATTCTGTTCATATGCTTGATCGCGGGATCTGATGAGGTAGCCAGAATCGCTGTGCGGTTTTCGACTAGAGTCATACGAAGAGCCGGGTAAAAGCTGTTCGCACATTCGTAGAAGCTGTTCTAGTTCGAGTTGGCTGCCAAGTAGCAATATAATTAATTATTCATATTAATAAGCCCCTGTGTGGCAAATTAAATACATTTGAAACAAAAAATTTATTTCTTTGAATTTTGCTGCACACAAATAAAAGCAGAATTAAATAGGTGCAAAAAGGTGTTGTTGGATCAAAAGCGTTTTTTTGACCTTTTAAGAATCTTATCTCAAGTGGGCGTGTGTGGATGGTATGAAGTTTTAATAAAGGTTTTACAAATTGATGAGCAACACGACTGACTTCTATGATGATGCTTACAGAACTGATTTCTTAACATAAATTAAGATTAAAGGGACCGAGCAATTACAGAGTTCGAAAGAGAGCGAGGCTTCGTACATGTGTATGAGTGCTTATGACATTCAAATAGAAGAGAATTAGCATAATCTTAACATAATCTGCTTTGACATTGCTATTGATACTCTGACTAATGTATATATGAGGTATATGACCGAACATCCCGGCCGCCTTGAAAGAATTATCTTTCAAGAGACAGGTAGAACAGCCAGCTTATGTACTGGCCGGCAACAGAGTCCAGAGGCAGTGCGAATATATGCGACACGAACCCGGTCATCTTTGCCACTCACAACAGACTCAACACGCCCTAATTTCCAGTGTAATGGCGGTGTGTTGTCCTCATGTATGATGACCATAGAGTCAACTGTGAGATTTGGGGAAGCCGAAGTCCACTTTGTCCTGGCTCGAAGCTCGTTCACATACTCCGCAGACCAACGACGCCAGAATTGCTGTTTAACAGCTGTGATCTGCTCGTAACGATCCAAGTTGATGATGTTATTGGTGATAATCTCACGCTCGGGCAAAGCGCGCGGTGCATCTCCATTTAGAAAGTGTCCTGCAGTGAGAGCGCTGAAGTCGTTGGGATCAGATGATAGCGGTGACAGCGGGCGAGAGTTGAGTACTGCTTCTATCTCAACGACTGCGGTGTTCAGTTCCTCAAAGGTGAACCGGGTGTTAGCGAGGGTACGCACCAGCAGACTCTTTGCGCTCTTGACAGCGGCCTCCCAAAGACCGCCAAAGTGTGGAGCCCTAGGTGGAATGAAATGAAAGGTTATCTCTTCAGAGGAACAATATGATAGGATAGCATCTTGAGTGCTAGTGTTGAACATGAACTTCTTTAACTCGAGTAGCTTGTTGGATGCTCCGACAAAATTTGTGGCGTTGTCACAATAGATGTGCGATACTGGTCCACGACGGGCAACCATGCGTTTCAACGATTCCAAAAACTTATTCGTTGAAAGATCTGACACGATTTCAATGTGAACGGCCTTTACGGCCATGCAGACATATATGGCGATATAGGATTTTGTGGGACCCTTGCCACGTATTCGAAGATAGGTGTTCACTGGACCGCAGAAGTCGACTCCAACGTGGCGAAATGTCTTGTCTGTGGATAAGCGCTCAGGTGGCAGGGAACCCATGACTTGACGAAGTAGAACTGGACGATATCTGACACAGTGTACACAAGAACGAACAATGCTGCGTGCTAAAGCTCTTGCGTTTATGACCCAGAATTGAAGCCGCAGCAGTCCAACTAATGCCTTTGGTCCTGCATGGTAATTGCGCAAGTGAAGATGCCGAACATAATTGTGGACAAATTGCGATTCCTTGGGAACAAGTAAAGGATGCCTTTGACGAGAGGGGATATCAGCATCCTCGAGTCTGCCGCCAACCTTAATGAGCTCGTATCCAGAAGAGTCATCTATGAAGGGGCTGAGAAATTTCAGATTGCTTTTCAAATCTCTTTGTTTCCTTAGCAATTGCAAATCTTCCTTGAAATGGTGCTGTTGGATGATCCTGATGATGCAGTGCAACGCGTGGCGAAGTTCTTCTGGGCATGGCGGCGAACTTTCGACAGGGTGTTCCTTTTTGGCAATATGGTAAAACCGGAACATATATGCCATAACTCGAAGCGCCCGAATGTATGAACTAGTTCCGTTCAGCCAGTCCAGAATAGAATTACTTTCGATAATTGCAGCAAATGTAGACTTCCGTTTTTCAGCATCGATAATGTCCATGTCCAAATCATTGTCGAATTGTTGGCAGGGCCATTGAGTCTCGGAATCACGCAGAAACGCAGGTCCTGTAAACCAAATTGATTGCTGGAGCTCATTAGCTGGGCATACACGTGACACGATGTCAGCAGGGTTCAATTTTGACGGTACATGTCTCCACTTTCCATCAGCTGTTTGATCTTGTATAATGGATACTCTATTTCCAACAATTGTCGACAAGGTGATAGAGTGATGTTGCAGCCAGTGCAAGACAATCTGCGAATCAGACCAGAAATGCGCGCTGTGCGGCTTGCCGATGAATATGTTTTTGACAGTTATATATAACTTACTCAGAAGTTGAGCTCCGCTTAACTCTAATCGAGGAAGCGTCAGCTTCTTGACAGGAGCCACCCGAGATTTAGCAGTCAGGAGCTGAACCTGGACATTGCCATACGAGTCCGTGGAACGCACATATACGCAACAGCCGTAAGCACGTATTGATGCGTCACAGAAAGCGTGCAGTTGTATGTCTGTGAGCTCAGCTTGCAAGCAAAAACGGGGTACTGAAATCGACGACAATTCCTTGAGAGACGTTACGCAGTTTCTCCATGCTTGTAGAAGTGATTGCGGAACAGATTCATCCCAGGCGAGTTTTAGCAGCCATAGCTCCTGTATGATGATTTTCGAGACGATAATGATTGGTGCCAGCAATCCTAATGGATCGAACAGAGAAGACGCAGTCGAGAGAATAGTCCTCTTTGTGACTGTTGAATACAATTTTTTGGGTTTAAATTCAAATAGTAGCACATCACGACGTTGATCCCAAGCTACGCCAAGTGCGCTAGTGACAGCGTTTTCATCCAAGTTTAAATCCTTTACCGATTCGTCGTTCCTGACGGCGGGATGATTGGAGTGCCACTTAACCAATGGGAAGTGTCCTCGGCGAAGTATCTCGGTGACCTCGTGTTTGATGTTCTGCAACTCGATGAGCTCGTTTGCTCCGCATAGCAGATCATCAACATAAAACGATGATTTTACAATGGATGCGCCAATGGGAAACTCGTTCACATGCAGATCTGCCAGATATTGCAAACTGCGAACTGCTAAGTATGGGGCCGAGGCCGTTCCATACGTCACTGTATTTAGCTCAAAGGTCTGCAAATCAGCATCAGGGGATGCTCTCCAAAATATATATTGAAATTTCCGATCCACTGGACTGACTAAAACTTGTCTATACATTTTCGTAATGTCCGCTGTGATGGCGTAACGAACCAATCGAAAACGAAGGAGAAGTATATACAGATCTTCTTGGAGTGTTGGGCCAACGAGAAGCAAATCATTCAATGAATGTTGGGACGATGAAGTGCACGAGGCGTCAAACACGACTCGTAACTTCGTTGATGCACTGCTGGGTTTAAAAACACAATGGTGAGGTATATAAAAGTGTGGCTCACTTAATCTCGGATTCGTCACTAAAGTCATATGGCCAAGATCCTCATATTCTTTCATGAAGGTTACATATTGCGATTGAACAGTAGGCTGCTGACTGAGGCGCCTCTCGAGCGATAAAAAACGACGACGTGCAACATCGCTTGAATTGCCAATGCACATTGGATCTCCCTTGAAAGGTAGACGCACAACAATCCTGCCGTTATTCATCTGTGTTGTCCTTGAATACATATCTTCACAGAGCCGATGTTCTGGATTGATTGACTTTGGAGAATTTTCTAGAGCATCAATGCTCCACAGTAATTGAAGATTTTTGTCAATTGACTCCTCCACAGAAAGCAAGCATGATGACTGCTTAGCTGACTGATGACGATACTTGCCAGACACAACCCATCCAAGCAACGTTTTCTGAAGGACTGGCAAATTGTCTCCGAGCTTAATCTGTCCAACAGCCAGGCATTCGAAAAATGCCTCGGTACCGAGAAGGAGATCAATCCGACCTGACCTGTGGAAAGTTTCGTCCGCAAGTGGTGTATTCGCGGGCAACCTCCAATCTGAGGTGTCGATTTCCGAATCCGGCTGGTAGGCAATGTGAGACGTTATGCAGAACTGTAGTGTTACTTCAAATGCTGACAAACGAGATTTAATTCCAGTAGTTGTACAGTTGTTAATTTTAGTCGAGGTCTCCCCTATGCAGCGGATTTCGAAATGATGCTTATCACGGGGTAGATGCAGCCGTTGGGCGAATTGATCAGTTATGAAATTGACTTGGGAACATGAGTCAAGCAATGCTCTGCCTTGTTTATACGCCCCTGATGAATCTCGCACTAGTACCTTTGCAGTAGCAAGAATTATTTGTCCGCCTGGCGATTGATTCATATGCGAGTGCGTTGCAGCAGGAATCGTTGTTGAGGACATTTGCGCTATGGATGATGGCGATGTAGACGATGATGATGCAGGCGGTTGGCCAAAATGCAGAAGCGTGTGATGGCGATGCTTGCAGCTTCGACAACGATTGTTAGACGGACACTGAGCCATCCGATGTCCTAATTGAAGGCAATTAATGCAAAGTCCAGCATTTTTTATGACTCCGTACTTGAGTTTAGGACTCATGTCTTGAAACTGAGAACATTGTACAATTTTATGGTCGGAGCTGGAACAAACAATGCATGTTGGATTAGTAATAGCAAATGATAATCCCTTGCTAGGCTTGTACACGTGTTTTTATTTCGAAGAATCAGCCATTCGATACGATGAAATGCCGCTTGATTGCAGAAACTGACAATGACGTTCCAAAATAGTTGTGCAGTGAGCCCAATTTGGCAATGTACGTAAGTCAAGAGACTCATTCCACTTGTTACGAGTTTGCTGGTCACATTTTCCGATGACGATGAATATCAACATGGCTTGGGCAATATCTGATCCGGTACCCAATGACGATAATGATAAATACAGGGCTGACGCATTGTCCAGCAGACTGCGCAGCTGATTTCCGTCCGGTTTGTCGACTGGCTGTAGGTTGAATAGTGATTCTATTGTGTCTAAAAATGTAAGTGTAGGATTGTCATAACGTTCACTTAAACGAGCAAGAGCCTTGGGATAATTTTCCTGAGTCACTTGGAATGCCTTTACTGCCTGTAGGGCAGGGCCCTTCAAGCAATTCAGCAGATGATCAAACTTTTCAATGTTCGAAAGAGAGTACTCACGACCGATAATCTGATTGAATGATGTAATGAAGTTTTTAAACTCTGCTCGTTTCCCATCAAATACAGGCGGAGCCAATCGAGGAAGACTCGATGGCGGCGAAGAGCGAATTGGAGCAGGGTTAGAAAATGAGGTGCTGTGCAGTACATCATCCAGTTGGGATTGGATGGACAATTTGATACTCACATATGTGTCTTCCACCTCTGCACGTCCATTGTCCTGAGGATCTTCCAATTCAATTTCAGATTGTACTTCCAAAACCTCCTTAATGTATATCTCCAACATGTCCAAGCGTAATTGTAGCTCACCGTGTGATAATCTTTTTTCACTGCCATCGACCTCAGTAGACACTCTTACAACATCCTCTAAGTGTGCGATATTGCGTTTTATGTTCGTTGACATTATGTATCGAGAATGTTGTGATCACCGATGTGACCGAGCGACAGTTTTGATACTGCAAAATTTTCACAGCCTAACTTTAACCTGATAATGTCACTCTCACCGATGTGAGCGAGCGACAGTTCAAATGCTCCCACTGTTAACAGAACAGCTAAGACTTGTAAATGTTGCGCTCACCGATGTGAGGGTCGCTTGCAGTGATTAAGCAAAATGCAGTGAACAAGCAGAGGCAGCGAGCTTCCAGCGACGAAGCAACGGTAACGAGAATGCAGCAGCAAAGCGAAGGTAGCGAGTTTCCAGCGACGAAGCAACGGCAACGAGAAAGGAGATGTGAGGCAAAGGCAATGAGCAATCAACTCAGAGCGTATCCACCGCGAAGTAACGGCTACAAGAATGCAGTAGCGAAGCGAAGGTAGCGAGTTTCCAACGACGAAGCAACGGCAACAAGAAAGAAGAGCTGGCCAAATGTTGCTGTCGATGCTGTATTTTGCGAAGAGTTCGATAAAACCGTTCTCCAACGAAATGTTGTGCGGCAACGATATGCCGTCAATTTCCACACACTAGCCCCAATGTTGGGCGCCAAAATGTTGGATCAAAAGCGTTTTTTTGACCTTTTAAGAATCTTATCTCAAGTGGGCGTGTGTGGATGGTATGAAGTTTTAATAAAGGTTTTACAAATTGATGAGCAACACGACTGACTTCTATGATGATGCTTACAGAACTGATTTCTTAACATAAATTAAGATTAAAGGGACCGAGCAATTACAGAGTTCGAAAGAGAGCGAGGCTTCGTACATGTGTATGAGTGCTTATGACATTCAAATAGAAGAGAATTAGCATAATCTTAACATAATCTGCTTTGACATTGCTATTGATACTCTGACTAATGTATATATGAGGTATATGACCGAACAGGTGTGTTCTTAAAACTATATTTAAAAAAATTGTAATTTACGATATTATTTAAGAAAGCACAATAATTAAGAAAAAACAAAGAAAGAAAGAAGTTATAAATAAATTAAAGAAATTTACACCATATATATAGAGTTTTAAGTAGATGGGATAAAGAGGTAGTGATGGGAAATCACCAACCCGGTGGTTCAAATTTATAGTCTGTCCGGCAAGCTATGCCCCTATTCAAAGCTGGGGATAGTAAGTGAGTTCCCGAAGTTACCCTAAAAGCAAAGATTTTTTTAGGGAGAGAGAAAGTTCGGTGGAGATAACGATGACATACAAACTGAGGAACAGAGAACTCATTGCAATAAGGTAATCGTGGACAAATACAAGATCAAGTGTTCTATTAAAATTATTATAAATTCAATTGATTTGAAACAGCGAAAAGACCAGCATACAATCAATAATGCAATGCTGTCCTAACGGCGGTATATAATGACCAAGAAATCGTTTGTTAAATTAAAATCACCCAAGGTGGAATATAGGAGCAGGTGACATAAATAGTGTCTGGTGGGAAAGGAACTTAAGTGAGAAGATGTCAGCATTAGTTAGCGCAATAAAACAATGCCAGCACACAAAAATTTACTTACGAAGGGCAACTTGAGTCAAAATAAAAGCTGATGGGGCTGAAGATGAAGCAGGAGCTGGGGGGGCTGAAGATGCACCGTGATTGCTGCTATCAATATCAGCTAAATTGCATTCGGGGTCTAGCTTTGCGGCGAGAAACTGAGGGTGCTGATGCAGTTTCGCCAGCAGGGGTAGGTTGTAAGATAGGGTCTACATGTATTATTCCAGGGGATACAACGGGCAGAAATATTCGGTTATTCGCTTAGAAAAGGCGAAACCGACAAAATTAGGGATCCTAGCAACTCGAAGCTCGGGCAAAGTTACTCGAGAGCTGTTTTAGCCACATTGTTAAGTTTTAACAAGTAATAGCTTCTGTCCACTAGTTTAAGAAATGTCACATTTTCAAATTTCACATATTGGTGTTCCGCCGGTTGTCGGTAACATGTGAGTGGGAAAAGTACCTCTTCTTTAAATAAACAGCTGATCGAATTGCTTTAATTTACATAAGCGGCGCAAATTTGTTCTTCCAAAATTCAAAAAATGCGCTCTTGAAGTAAGGGCTCTATTTCAGGGACTCTTTTCGACATTTCGCGAACTTTAAATTCTAAAAACTGTGCGATTATTATAATTTTAAATTTCTTATTTAAAGTTGCCGCTTGCCTTCGTTGATATATCAGCTGTTTATGGTTATGATACTTTCACATTTTTCACATCGATAGAAATCTCGATTAATCATCGCAAAAATCACGAAATGTTCGGGGCGAATTTACATATCTTTCAAAAATGTGCCTTTTTTGAAACATGTGTGAAATGTGTTTTTTTATGGGGAAACGTACAGGCCGCATTTTACACATTTTGCAAAAATGTGACATTTTCAGAAATGTGTTCAGTGGACAGAGGCTATAAGAGGTTCTAGTCGGGAGCTCCTGACTAGGGGATACCCTGAACCAAAGACGATTTAAACACTACGATGAGTAACGCCATGCAACAAAATTTTTCAATGCTGCTTGATTTTTTGAAAATTGAGAACGCAAACGAAATGTGTATCATTGCGCTCTCACAGCCGAGAGAGCGAAAAAGCTAAAAATATAATGTTATCTCAGCTTCGTCTCTATGAGGGCCGTGCAAGCAATTATGTTTGTATGCGTGTGAATATACATACATAACAGCATATTTGAATGTGTTGCTATTCACTGCCCTAGCAAAGTCTCTGGCTGGCAAAGAAATACATTTTCTTAGTTTTCCAACGCTGATCATGAAGAATCCCAATTTTGTATTCACATATGAATGCATGTTGTGTACTAAGGTTGGCTCCGTAGAAAAAATGTACCTTCTTTAAATTAAATTATTAATTAAATTATTATTATTTTTAAGCAATAAAAAATAAATTAAGAAATAAAATAAATTATATAAATAATTGCACCTACTTAAAATATTAATTTTCTACGGAGTCAACCTCAGTTCACAATATGCATTCATATGTGAATACATATTAGGAGTAGGTCATGCATGATCAGCGCTAGAAACCCAGAGCAGTGAATAACAACACATACATACATACTTTAAAGTTCTTATGCATGCATAATTCACGCATACAACCAAAGGTGCTTGCACGCCATTGGCTGAGACAAGAACTTTTCTCGAGCATACACTGTTCAAAAACAAAAGTGAAATTAATCTATGCTATTTTCTTGTCGTAGTTATTGCACAAGATGCGCCTTGTGTAAAGGTTATTTAATTCTTAAATTTTCCTGTAAAAAATTAATCGTTAGTATCTAGAGTAATATATCATTTAAATAAAGCATGCATTTCACGGATAAAGCACAAGCACTTTGCGTCGATCGTAAGTTTTAAACTTTTTCGCTCAATGTACTTCGAAAACGAAGCGACGCAAAGCACCATCCACCAGCTTTGCTGAAGGCAGGCTGGCGACTAACTTCGTTGTTCGTGTCAGCATCAGAAAGCCGCAACTTCGGCATTCGTTTGTCTGGTCTTTGGAGAACGAACAGTCAGTCGGCAGGCATGTACGAAGCCTCAAAGGCCAGATGAAAAGCCAGGCTAGAAATTTTGCGTCGCATTCAAATGTATGGTCGTTGCTCATCTTAGTGTTTATATTGTCTTTGCCTGAACCCTCTTCTTCCAACACCAATGATACATATACTATTCTAGTAGCTACATGTCAAGTTTGATGACTCTAGCTCTTATTATTTACCAAAATTGCTAAAAAAAAAAACTGGATTTCGATAAAGTTTGTATCGATTACTTTTAAACGGGATAAGTTATCGATTATCGGAAACAAGCTCGATCTGCGCAGGCACTAGGAGCACCTGCAGCTAAATTTTCAGTTTCTAGCTCTTAAAGGTTCTGAGATCCTTGCGTTCATACATACGGACGGACGGACGGACGGACAGACAGACGGACATGGCTAGATCGACTCGTCTATCGATGCTGATCAAAAATATATACACTTTATGGGGTCGGAGATCCTTCCTTCTGCCTGTTACATAAATTTGCACAAATACAATATATCCTTTCAGGGTATAAAAACTAATTTCACACAGAAGTAAACATTCTGGGAACGACCAACGCAAGCCACCGCAACCCAGTGCGACCTGGACATTTAGCATGCATTATTTTCTCAAACAACCAGCAATTAATAAATTGCGGCTGTGCAGAATCTTAATCATGCTTGAAAGCGCAAGGTTTCTTACAGCATTAAAAATTGACTACCAGGATCAAAAACAAACAGAAAAAAGTTATCAGAGCTCAATTCGAATTAAAAACGCTGCACACAAAAAGAGCAAAGAAAGAATTTTCTGTATACATGTACACACACACATTCATGCGCGTCTGGTTCGAGTTCTATCAACAGCTCTGCAATTGCAATTGTACATTTTCTGTGCTACTATTTTAGTTCGTTATTTTTCACTTAGTCTCAATTATAGGTGTGTCTGTTGAGAAGAGGCGGTGGCAAGTGGTGTTCTGTCGCGAGTTCGACACCTACCGCAAAAAACTATTTTTTTTTGTGGCTGGTGTGGCTGTTGAGTAGAAACGGCGGCAAGTAATGCGGTTAGTTGCGTTCTATTTTTTTATTTATCTTTATTACGACAAACGAGCACGTAGCGCGAGCTGCATTTGGTGTTGGAATAAGAGGGTGCAGGGTATCCCCTAGTCGGGAGCTTCCGACTAGAACCTCTTACTTGTTTTTCATGTTTTTATACCCAGAACACATTGAAAATGTTACGCAGTCAGTTGCACCTTCCAGCAAGACTCTTATTTGTTTATTTTTAATTAATATATGTAGGTATTTATTTTGCAAACAACAATAAAATAAATTAATAAATAATACTTTTACAGATTAAAATCTTTAATTATAACCAAATTCGTATGTACTTATTTCATACTTCGAAGTCTTGAATGGAGCTCATTATAAAATCATAAACCTCATTTATGTGTTTTTGAAGCTTATCTGAAAATTAAATGTTAAAAAAAATTAAGTTCTCATAAAAGTTATAATTTGCAACTCTACCTTTATCAGTCTCCACGTGCTTACTGTTCATTCCGTCATCTTCAATAGTCATACCATCGCTAAACATATGCTTTAGCTTAGGTAAGACCAGCAGCAAACAAATTAAGCCGATAAATTTTATTATTTTTTTAAATATTAATAACTTTAAAATAATTTTTCCAAGAGTAAACAAATTTATTTTAGATTTTAGTTTTCCTAAGAATGAATCGTGTGTATAATATGGTGTTGGATGAGAGTGTTTAAAAAACACTGGTGGTGGGGAATTATATAATGGGGATTGTGGCAGGCCGTATACCGGACCCGGCGCCGCAGCTGGTGGCAGATAGTTATTATCTGTTGGCATGTTATATTGATAGCCTCCAATAGTACCTGATAAAAAATTATATAAAAGATATAGATTAAACCTTTTAAAAATATTTATTTAGTTAGCACAAAATGAATACGAGGCATGATTCACTAATGTAAAATGCAAATATAAGAATGTGTCTTTCTAATTAATACTTGAATTACTTTAAGAGTGTGACTGCAACAAATATATTTAAATAAGTTGATAATCAAATTGTCAACGTGAAACTCATATCTAAGTACTTAAGAGTAAGCATGCTTATAACTGGTTGTGACAAAACTGTTTTATTTTTCACTCGATCATAAACTGGAAATGAATTCGTAGCACAAGGGTTTTAGTATAAAGGGTGAAACCCTGATTTTTAATTATATCAAATGAAATGAATACTGCTGGAATGTTTTAGATCGAATTTTATAAAATACCCTTATAATTATTCTTAATGACGAAGACCTTGAGGGTTCACCCATAATGAGAACAGTATGTACAGTAGAATATGTGTAAGAACATACGATTTGTTCAGCTCTAATAGATATTAGATGAAGGTCGTCCAGACATGCTTATTTCCCTATGGGCCGCGCTGGCTCAAAGGTTCTCAATGATCAGTCCCAACAGCCACACCATAAATAGAGTCTTATTGAGAAGAAAAAAATTAAAATAGCAGCACAGAAAACAATAGCAATTGCAATGCTGTTGATAGAATTCGAAGCAGACGCGCATGAATATGTGTGTACATGTAGACAGAAATTCTTGGAATTTGCGCTAGCTGCCCCATCCAATTGCGCAGTAAAAAATATAACTCTTGGGTTTTTGTTAACCGATCTTAATGAAATTTTCTACAATATATCTTATTGGACTATAGAATATTTGTGTGTTCTCAAAAAGTAAAATGCATTCAAATTGTGGCTTAAATTGGTGGGCAATACAAGTTGGGTTATTAACTTGATTTATAGCTCTGCGGTGGTAGCGGGAAGGTGGCGATAGGTATATAATGAAAGATACTTGATATATATATATACTATTCTAGAATAAACATATCAAGTTTGGTTACTCTAGCTCTTAATATTTACCCAATTTGCTCAAAAAACAGGATGTCGATGGAAACGACAAATTGGAAACGGGGCAAATTATCGATTATCGGAAACAAACTCGATCTGCGCAGGCATTAGGAGGACCTACAGATATTTCAAGTCTCTAGCTCTTATAGGTTCTGAAATCCTTGCGTTCATACATACGGACAGACGGACGGACATGGCTAGATCGACTCGGCTATTGATGCTGATCAAGAATATATGCACTCTATTTGGTCAGAGATCCTTCCTTCTGCCTGTTTCATACATTTGCACAAATACAATATACCCGTTTTACTCATTTTCAATAGGTTCAGGGTATAAGCAAAATTTTCTTGGCAGGGTTCGACCGCATTACTTGCTCCCGACTCTAGCAGCCACACAGCCAAAAGAAAAAAAATATTGTTTCCTCGGTAGGGTTTGAACTCGCAACAGACGGCGCTACTTGCTGGCGCCCCTACTCAACAGCCACTCCATTGAGTCTGAATGAGAAAACAACGAATTAAAACAGTGCAGAAAAGATTACAATCACAGTTGCAATGCTGTTGATAGAATTCATAGAGGACGCGCATGAATGTGTGTGTGTATACAGGAATTCTTGCAAATTGTGATAGCTGCCGCAAGTACGACGTCGGCCAAAAAACATTTTCTTTAATAACTTTTGTGTTTCTTAACTGATCTTTATGAAATTTTCTACAGTACATCTTATTATGCTATAGAATATTTGTGTATTCTCAAAAAGGCAATTGCATTTTAATTGTGACTCATATTGGTGGGCAGCATAAATTGGTTTGTTTACTTGATTTATTGCTCTGCGGTGGTAGCGGCACTAACCATACAAAGCATAGATACTCCAAACAGCATTTTAATTAAGTAAATATTAATATTTACTTTAGGTCAATTAATTGTTTATTAAATAAAAATTTCTCAAATTCTTCTCATTTTGCCTAACTGGACGAAGAAATACATGATAGAGTATTTGAATGTGCGTGCCTTTTGCACAGTCACAAAGGGCACACAATTGAAGAAAAACCTCTGGCTCGCGACAAACGCCGTGATTTTCTTGTGCGCACATCAACACAACACAAACATATGTATGTATGCGTGTAGATCTCGGGATTTTGTGATGGGGGAGGGAGAAAGAGATGCACACAAGTGTGCAACGCAATGAGTGAGAGCGAGGCACATGCATATACACATATGTATTTGGGCTGCAAGGATTTAAAACTAGCATACATATATTAAGAAATAGCATCAGCCGCAGCGATGTTGTGCGCTAAGCGAGATGCGGCTTCATACTGAACGTTCGGCTTTCGAGGCCTGCGTTCGGCTGCCACTCTCAACAGTCTTACTCCATCTGGGAACACTAAAATGGTCTCAGACGCCCATGGGGCTCACTCGTTGCGATTTATCGTGCTTCGATTAAAATGCTGTTTGGAGTATCTATGCATTGTATGGTTAGTGGTAGCGGGAAGGTGACGATAGCTATAAAATGAAAGATAATTGATATATATGTCGTATATCAAACAAATTATCGAGACTATTATTTTATATCGATTAAGTGCTAATAATAAACATAGAATATGACAGAAGGTACTGTTATTCAATATTACTGTCTCTGTGTACTCTCAAAAAGTCAATTGTATTTAAATTGTGGCTTAAATTGGTTGGCAATACAAGTTGGGTTATTAACTTGATTTATAGCTCTTTGGTGGTAGCGGGGAGGTGGCGATAGGTATAAAATGAAAGATACTTGACATATATATAATATTCTAGAAGCAACATATCATGTTTGGTGACTCTAGCTCTTATTATTTACCCAATTTGCTCAAAAAACAGGATGTCGATATCGATTTTTATCGATTGCTTGGAAACGGAGTAAGTTGTCGATTATCGGAAACAATCTCGATCTGCGCAGGCACTAGGAGCACCTACATCTAAAACAGACAGACTGACAGACAGACGGACATGGCTAGATCGACTCAGCATCAATAGATGCTGATCAAGAATATATACACTTTATGGTATGGAGATGCTTCCTTCAGCCTGCTACATACATTTGTATTTTGCACAAATACAATATACCCTTTTTACCCATTATTAATGGGTTCAGGGTATAAAAAAAGAAGTTCCATTGGCAGGGTTCGAACTCGCAACTGACCGCATTACTTGCTGCCGACTCTACTCAGCAGTCACACCTATAATTGAGTCTTATTGAGAAAACACGAATTAAACTAGCAGCACAGAAAATATACAATCGCAATTGCAATTCTGTTGATAGCATTCGAGGAGGTCGCGCATGAATGTGTGTGTGTACATCTACAGAAATTCTTGCAATTTGCGCTAGCTGCCCCATCCAATTGCGCAGTAAGACACATAACTTTTGGGTTTTTCTTAACCGATCTTAATGAAATTTTCTACAGTATATCTGATTGTACCATAGAATATTTGTATATTCTCGAAAAGTAAATTACATTTAAATTGTGGCTAAAATTGGTTGGTAATACAAGTTGGGTTATTAACTTGATTTACAGTTATGAAGTAGTAGCGGGAAGGTGGCGATATGTATAAAATGAAAGATACTTGTTATATATATACTTTTCTAGAATAAACATATTAAGTTTGTTGACTCAAGCTCTAATTATCTAACCAATTCGCTTAAGAAACAGAATGTTCATATCGATTTTAATCGATTGCTTGGAAACGGAGTAAGTTATCGATTATCGGAAACAAACTCTATCTGCGCAGGCACTAGGAGCAGCTAAAATTTCAAGTCTCTAGCTCGTATAGGTTCTTATATCCTTACGTTCATACCTACGGACAGACGGACGGACGGACAGACAGACGGACATGTCTAGATCGACTCGGCCATTGATGCTGATCAAGAAAATATGTACTTTAGGGGGTCGGAGATCCTTCCTTCTGCCTGTTTCATACATTTGCACAAATACACTATATCTTTTTACCCATTTTCAATGGGTTCAGGGAATAATAAACGAATTTTGTAAAAGCGTAGATTAGGACTATGACGTATTCCTTCAAATCATTTTTGCCACTCATTTTACCAGTAATATCGATGTGGACGGTGTGCCAAGGAATATCTACCTTAGGAATCGAATGTGGCTCTGCCTGTACTTTTCCAACTGGTGGTTCCGCTAGTTTACATTTAATACAGTTCTCTACGAATTTTCGAATATATTTTGACGTATTTTCGAACCAGTAATTACCTTATCCAATGTTTTTTCTGATCTCAAGTGCATGATGGATTCATGAACGTGATTGATCACTGCCCATCTAAAAGCTCTTAGGATTACTGGCAAACATTTGGTTTTACCGTTTCTCTGTATTTTCCAATGTAATATTCCCCTTCCTAATTCATATGTTTTTTCAACATTTTCGGGCAATTCATTGTTGCGTAAAGGGGTATAATGTTTTTGTGCAAAATGTAAATGTATGTAACAGGCAGAAGGAAGCTTCTCCGACCCCATAAAGTATATATATTCCTGATCAGCATCAATAGCCGAGTCGATCTAGCCATGTCCGTCTGTCTGTCTGTCCGTCCGTCCGTCCGTATGTATGAACGCAAGGATCTCAGAACTTATAAGAGCTAGAGACTAGAGACTGAAACTTTAGCTGTAGGTTCTCCTAGTTCCTACGCAGATCGAGTTTGTTTCCGATAATCGACAACTTACTCCGTTTCCAAGCAATCGATAAAAATCGATATCGACATCCTGTTTTTTGAGCAAATTGGGTAAATAATAAGAGCTAGAGTCACCAAACATGATATGTTGCTTCTAGAATATTATATATATGTCAAGTATCTTTCATTTTATACCTATCGCCACCTCCCCGATACCACCTGATCAAATGACTTGCGAAAGGTGAACAGCTGGGTCGAATAATATTTGATTTTAAAAGTTCACTAATTTTAGACCGTACGCGATCTTTCTCATCTTCACTAAGCCTATATGGGCGACGCTGTAATGTTTTTGTGGATCTATTGGCCTGATTTCCAACTCCCCTGTTGTCACTTGAGTCTCTAAAATGCCATATATACATTTCTCAGAATAAACTTTCAAAATATTCTTTAGTGCCGTTTTGTCCGAATCATTCAGATCAATATCGATATTTATAACATCATCGTAATTAGTTTAACTAAGAACATTTACGTTTTTGTTTTATTAATATAACATTTATCATCATCCATCACTATCCCGAAACTCTGGGATAGAATCTCGCGGCCAATTAGCACGTCATAATTCAGATACTTATCCATAACAACGGGCAACAAAATCTCTAAGCTAGATTGTTCAACATTTATATTACATAGAATTTGTGATGTACTACAAATATAATCGTTGCTTATAGCATTTAGTTTGTGTTTCAACCACATTTCCTTGACCAGAGAACATTCAGCTCCGGAGTCAAAGCCAAATGGAATAGACTCACCCGATAAACTTATTGTTCCTGTTGGCGGGGCCACCGGGCAGAGTTCTATACGCCTTTCGTTGTCTTGTCGTTTCCATTTGTTCGGCCTTTAGGACACGCAGCGAAATGTCCAATCTCGTCGCACTTTTAACATTTTATGTTGGACCGATCTTTCGCCCCAGGCGTATTGCTCCAAATGTGGTTCTTTCTTTTTGTGCTAGGTATCCTCTCCAATCGAGTGCGACATTCTGCATATTTGTGGCCAGCTTTTCGACAATGATGGCATATCACCTGTGACAGAAATTTGGATTGTTTTCGCTCTGGTCCTGTTCTGTATAACGCTTCTTAAAGGCGTGTGTTTGTAACTGCTGTTGTAGCTCGTTGCGCGTTTTTACATTAGTAGTGAATACCTAACGAAACAAATTATTTTCAATTTGTGCCATGTGAGCCAACGGTACCAGACTGTGATTTCCTCCAAATCGTTTGTCTTCCACTAAGACATATGTAGAGCCACATTTCGACAGCCATATTCAGCAACACCTTCTCCAGGTTTTGGACGCCCGTTCAAAACATGTATTAGAATGGCAGCAGACGTCTCAATGCCCACGAAGCGTTGAATAAACAGGGTGCTGCCCTCGCACGTTGTCTGTGAATATGAGATCTACTGTTGTACACTAGGATGAAGCGTTTGCGTCGGCACAATCAGGGTTAAATGTTGGAAAAGTAACATATGAAGCAGTCCCATTCGCTGCTGGAGCCCTTGGTGTCTGGATGGCTTTAATAATTTCCATCAAATTCCGGTTGTGTGCTTCTAGCACTGCATGATATTGATCAGAGCTATGATTTTTGGGCGAAGCAGATCTCACTTCTGATGTCGGAATATAGAGATGGTCATCTATTTGGCAGCACAGCAAGTGCTGTCCGTGTCGAGAGCGCGAGCAGACTGAATTCTCAAACTTCCTGTCGTCCAATTTTATCAATCAATTAGTCACTCAAAATAGTGCAACTATTGTTACTCTCCTTCAGTCAGCGCTCTACGATCAGACCTCCTCCAGCAGCAGAGTCTTTCTCTGTCTCTGTTACTATGCTTACACTCAATTTCAAATTCTTGGAAAAAGACATTACGAGTTATAACGGGATTTATCGCGGCAAAATGTTGCTACCAAAGTATGTTAGCGCATCTACAGTAGCACAGAGTAAACCATATACGATATATAAGTTAACATGATCACCCAACAACAAAGAAGTTGCCAAATCGATCACGCAGAGCCGGCGTGATAATAGTGAGAGATCAGCAACGTCCGCGGATATTGCACAACGAAAACCGAAATTGTTGAGGGCAACGCTCCGCAACGTAAACAGTCGATATGCGACACCATGCCCGAGGCGCAGGGTCAGCATATTTAAGGCATAGGGTTATAAGCTTTGGTTATAAGAAATGTTCTTAGTCTTTAGTTGATTTTGGGATATTAAACCTTTCGGTACTCAGGAGCTCTTTGTCTTTCATTGATGCAACAAAGCACTGTGTTAAAAAAGTAATTAATCGTCAGTGAAATAATCGGTAAAACGATAATCGACGATAGAAACTTCTTAATTGGCTCCCAACTGGAAATATCCTAAATTCACTTAAACTGAAGCAGCATAACACGACGGCAGCAATAGAAGGCAAAAAATAAATGATAAATTAATAAAATAAAATCATAAAATCATTACGACAATAACAACACACAACACAAAATTCCACTGAAAACAACAACAATTGAAGCAGCAAACAGCGTCAACACCGACGGCAGCGACAGAACGAGAATTACAACAACAACAGAAGCGGCAACAGTAAACTACAAATGCGTATTGCATCTTTTCAACACAAACGCAACGTTCTTTATACTACACAACTTTACGACCTTTGACGGAATAATCGGACTTGACATACTAAAACAAACAAACGTACAACTAGACTTCAATAACCAATGATAAATAACTGACACGGAATCAGAAAGAATGCAATTTCTTTAATGTGCAAGTGTAAATTTCACGAAACTTGAAAATGTTAAGGAACCGATGAATTTGCAGACCCTAATCAAGCCTTATCCTATAACACAAACATCGTCGGCACTATCCGAACCGAAAATGAGGATCCCATCTATTATAAATTGTATCCATATCCCATGGGCGTAGAAGACTTTCTAAATTCCGAAATGGGAGATTTGCCAATCCACTTTTTTTTAAGACAAGGTGGAATTCTTAGGTTTCGTGGTGTCACGTGGTGGCATTACTACATGCCCTAATAAGGTAGAAGCTATTCGTAACTATGAACAATCAACCACACTGTTCAATGTCAGATCCTTTCTTGGACTGGCAAGTTACTGCAGATGCTTTAAAGACTTCCCATCAATAGCAAGGCCTTTAAGTTATATTTTGAAGGGAGAGAACGGAATATTAAGCGCTAGTCAGTCAAAGAAAACACAAGTACAAAACAATCTCCACCAGAAACAATGCGAGGCATTCGGGAAACTTAAAGAGCTTCTTGCATCTGCATTCTGATTATAAGAAGCCGTTTGACCAACTGACGCTCCGTCCTTTGGTTTAGGAGCATTCTTGTCTCAAGACGGAAAACCCATAACTTTGATATCTAGGACTTTAAAAGATAGAGAGCTAAATTTCGCTACAACCGAAAGGGAGTTGCTCGCTATAGTATGAGCTCTAAAGAACCTCAGGAACTACTTGTACGAACGCAAAAATTAAGCGGTGGAAGGTGTAGCAACATTTGTAACACTTCCCCCCTCCCTAAACCCTCCATCCCAGCAACTAACAAATGTCTTGTAGGCTTGCTGAACTTGGCGAGACCGAGATTTTGTTTAGTCGTTTAGGGGCGTGTCAAGTTTGCGGATTAAAGCCCCGCAAATATGGCCAAATAAGTGTTTTCCAAAAAAAAAAAACAAAAAAAGTTGCCTACAGGGTATTTTTGCGTCCGGCATACCCTAGAATGTATGTACCCTAGCAGAGAGTAAGAGAAAGGGAAGACATTACATAGGGTTAAAATGCAAATCTAGGGTTTTAGGTAGTCGGGCATACCCTAGCAAGTGCATTTCATATCCTATGTTAGGAGACCAAAATTAACACCTGCAAGATTTAGGCAACCAAAAATGTGCACAGAAGTCGAGCTCGCAAAGCAACACGAAAAAAAAAGGAGAGATAACGGTCGAAAAGTAAGGCGCGCGCGCGCCATACGGGCGATGAGCTTGCACACGTGTGCACAAACGCGCGCCGCAGTCGACGTCGGCGTCGAAGGGCCGAATTCAGTTCACGCGCGGTGAAAACTGAATTTGACAGTACAGTCGGCGAAGGCGATGACGACGGGTGTGCTTAATAAAAGGAAATAAACAATAAAAAATAAAAAAATAAAATAAAATAAATAAATAAATACAAAAAAAAAGAAAATAAACCTGCAGAAAAGACACGAAGAAAATTGAGTTACATAAAACACGAAAATCGAGCGAGAGTCTACAAGCGGGAGAAGTCGAGCCTAGAGTGAGTAATAAAAACATAGAAATGAGTTATCCGGGTGTAGGCGTGCGCTGAATCCACCAGCGACGCAATGAAGAACTGGTGGCGATCGCCCATGAGTTCGGGCTGGAAAAGGAGGGGCGCGTGGAGGAGCTGCGTAAGCGGCTATCCACTTTCGTGCAGGATGGCGGGCATACATTCGAAATTAGGGCTCGGCTGGCCGAGCTAGAATCTCAGACCGCCAAAACATTGGAGCCGCCTTCCTGCGGCACTCTACCCGACGTTGGCGGTCGGCAGCGTCAAAAATCGGAACCAGACCTGAGAAGCTCGCAACTGTGCGAGCGTCCGCAGATTCCGACCCCTAGCTTAGCCGTCACGGGTGTAGGGGCGGCTCACTAGGTTAGAAGCAACGGAGCCGAGTTAGGGCGAACCCCTCACGAAACGAATAGTGGCTCTTATAGTCCCCGGCCATATCCTTAGTCGAAGGCCAAGCCTCTCGCAAACGTTCCGGAACAAGTCCAAAAGTGGGGCATGAGGGACGACGGCCGTTCCACCCCCCTTGGGTTCCTAGAGGACCTAGAGGAGCGCGCCATTACGAACGGTATAGCCCTCGATCGGTTGCCTCGGACCATGAGCGAAGTATTCTGCGACCGGGCCGCTCGTTGGTTTTTGAGCAGTGGACTGAGAGATGTGCCATGGTCGGTATTTAGGAGGGGATTCTTAAAGTTCTTGCTACCACCACGCTACTTCGATAGGCTGGAGGACGAAATCCGATCCCGCCGGCAGCGTGTGGGGGAAGAATTTACAGAAAACCTAATAGAGCTGAGGGCTCTGATGCATCATGCCAAATATGAGGCGGCGCAGGAATTGTACCGGATATATGAGAATGCCGCCCCCGAATACAGCCTTTACGTGCGACGGCAAGATTTCTCCACCTTGCATTGTGGATAGACAAGTCTCCGCCCGCCAGCAACGGCCCCTGCGGAAGTGGCCCACCAAATGATGAGCCAAGAGGCCGGAACCGGGTATGATCCGCGACGAGCATATCGTTGGTGCGCACAGGAGGGACACTTTGCCAGGGAATATCCCAACGCGCCCGTCTTGTTTTGTTGAGTATGCGGGCACCGGGGCAGAAGTAGCCGGGATTGTTGTCGCCGCGCGGAGGCGGGAAACGGGCAACGGCGTCGCCCAGGTCAGGGTCGGGTCGGCGCCGACACACAAGAGACTCGGAAGTACACCCACTAAAGGTGGACGGTGGCCGAATGGTCGCTAAGGTGGAGATTGGCGGGCGAACGATGCCTGCCACCATCGATACCAGGGCCACTCGCAGCTTCATGAGCGAAGATTGCGTACGCAAGTGGGCGATTCGGGGAAGAGGGGAGGACGTACAGGCGTGCATTCGGCTAGCAGACGGGTCCACGCTCGAAGTAGGGAAAGCATTGAGGTTAGACGTTGTCCTTGCGGGGAAAGCGATCAGCATGCTGATGCTCATCATGCCCTCGATGCTAGACCACGTCATCCTAGCGATGGATTTCTTGGGTGCGATGGGCACTACAATCCGCTGCGGCAATGCAAAGCTGGACTTAGAGACTGTGACGGCACCGTTCGCAAGACCCGGGGCAAGCGAAGAGCGGAAAGAGGGCCTCACGCGTCAAGATGCGGGAGTGCCTGCTCGGCAACAGAATGGAGAAGAGATAAGTATGGAACCGAAGGAAGGCCTCCCAGGTCATGAAAAGGGAGCACCTGCTCGGCAACAGAGTAGAGAGAAGTCGAGAGAAGGCCACACGCGTCAGGGAACGGGAGTGCCTCCTCGGCGACTTACGATAAAGGACAAAGAGAAGGAAGCGAGGGAAGAGTCTCGCTCGGGATTGGATCGAGAGCTTGGAGAGCCCAAGGGGCGGCGTGTGGACCTGCAAAGGCAGATCTACGCTGGTCATGGGAAAGGTACCAGATAACGGAGGGATTAGGAGCAATGGCTAGAATCCATACGGACGTAGGGGATCAGGAGCGACTGCCAGAGTAGAGCGATCATGGAGCTCTATCTGGGGTTGGAGTGGTGCCCGGAGGAGGCGAAACGCAAAGCGAGCCCACCATCGAAGAGGCAGAGTGGCCAGCGGATCTGCCTCCGGAACTTAGAGAGTTCCTGGAGTCGGAACTGGCACTCTTCGAGGGGCTGCAGGCAGTCTCGCATATCGCGGAGCACAGGATCCGGCTGAAGAACGACAAGCCATTAAAACAGCGATATTATCCGAAGAATCCGGCCATGCAGAGGGTGATTGACGAACAGGTGGATGAGCTGATCCAGGCAGGTGCCATCGAGCCGTCGCGTAGTCCGCACAGCGCCCCAATCGTCTTAGTCAAAAAGAAGACTGGCGAATGGCGCATGTGCATCGACTACCGGCAACTCAACGCGCATTCCATCCCAGATGCTTATCCTGTTCCCAGGATTAATCACATCCTCGAGCGGTTGCGACACGTCCCGTTTATCTCTACTTTGGATTTGAAGCACGGGTACTGGCAGATACCGATGGCAGCCGATAGTCGGGAGTGTACGGTGTTCACAGTCCCTGGAAGAGGTCTTTTCCAATGGCGGGTGATGCCATTGGCTCACATTCGGCGTGTGCGACCTTTCAGCGAGCCTTGGATACAGTAATAGGGCCGGAAATGGAACCTCATGCGTTCGCCTACTTAGACGACATCGTGGTGATAGGGGCAACGAAACAGCAACATGAAAAGAACTTGAGGGAGGTGTTCCGCCAGTTAAGAGCGGCCAATCTCAGACTAAATAGGAAGAAGTGCAGTTTCTTCCGGGAGAGGTTGGTCTAACTAGGACACGTCATTTGTGGGGAAGGAATACGTACCGATCCAGAGAAGGTGGAAGCGATACGTAACCTGAGGGCCCCGACAAATTGTAAGGGATTGCGGCAGTGTCTCTGGATGGCGTTGTGGTACAGGCGCATCGTTTCCGACTTCGCGACTCAGGTACAGCCGCTCACTGCGCTTTTAAAGAAGGGGCGGAAATGGGCATGGGATCAAGAACAGGAGGAGGCATTGCGTCAATTGAAGGATAGCTTGACGACTACCCCTGTGTTGGCTTGTTGGACTTTCCCGCCAAATTCGTCTTGCAGACCGACGCGAGTGAACATGGCCTCGGCGCAGTGCTGACGCAGACGATTGAGGGAACGCAGCGAGTGATAGCGTACGCGAGCCGGAAGTTACTGAAAGCTGAGGTGAACTATTCCGCCACCGAAAAGGAGTGCCTGGCAATAGTATGGGCGATCCGGAAGTTGCGCTGCTACCTAGAAGGGTACCGGTTCGACGTGATACCGGATCATCTGGCACTCAAGTGGCTCAATTCGATCGAGAGTCCTTCAGGAGGAATTGCGCGATGGGCATTGGAACTGCAACAGTACCAATTTGACGTTCACTACCGACGAGGGAAGCTCAACGTCGTGGCCGGTGCACTATCAAGGCATCCCCTAGAGACCTGTCAGCAAGCAGTGGTGGTGGAGCCAACTTGCAAATGGGTCGCGAGCATGCGTGCTAGAATCGCCGAAAAGCCAGCCAAGTTTCCAGACTACACAGAAGAAAATGAGCAGTTATATAGGCATTTGGGCCACCGGACGGACGACGAGGACTACATTCCGACAGGCAGAGGGTATTGCAAGAGTGCATCAAGGCGGGAGGAAAACAGTGTCGAGGGTAACCCAGAAGTACTACTGGCCGTGTATGTTCCGTGACGCCGCCAAGTACGTGAAGTGCTGTGAAATCTGCCAGAAGTTCAAGAGCAAGCAACTCGAACCGGCTGGACGTATGCTGACGAGGCTGGTAGCAGAGACGGTGGCAGTCCTTTGCGCGGATTTCGTCGGACCCCTTCCACGGTCGAAACATGGCAGCACTATGCTATTGGTGATCCATGACGCCTTTTCGAAGGGGGTGGAATTGGTCCCTCTCAGGAGAGCCACAGCGGCGCACCTGCCAACAGCGTTCCGAGAGAGAATTCCGAGCCGATTCGGGGTGCCTAAAAAGTTCGTGTGTGACAATGGGGCAGTTTACAAGCCGTAGTTTCAAAGCTGTTCTGGAGTCCCTGGGTGTAGAGGTCCAATATACCGCCCCGTATTGTACGCAAGAGAACCCTACCGAGAGGACAAACAGGACCGTGATAGCGCAGTTTATCGAAGGCCATCAGAGTCAGCCACAGACTGGGGATGAGGATGTATTGCCCTCCCTCGTGCCCATAACACGCGCACAGGTACCTGGCCCCACTTCAATCGAGGAGAAGAGGCATGGTTCGGCCCGCAAGACGTGATGCCGCCGCTGGTGCCCGTCACCCGCGTGGAGATGCCGGTTCCCGCCCACCGGGCAGATACAGAAGACGCATGGGTCGAGGAGGCGGAAACGGGGAACGCTCCGTCCGCAGAGGCCGCAGAGGAGGGGGACCCTCCTATAGAGCGCTGTGGGGGGACGTCGCAGAATTATTCGACGGGATCGACGGGTGGGACACGAGCTTGGAGTCGGTGTTCGACGAGGAGGTGGACCTGGTGGCAGTCCCGTTGGCTGCCAGTCCCGAGTACGCGCCGAGGACTCCTACACCAACAAGGACCGTCAGAAGCCCTATTCCTGATTTCACCCCTTTGGGGTGGAGGGTGTTTCCCCGTGGGATGCCTCTGTCGGCGGCTTTAGTGAATCTCATAGAGTAAGAAATCACATCAAATCATCCGCCTGGGCTGATATGAACGAACCCGTTTCCGGGTAACAGAAGGTAGCAAGAACTACAACGTCACGGTGAACGTACAAGGCGGCGTAACCGTCACCTCCTCGAAGTAAGGGGGGTGGGGGTGTGATTCGGCTACCCAGAGTGGCCACCCCAAAATCCTGTTTCGCGGCAAGTTTTTTAAGTAGCATAAGTATTAATAGTAAGAAAGGCAAGGAGCCAGTAGATATCAGCATTGTTAAACATTTATTAGAATAAGAGAGTAGGTACGAAGTGCAAGGAGCCATTGAATTAGAATTTAACCACCGGCCGCCACAGCAACCGTGCGCTGCTGATCGGTTGCCCAACACCGCCTTCGAGAGCGCAACTCCAATTCGGCGGCGAAGAGCGAAAGCTCCGAAGTTGAGCGGCCGAGGCAAGCGCACGGCTCGCTAGCGAGCGTGCCAGCACTTTTGCGACGACTTTCAGAGTAAGTAGACGTGCGACGGACAGAAAAGTGAACATAACCCTAAGTGGGTAGCGGAGCGCTAGGGCTCCAGACTGTGCGGCAAGGTTTTCTAGTAGGGAAATAGAATAGGGTAGTGCTAACAATTATAAAGGAGGATATGTGAATAAAGTGATACTCATAAAGAATGTCTGCTAATCCTTGTCATTTTTTATTATCACTAACCTCGGGTACCGTGGCTAGCCGGTACTCAACATAACCCTCCCTTTTCTAACTTAACGTGTAGATCGTGTATATCGAACGCCGAAGGCCAGCTCAGTCGTTCCGGATATGCGCAGGCTTTGCTGCTAGGAGGATCGAAGGTAGGGTAGCGACATTTGTAACACTTCCCCCCTCCCTAACCGCTCCATCCCAACAACTAACAAATGTCTTGTAGGCTTGCTGAACCCGGCGAGACCGAGATTTGTATCCCGGCCAGTAGCTTCCTTACAAGTTAAGAAACACAAAAGTTATTAAAGAAAATGTTTTTTCGGCCGGCCTCGTACTTGCGGCAGCTATCGCAAATTGCAAGAATTTCTGTATACACACAGAAATCAACAACATTGCAATTGCGTTAGTATTCTTTTCTGTGCTGCTATTTTAATTCGTTTTTTTTTTTCATTTAGACTCAATTATTGGAGTGGCCGTTGAGTAGGGAAGACAGCAATTAGCGCCGTCTGTTGCCAGTTCAATCCCTACCGAGGAAACTATTTTTTATTTGTTTTAGCTGGTGAGGCTATTAGAGTCGGTAGCAAGTAATGCGGTCGAACCCTGCCAATGGAATTTTTTTTTGTAATTTATCTTTAATTCTACTCAAGAAAAAGAGCGTGTAGCGCGAGCTGTATTTGGTGTTGGAAAAAGAGGGTTCAGGATCTCCCCTAGTCGGGAGCTCCCGACTAGAGCCTCTTATTTGTTTATTACTTGAGAAAGTCATCTGTTAGGATCAGAGAGAGTTCTCAGTTGAGAGTGATTGACGTGTTTTACTTGTGCTCCAAGATTTTTATATATTTTTTTGCGCTTTAATCCTGCTTTTTATTTCTAAATTTGGCCTTTTTGTGCTTTATTTAAAAAGCTTTATAATTTTGCAAAGTGTTATTCTGTTGTCGCAGCGTAAGTCTGTTAATAATTGCATTTTTGTTGTTATTGCCTGTTTTGATTATTTTGCTTTGGTGCTCCCCTGTGCGTACACTTGTATGAGCGTGTGTTCGCTGCTGCATATTTCTGCTTGTGCATCGCGCTCTCGCAAATTTTTGCTGTTGCTTTTCGCTCCAAACAATTTGTTTGTGTACGATAATTGTTTTTGACTGTTTACTTACTCTATCCTTGTGCACCGTTTTCGTTTTGCTCTGCGCTCTCGCAACTTGCATACTTGTAATAATTATGTCGTGCTGTAAGAAACCTTGCACGTTCAAGCAGGCTGATGATTCTGCACAGCCGCAATTTGTTAATTGCTGGCTGTGTGAGAATATGATGCATGCTAAATGTGCAGGTCTCACTGGGCGTGATTGCGACAAGATCGCTGCAGTTGCCAAGAAGGGCTGCGGTGGCATGCGTTGGTCGTGCCCAGATTGCATCGACAAGCAAATTGATTTCTCCAGAATGTATAATTCTGATTGATTTCTCCAGAATGTATAATTCTGTGAGAAATCAATTCTTAAAATTGAATAATGTGGCTAAGCAGCTGTCGAGTAAATTTGACTCGAGTTTTGAGTTGCTTGCCAAATAAAAATCCGAGTCTCCAACCAATCGCCGGTTGGAGCCTCATCTTTTGCAATTGCCCTCTACGTCTGTTCAGACACCTACGCCTTTCTTGTCCCTACCTAGCAACTTGGATTTATCTCCAATGTTGTCTTTTTCGCCTTCTCCAAGCGACTGCCCAATTACCCCCGTTTCATCAGCTATAGTAGTTCCAGTAGAGCCCGTACCTGATATTGTCCCAGTTATCCAAACTGCCTCAGCCCCGTCAGCTCCTGGCCGCAAAGGTAAACCTGCGCGTAATCTTGCCCAGATTGTTAAACACAATCATGGTGCCTCTTTAGCTCCTCCATCTCTTGTACTACCTGCAGCCCCATCAGCACCTACTTTAACGGTTGTTGCCCCTCGTAGGCAAGTTTTTGTGTCTCGACTTTCATCGGACACCACTTCTGAGTCATTGGCAGCCTATATTGCCAGCAAATCTTCTGCTAGTGTGTCAATTACCAAATTTAATTTCCCCACTCCTCGTGAAATATCATCATTCAAAATAAATGTTTCATATGATATGTTCCCAATCATTTGTGATCCCAAATTTTGGCCTCCACACATGTTTGTTCACGAGTTCAAGCCAAAAAAGCGTAACCAGCCTGTCACCCTTCCAGTCCCTTCAATACAGGGTACCATTTCTGCTTCAAAAAACTAACTTCATTTTCTGACCAAATCTGTATTCATTATCAGAATGTCAGAGGTCTTATTTCAAAGCTTAAAAATCTTTTCATGGCCAGTACTTCCTTCGACTCGGATATAATAGCATTTTCAGAAACATGGTTAAATTCAACCATATCCGATTTTGAGGTATTTTCGAATAGTTTTATTTTTCATCGAAATGATCGGCCGACTTGAGGTGGTGGGGTGTTAATTGCCGTTAAAGCCTCTCTCCAGTCAGAACTTTTCTTTTTTAGTACGCCTGCTGACGCTGAGATTGTCTCAGTTAAGGTGTCTTTTCCTACACGGAATAACTATATTACATGCTCTTATGTCCCTCCTTCTTCTGATATTCAAGTTTATATGAAACATATTACTTGTATTAAAGAAGTTTCTTCACACGTGCGTGATAATGACCTATTTATGGTGTTGGGTGATTTTAAATTGCCGAACATCTCTTGGTCATTATTCACTGCCGAAAATTATCTAGTGCCCTCAGCACAGCATGATTTTATAGACTGCATGCTTGATCTTTCGTTGTTTCAAATCAATTCAATTTCTAGTCATTTGAATAGAACACTTGACCTTGTATTTTTAAACGACTACCTTTTTCTAATGTGTCTAGGTCCCCTTATCTCTTCCTGAGGTTGTATATCATCATACTTTAGAGATTACAATGTTCAATTGTAATCGTCGCATTTCGTGCTCATCAGCTTTTTGCTTTCGCAAAGGAAATTATACATTGCTAAATCAGCTTATTTATTCAACCGATTGGTATTCTTATATGACTCGGTTGATATGAATACTGCTATTACTTTTTTTTATAGCACCCTAAACTCCCTCTTAGATGAGTATTCCCAAGTCAATTCCTTCGACTACTTCTTCAAAACCACCCTGGTTCACTCCCAGATTGTCACATCTTAAAAACTTACAATCTAAATATTTTAAAAAGTTTAAAAAGTCTGGTTCGTGTACAGACTTGGCTAAATATTCCATAGCCAAGTCGAACTTCTTTCTTCTGAATTCTCAATGCTATGAGAATTATCTAACTCGTTGTGAAAGGCAACTTGCCCAAAATCCAAGACAGTTTTACAATTTTGCAAACTTGAAGCGTAAATCTTCAAGTTTGCCAACTGCTTTTTCTTTCGGGATGGATAAAGCTGGTAATGACTCTGATTCTGCTAACCTCTTTGCTAATTTTTTCCAATCAACTCAGTCTGTCCTAATAATAATTCTTACCCTTATACTATTTCTTCCTCTAGTTCTATACCTCCTCCTATTATTTCACAATCCTCTCTCCATTTAGCTATAAACTCTTTAAAATCTTCTTACTCTCCTGGGCCTGACAATATTCCTAGTTGTCTACTCAAGGAGTGTAGTTCTTCCCTTCTTTATAAATTGCAAAAGCTTTTTAATCTATCTCTTGAATCTTCTGTCTTTCCATCTCTTTGGAAAGAATCTTATATCATTCCTCTCCACAAGAAAGGTGGAAAGTCTGATATTCAAAATTACAGGGGCATTGCAAAACTCTCCGCTATTCCTAAATTAATTTAAAAAATAATCACTTCAAATTTGCAGCATTTCTGCAAATCTGTTGTCTGCCCTGTTCAATTCAAAAACCAATCTGCTTGAGTTTACTTCCTTGGTAAATTATGCTTTTCTTTCGAAAATGCAAACTGATGTCATTTATACTGACTTCAGTAAGGCGTTTGACTCTGTGCACCATGACATTTTACTTTTTAAACTTAACCGAATAGGTTTCCCTCCGTCTCTTTTTATTTGGATTAATTCTTATTTAAAAGGTAGGACCCAAAGAGTAATGCTGAGGCTGACTACCTCTAAACAGGTTCACGTTACTTCTGGTGTTCCTCAAGGTAGTCATCTTGGACCTTTACTCTTTACTTATTTTATAAATGATCTCCCTTCTGTTATATCATATGCCCGTGTACTCATGTATGCGGATGATGTGAAACTTATTCTACCATACACTAATCCCCTACATCATTCTCGTCTTCAAGACGATTTGAACGCTATGCAACTTTGGTGTTCGGCCAATCAATTGCATCTAAATTGTTAAAAGTGTATGTTTATGACATTTTATCGTACTACACATTTTCTGATTTTTGCCTTACGAGGTTTAAATTGGGACCCTAATCTTCGGTTGCCATCCTACTCCAGCAGGCTGCTTCTTCTTAACCTTCCGTCGTTAACCAACCGTAGGACAATTCTCGGTGTTGTCATTCTACATAAAATGATTATTGGCGATATAGATTCTCCTTTTCTGCTAGGGCGTCTTCAATTCTCTGTTCCTTCTAGACCAACCAGAAATTACCGCCCCTTATTCCTGCCTACGTGCACAACAGACTACGCGTGCTATGTAAAAATTATAATAGTTTGCATCACGTTTTCTCTACCGAACTTTCTCTACCCCTAATAAAATCGTTGCTTTCAGGATACCTTCGGGAAGTCACTGACCATTCCCAGCTATGGGCAGGGGAATAGCTTGCCGGACAGGCTGTAAATTTTCCCCCACCGGGTCGGTGATTTCCCATTACTTTTCTCTCTGTCCTATCTACTTAACACTCTATATATCTAGCTTACATTTCTTAACTTTATTAACAATCTTCTTACTTTCTTTTTTCTTATTCATTGTATTTATTAATTAATACAGCAAACTAAGATTCTTTTTAAATTTTACTAAAGAACACTATTTTCTCTACTAACACCCTTCTTTTTAGCTGTAGGCTCTAATAGCGTCACCGACAAAATTAGCTGTGAATAGGGGTACAGCTGGCCGGACTGGCAACTAAAACACCTCCATCGGTCGATGATGCTATTTAGAGAACTGTGTTATCTAACTAGTTTTTTAGCATATAATTCCATTATCTATTGTATGTATAATCTACTGAATAATGAGGAAGACACTCGTTTTGTCGACCATTAATAAATAAATTAATAAATAAATGCAACGGATGGCATGATGGCAACTCCCCCTTTGGTGAATACAATGGCAGAAACTCACCGAAACCATGCCAGGCTCCCGCTTCGTGGGCCATAACACGCCACCCTTATACACGATCAAGTCAACTAATCAATTTGCCGAGTTGGCTGACCATTTGGTTTGTAAGATCGACAACCAATCGAATGTAAATTTAAATGTAATCAATGTAACCATATTATAGGATAAGATAATAAGCAACTTAGTGCAATATGCCTGAAGTATCGATATCGTAAGCGATACATTTACTTCGAGCAAAACAAGAAGAAGAATAAAAAAAAGATTTGAATGCTGAAATCGGAGCCGTACGGAACGGACGAGAATCGAAAAAATAAAGCCAACGGCCGTTTGTATTTTACAAATCAGGTGTGGAGTATACCCAAATAACATTGCAAATCATTGGCAATGAAATACACCGAAATATTAAGAAAATCAAAGAGCGAATTAATTTCCCTATTGGGCGCCCACAGCGTCGAGTTCGGAGAAAGCGTCTCAATTCATCAATTGCGCTCAGCCCTAAAAGCAATCATGGACGATCCCGTGGATAGAGCCGGAGCCGCAGGAGGAGATTGGATGCTGGATTTGTTTGAGGGAGGTAACAAAAAGTTAGGTGGCTACGACGCAGAAGACGCTATAATTCGGGGAAACATGGCGCCAAAGGTAGTCGAGGCAAGCGTACGTGAGAAAGAAAGAGACAACCATAGTGATGCAATTTCAAAAAACGTACGCACAACCTTGACGGCTGAAAGTATTTCATCACAAAGCGCGCTGCAAACATCAGAAGGTCACGAAATTCAACAATTGCAAGATATGGCGAAATTATTGGAAAGCAGAAAACGTATAGCCGAGTTACAGTTAGCTATATCAAAAGCTGAAAAAGGGGTGGCTGATTTGCAGCTTGCGCCAAAGGAGCGCCTTGATGTCAGTCATATTGATAGTTTAGTGCGCAGCTTTTCTGGCGATTATGGCTACTCGATAGTGCAATGGGTGCGCGACTTCGAAGACGTAATGACCCTGTACATGTCGTACAAGATGTTAAGCGGTGGATATTAGCGAAAAAATTGCTAACTGGATCCGCTAAGGCGTACATAGACCATGTAGCTCCATTGACCTGGAAGGACGTGCTTTGCTGGAAGTTTTCGAGCAAAAAGTGACTACATGGGATATAGGCAAGCAGTTGGAGGCGCGTAAGATCGGAAGAGGCGAAAGCGCATTGCAATACAATGTTGCAATGTGCAGCATAGCAGCGCAAGCAGACATGGCTACAAGCGATGTCATCAAATTGATTGTGGACGGCCTGCAGGATAGGACTGGCGCAGCAGCAGCCATGTTATATTGCCGTTCCTTGAATGCGCTGTGTGACAAGATGATTGTACGAGAAAGTTCGAAAAGCATCAGCTAATGTGCGTAGTCGTAGAAGCGAAACGCCCAGAGGTCGAGCAACGGGAAATACTGCAGCAAGTCAACATCCAAAAACTAGAGAGATACTTTGCTTTAGTCATATGATGAAGGAGTGCAGCCAGCCAAAGAGGCCAGATGGGGCGTGCTTTAAGTGCTGGAGTATGGATCATCAGTGTGCGCGGCAACGAGGACACGGATGAGATGAATAAAAACGAGTTGGCAGCTGATGGTGAAGAAAGAGGCACATGTGTTTTTTGTTTACTTGATACGGGGAGTCCGGTAAGCTTTATTCATAAGGCATTAATACCAAAAATAAAAATTAAAATCTGACGTCAGTCAATACACCGGATTAGGAGGACGGCCTATCCCAGCATGGGGAAAGTTGAAATGCCGAATTGATTTTTTTATGAAAACCTATATTATTTCACTTAATATTGTAGACGAAAAGATATAACCTCTACGGGTATCATTAGGAAGAGATGCTTTAGAAATCATTGAAGTAAAATTAGTTCATAAGAAAAGTATTAATACTAAATATCATTTAATAATAATTCAATAAGAATAAAACCGTTTATTGATAGGCCTGGTGTCAGTATGGCACATGTGGACGCATTGAGTAGACAATCTCAAGTGACTGAGTTAATGGAAAATAATGGGAACGATAGAGATAAAATAAAACATATCGGCAATGTAAAGTATAGAGATAACACAAATCATAGAGGTAATACAAGTTATAGAGATAATGTAGAGCATAGAGATAATGCAGAGCATAGAGGCATTCTTAAATAGGTGATGGGGGGGGTCGACCAGATTGGAGACATGAATAAAAATGGATTCACAGAAAGTAAAGCAAAAGAGAAGAAAAATTGTGAATATAAAGAACAGCCGATTATAAACTCAGCACTAGAAATTGGAGTGGTTGGTGTTACCCCATATGATGTGGACTTAATCTTACAAACTGAGCAGATGCGAGATGAAGAGATAGTAAAAATTAGAGAAGTAATAGAGGAAGGTCGCGAGACTGAATTTGAAATGATAGATGCAATAATATACAAAAGAGATAGTGATGGCAAGTTAGGTCTATATATTCCGAAGTGCATGAAAGAGCAATTAATCAGAATGGCACACGAGAAGTTAGGACATCTAGCGGCAGACAAGTGTGTTAATGACCTAAACAGAGTAGTAAAGTAGCACAATTTATTAGAAATTGTTTGCCGTGCATATTACACTCTATGCCACAAACCATACATAATAGAACATTACATAGCATACCGAAGTCAGAAGTGCCCTTTCATACATTACACATAGACCATCTAGGCCCTTTACCGAGTATCACATAAAAAAGAAAACATATTTTGGTAATCGTAGATGCCTTCACAAAATTTGTAAAGTTTTTTCCGGTAAATAGTACCAGTACACGTGAAGCCAAAGACGCCTTGAGTAAATACTTCGAATTTTACAGTAGACCTGTAAGAATAATCTCGGACCGAGGCACGTGTTTCACATCGCTAGAGTTTGCGAATTTCTTGCAAGAACGCGGTATAGAGCATATCAAAGTTGCCACTGGGGCACCACAGGCTAATGGCCAAGTTGAAAGAGTTAATCGTGTTCTCACCCCCATGTTAGGTAAACTCTCAGAGCCCATTCAGCAGGCAGATTGGTATAAGTTGATGAACAAAGTCGAGCATGCCATAAATAACGCTATTCATAGTAGCACGCAAAAAACACCCAATATCTTGTTATTTGGAGTGATCCAAAAAGGACCAATAGTTGATGAATTAACTGAATATTTAGAGGATAAATTAAACATAGAGAAGAGAAATCTTAATGCGGTGCGAAAGAAACCTAGTGAAAATATTTTGTGCTCACAGCTAAGAAATGAGAAAATATATGGTAAGAAACATAAAGCCCCGGTAACGTATCAAATAGGTGATTACGTGGCCATTCGTAATGTTGACACTACAATAGGAAATTCGCACCAAAATATCGTGGCCCATATAAGATAAACAGAGTCTTTGACAACGACCGTTATGAACTGGTTGATATTGAAGATTGCCAATTGACTCAGATGCCATACTGTAGTATATTAGAGCCAGCTAGGCTCAAGCCATGGGTTCAGTGTGTATCCGACACAATAGATGTATGTCGTTAGCCTACATATATAGAGATAACCTAAAATCATATAAATAAGTGAGATGTATTGTAACCCCAAAATGGTAAGATCGTGGGCGATCTGTAGTCTGGTTAGCCGAATGGAAGATCGACAACCAATCGAATGTAAATTTAAATGTAATCAATGTAACCATATTATAGGATAAGATAATAAGCAACTTAGTGCAATATGCCTGAAGTATCGATATCGTAAGCGATACATTTACTTCGAGCAAAACAAGAAGAAGAATAAAAAAAAGATTTGAATGCTGAAATCGGAGCCGTACGGAACGGACGAGAATCGTAAAAATAAAGCCAACGGCCGTTTGTATTTTACAGGTTAATTTTTTTGGCGACGATGAAACTGACACGGATTACGCTATGGGCAATTTTCAGTCAACAATGCTGTTAATTCCAGTGCACCTCCAGTTGCTTCTTACACACCCGCTGTGGATACCTCAGCCACCAAAAAACTTTACTGGGACAAAAGAAAGAGAAATGGCAGAAGACCTCAAAACCTTAATTAGTGGATTTTAATGAAATAGTCATTGGCTCTAATATGGGTGGAGCTATTCGCTTACAAGCCAAGGACGTGCCAAGTATAGGGCTATAATCAGGTAGCTGGATCAACTCAAAGCTGAGCTCTGCAACTTTCAGTTTCACGAAGATACGCCCTATAAGGTGGTGATGCGTTGATTACATTACTGCACTCTGCACCATTGGTTAACAGAAGAAATGCTGAGACTGAAGCCAAGGCCACCAAGGATCGAATGAATTTTTTCTTCTTAAACATCGCGCGTCGCAACAAGGACATATATAATGTTAAAATACTTAACAGGCATAATAGTAAGATCGAGCCTATTAGCAAGTAAAGCGCATTGCAGAGCTATGGACACATCACATCCGATGTGGCCAGAAACACAGGAAATCATCCTGTCACCTGCTATTTGACGTACAAGGATTATAAGCAAACGCGCCACAAAACTGAGTCATGCTCTCCAGAGTGTTCACATGGCCAGTCCTGTTAATCAAAAAAGGGGTAACGCCTTCAACATCAATACATCACAGCTCGCGCTACAGGGTTATTAACGTTTCCCCACCAAAAAGAAAGAGAAAGACAAGCAATAACAGTCAAGTCAGCAACAACACCAAAAACAGCAACAACTACACACACAGCATTCTGCAGGAAGCAGGGAGTGTTATGTACTCTGATACATCCAGAAGCAATGCCTCGACATAGCCCCAAGGCCCAGTTCAAACTCGATTAAAGCGACAACAACATAAGTAACAGCTGCAGCAGACAATCCTAAATGCGGAAACAACAAACATTGCCAGGAAACTCTCAATGGAAGTAATGCAAAGTAATTGTCAGCTGACAAGTAATGACTAAGGCCATTGACAGATGGGCCGATATGGAGGCTAAGATGCTCGGGACCCAAAATTCAGTCCTTAATCTTCTAACCACTTTGATATCAAATCTTGGTCTGGAATGCTAACGGCATTTCAGGAAAATCGTCGGAGTTTGAGCATTTCGTTCACACTAACATCATCGATATGACCCTGTTGAGCGAGACGAGACGTCCGAACAACTCTGCGAAAAGGATATTCGGCTAACAGACATACCAAGCTAACACACCTCAGAGAGTTTAGATCCGCGGAGGTGTAGCAGAGATGGTATAAAAACAAATTAAGCCATTATTCGTTGGGCTCGCTCAATGACTTCAGATTAATTTTTAATTCTGTGCTACCCAAAGCGCCCCAGACGCTTACTGCTGCTCTTCATATATTCATTCACCTTAATATGGAGCTATATACGAATAAAGACTTTGACGGTGCCTTAGACCTTTTGACCAGAAAAATCAAGCAAGCAGCTTAACAGTCAGGTCCTAGAATCAGTAGGCAACGTAGTTCAACTCTTTAATGTCAGAATACAGAGATGAGGATCCTCATTCATTCGCACCCACCAATCCCAAGACAATTGACTGTGGCAACGTACGTGCTGCCAACTAATGAAGGTGCTTAAGCTCCAGAAAGTAAAGCACATCGAGCAGAAACTAAAATACATAGACTACACAATCGCTGCCGGCTTTTCTTGTTATGGAAGGCTTCTAGGTCCCATAAGCGTCAGCTACTGCGGCATGTTCTGATCAAAATCCCGACTGAAAAACACTGTCAATCAGACAAGAAGCCCCCTAACGACAATGTATTAGACTCTGAGAGAGAGTTGGACTCCACGATGCAGATGGACTTGCCGATAAGACTTAAAATATATCATGGCTTAAGGGAAGGACATGGTGCCTTTAAATAGATTCACGAGGAAGATAATCACATCCTTAAGTTACCCGACGACAAAGTCTACTGTAAGGGTATTTTTGTCGACGTACAACAGAAGTCCGATCGCGCCTGCCATAAGGGTTTCCTCGACAAAAAAATAAACCAAAGCTGTCAGCCCCCTTCTATCTCATACCTGGAGGGGCGACATTTCCAGGTGAAAATGACGGCGGCAACATCTCCCAGCATATCATTTCTGTAGGAGTCCTACAGGGAAGCTGACATGGACCGCAGTTCTAGTCCTTCTTCACTGCAGACGTCCCTGTGCCTGAGGAAAGCACAACTGCCAACCTAGAGACAAAATGTTGCTCGCCTTATACGCAAATGACATCTGCTTTTTCTACTCGCGCCATACGAGTGTGCGAGTATGGGACAGTCAACAGGTTGCAAGAATACCTCCACCTGCAAGTAAATGAATGTCTGCTAAACCTTACGCAGAAGGGTGGCACCCCAAGACTGGCAGACGGATCATGAGAGTAAAGTATCTGGGTGTCTTCCTGGTTAAGCGACTGACCTTAAGGTCCCATATTTAGGCCACAATCGAGATCTGGGAAGTGGCTGCTTTGTCGAGCCAGAAATTGGTCCAGACTCTTCATAATAAAACCTCAAAGCTTTAGTTTGGCTGATTGTGATTGGTACGTGCGATGTTTAACGATATCAATCAACGCTAATCAATTGCCACACAAGCCGAGACTTATCGGACTGATCTATCTTAAGAACGTCCCATCACCCGGCTGAAAACACGTCAACACCTAATCCTGCTATAGTATTAATAACCTGTGCAGATACCTTGGCCGATTCCTTGCAAAACAAATTAAACAAGTAAGGGGTTTTAGTCGGGAGATCCCGACTAGGGAACACCCTGAACCCTCTTATTCCAACACCAAATGCAGCTCGCGCTACGCGCTCTTTTGCTTTAGTAGTAACACAGATAAATTAAAAAAAAAAAAACCCATTGGCAGGGTTCGAACTCGCAACTGACTGCATTACCTGCTGCCGACTCTATTCAGCAGCCACACCAGCCAAAAAAAGAAAAAAATAGATTCCTTTTTTGTGGGCAATACAAGTTGGGTTATTCACTTGATTTATAGTTCTGCGGTGGTAGCGGGAAGGTGGCGATAGGTATAAAATGAAATGATATATGTATTCTATTCTAGAATAAACATAACAAGTTTGGTGACTCTAGCTCTTAATATTTTACCCAATTTTCGCAAAAAACAGGTGTCGATATCGATTTTAATCGATTGCTTGGAAACGGAGTAAGTTAATGATTATCGAAAACAACCTCGATCTGCGCAGGCACTAGTAAGACCTACAGCTTTTAAGTATCGAGCTCTTATAGGTTTTGATATCCCTCCGTTCATACATATGGTCGGACGGACAGATAGAGGGACGGAAAGATGGACGGACGGACAGACGGACGGCTGATCAGGAATAAATGTACTTTATGGGGTCGGAGATGCTTTCTTCTGCCTGTCACATACATTTACATTTCCACAAAAACATTATACCCTTTGTACCATTTACCATTTTCAATGGGTCAGGGTATAAGAAGAAACAAATAAAAACATCTTACAGAGATTCGAGCGAGTGGGGAGCCTGCGATTGTAAGGAGCATTGTAAATCTTATTAAAATCGAGTTTTTTAAATATTATTTAAAAAACAAAAAATATTGTTATATAATAAATTAATTTGCGATCGATAGATCCCATGATAGAATGTTCTTATCCGACCGGTTCCGGAATTAGTTTTTCTTGCAGCCGAAAAGTTACATGGCCAAGGCGTTTAATCTGCGAGACTTGTTAGCATAGACGAAGACAGATAGACATGGCTATATCGACTCGGCTGTTGATACTGATCAAGAATATTTATACTTTATGCGATCGGAAATGTCTACTTCTATATATACGCTACTCATTTCACGACAAAATAAGTAACAGGTTTTAGTCGGAAGCTCCCGACTAGGGGATACCCTGAATCCTGTTATTCCAACACCAAATGCTGTTCGCGCTACGCGCTCTTTTGCTTTAGTACAACAAAGATAAATTTAAAAAAAAAGTTCCCTTGGCAGGGTTTGAACTCGCAACTGACCGGATTACTTTCTGCCGACTCTTATTAACATCCCCACCAGCCAAAAAAAAAAATTGTTTCCTTGGTAGGGTTCGAACTCGCCACAAACCGAGCTACTTTTTGCCGCCTCTACCCAACAGCCACACCAATTATGCACTCTTAATGAGAAAAAAACGAATTAAAATAGCAGCAAAGAAAGCAATAAAATGCAACAATACAATTGCAATGCTGTTGATAGAATTCGAAGCAGACGCGCATGAATGTGTGTATGTGTGTGTACATGTATGCAGAAATTCTTGTTATTTATTTATTTATTTATTTATTTTATTAATGGTCGACAAAACGAGTGTCTTCCTCATTATTCAGTAGATAATACATACAATAGATAATGGAATTATAGGCTAAAAGCCTAGTTAGATAACACAGTTCTCTAAATAGCATCACCGACCGATGGAGGTGTTTTAGTTGCCAGTCCGGCCAGCTGTGCCCCTTTTCACAGCTAAGTTTGTCAGTGACGCTATTAGAGCCTACATCTAAGCAGAAGGGTGTAAGTAGGAAAAAAGTGGTCTTAAGTAAAATTAAAAACGAGAAAGAAAGGCTATCTTCGGCATGCCGAAGATCTTATACCCTTGCAGACCCAACCACTATGAGCATTATGGCAGCTATATGATATAGTATTCCGATCTTAATAGGATTTTGCATATATATTAGGAGCATAGTAAACCTAATAAATGCCGAGTTTGGTCAAGATATCTTGAAAAACAAAATGTTTTTTCATACAACTTAATTTTTGACCGATGGTTCCTTTGGCAGCTATATGATATAGTGGTCCGATCTTAATAGGATTTTGCATATATATGGGGAGCATACTAAAACTTATAAATGCCGAGTTTGGTCAAGATATCTTGATAAAGAAAATGTTTTTTCATTCAAAAACTTAATTTTCGACCTCGTTCCTATGGCAGCTATATGATATAGTGGTCCGATCTTAATAGGATTTTGCATATATATGAGGAGCATAGTAAAACTAATAAATGCCGAGTTTGGTCAAGATATCTTGAAAAACTAAATTTTTTTTTCATACAAAAACTTAATTTTCGACCTCGTTCCTATGGCAGCTATATGATATAGTGGTCCGATCTTCATAGGATTACGCATATATAAGAGGAGCATAGTAAAACTAATAAATGCCGAGTTTGGTCAAGATATCTTGATAAACAAAATGTTTTTTCATACAAAAACTTAATTTTCGACCGATCGTTCCTATGACAGCTATATGATATAGTGGTCCGATCTTAATAGGATTTTGCATATATATGAGGAGCTTAGTAAAACTAATAAATGCCGAGTTTGGTCAAGATATCTTGAAAAACGAAATTTTTTTAAAAAGGAAAAAGGATATTCAGTACAAAATAAACGATTTAGTAGCTATAAAGCGCACTCAGTATGGTACGGGATTAAAATTAAAGGGAAAATTTTTGGGGCCATATAAAGTGGTGGACGTTAAGAATCATGGTAGATATGAAGTTGACAAACTAGGCAGTGGAGAAGGACCGTGTAAGACGACAACAGTTTCAGAGTATATGAAGATGTGGGATTCCTTCGGGTCGAAGGACGTGTCAGGAGGGCCGAATGTGGGAACCCTAGAAGGCGAGCGACAGAGAACAACGCGCAGCGGTCGTTCTTTCTGATCGCTCTCTCTTCGCTCATTTGTAGCTTTGCAGTTTTGCGTCAAAGGGCAGGCTGCGCAAAGCGAAAAGAAAAGCGGACACTTTGCATTTGGCAGTTGACTGAAGAACTCGTCGTCCGTAGAATAGTTAAAGTTTTAATTATAACTAAAATCATCCCATAATAACTTAAAAATAATATTAATCAATCATCTTATAATATTAAACATATTTGTAAAAGTTAACCACTTTGAAACAAATTATAATAAGAAACTTTGTAATTCTATAGTAATAAAGAATCTACATAAATAAGAAAAAAGAAAGTAAGAAGATTGTTAATAAAGTAAAGAAATTTAAGCTAGATATATAGAGTGTTAAGTAGATAGGACAGAGAGAAAAGTAATGGGAAAAGTAATGGGAAACCACCGACAGTGGGGGAAAATTTACAGCCTGTCCGGCAAGCTATTCCCCTGAAGCTATTCCCCTGCTCATAGCTGGGAATGGTCAGTGACTTCCCGAAGGTATCCTGAAAGCAACGATTTTATTAGGGGTAGAGAAAACGTATATCTTATTGTACCATAGAATATTTGTGCATTCTCAAAAAGTAAATTTCAATTAAATTGTAGCTTAAATTGGTGGGCAGTACAATTTAGGTTATTAACTTGATTTACAGCTATGAGGTAGTAGCGGGAAGGTGGCGATAGGTATTAAATAAAATAAAAGATACTTGATATATATGTACATATATACTATTCTAGAAGCAACATATCAAGTTTGGTGACTCAAGCTCTTATTATTTACCAAAGTTTCTCAAAAACAGTATTTCGATATTGATTTTTATCGATTGCTTGGAAACGAAGGAAGTTATCGATTATCGGAAACAAACTCGATCTGCGCGGGCACTACGAGGACCTACAGATAAAAGTTCAAGTCAGCTAAATTTTCAAGTCGGATAATAAACTAATTGGTATAAGCAACGATTATATTTGTAGTACATCACAAATTCTATGTAATATAAATGTTGAACAATATTGCTTAGAGATTTTGTTGCACGATGTTATGGATAAGTATATGAATTATGACGTGCTGATTGGCCGCGAGATTCTATCCCAGAGTTTCGGGATAGCGATGGATGATGATAAATTTTATATTTATAAAAAAAGAGTAAATGTTCTTAGTTAAACTAATTACGAAGATGTTATAAATACCGATATTGATCTGAATGATTTGAAAGTTTATTCTCAGACATTTTTCAGTGCGCAATAATCAAAGCAGTGGGTACATTAGCACACACATACGCAATCGTCTACATTGACGATGTGTTGATTATAGCGGAAACCAAAGACGAAGCGTTAGACCCATTACAGACAACAAACCCCATATTTTTGAATACTATACTACTATAGTGCACATCACCTGCTGAAGCAAAATATTTAACATTTCCGTCATTATTTGCAAGGACATAATTAAGGACATAGTCGTAACAAAATGGATCTAACTCCGAGAGCACTCAGACGGTGGGGTTTTTTGCAGTCATTTAATTTCGATTTCGAATACAGGAAAGGGTAGCGAATGTCGCAAGTTGATTTCCTTTCCCGAAATCCACTGACAAAAGAAAATAAGTGCTTGAATAAAATAACTGAAACGCGAATTAATTTGACTGAAATAACAGACAATTAGTTAATTTCTTAGTAACAGCGTGATCCCGAGGTTGCTGAGATATCAACCAAATTACGCAACAATGAATTGCCTGAAAATTTGAAAAAACATATGAATTAAGAAGGGGAATATTGCATTGGAAAATACAGAGAAACGGTAAAACCAAATTTTTGCCAGTAATTCTAAGAGCTTTTAGATGGGCAGTGATCAATCACGTTCATGAATCATGAAAAAACATTGGATAAAGTAAATGGGTATTACTGGTTCGAAAATACGTCAAAATATATTCGAAAATTCCTAGAGAACTATATTAAATGTAAACTAGCGAAACCACCAGTTGGAAAAGTACAGGCAGAGCCACATTCGATTCCTAAGGTAGATATACCTTGGCACACCGTCCACATCGACATTACTGGTAAAATGAGTGGCAAAAATGTTTTGAAGGAATAAGTCATAGTCTTAATTGATGCCTTCACAAAATTCGTTTATTATGCCCTGAACCCATTGAGAATGGGTAAAAAGATATAGTGTATCTGTGCAAATGTATGTAACAGGCAGAAGGAAGGATCTCCTACCCCATAAAGTACATATATTCTTGATCAGCATCAATAGCCGAGTCGATCTAGCCATGTCCGTCTGTCTGTCCGTCCGTCTGTCTGTTCGTCTGTCCGTCCGTCCGTATGTATGAACGCAAGGATATCAGAACCTATAAGAGCTAGAGTCTAGCTGTAGGTCCTCCTAGTGCCTGCGCAGTTAGAGTTTGTTTCCGATAATCGATAACCTACTCCGTTTCCAAGTAATCGCTAAAAATCGATATCGACATTGTGTTCCTCGAGCGAATTGGTTAAATAATTAGAGCTAGAGTCACCTAACTTGATATGTTTATTTTAGAATAGTATATATATATATCAAGTATCTTTCATTTTATACATATCGCCACCTTCCAGCTACTACCTCATAGCTGTAAATCAAGTTAATAACCCAAATTGTATTGCCCACCAATTTAAGCTTCAATTTAAATGCAATTTACTTTTTGAGAATACACAAATATTCTATGGTACAATAATGTATACTGTAGAAAATTTCATTAAGATCGGTTAACAAAAACCCAAATGTTCTGTGTCTTACTGCGCAATTGGATGGAACAGCTAGCGCAAATTGCAAGAAATTCTGTATACATGTACGAACACACATTCATGCGCGTCTGCTTTGAATTCTGTCAACAGCATTGCAATTGCGATTGTTTTCTGTGCTGGTTTTTTAATTCGTTTTTTTCTCACTTTGACTTAATTTTTGGTCTGACTGCTGATAAGAGGCGGTGGCAAGTAGTGCAGTTAGTTGCGAGTTCGAACCCTGGCATTTTTGTTTAATTTTATCTTTACTACGAAAGCAAACGAGCGCGTAGAAGCGGGCTCAGGCTATCCCCTATTCGGGAGCTCCCGACTAGAGCCAATTTTTTTTTTTTAAGGTAAAGTTTTGAACGGTGACATATGTATCAATTATTTTCTTTTATTAATGCAATGAAGTTAATATGTATAAAATGTATTAAAATGCAAAGCGCGAGGCGCAGGAAAAACTGCCGATCCGTATCCGTTTTTATACCCTTGCAGAGGGTATTATAATTTTGTCGTGAAATGTGTAACGCATAGAAGGAGACATCTCCGACCCCATAAAGTACATATATTCTTGATCAGCATGAACAGCCGAGTCGATATAACCATGTCCGTCTGTCCGTCTGTCTGTTTCTATGCGAACTAGTCTCTCAGTTTTAAGGCTATCATAATGAAACTTTGCAGAAGTCCCTTTTTCTGTTGCACGCAGCACATGGGTCAAAACTGGATCGGACCACTATATCATATAGCTGCCATAGGAACGATCGGTCGAAAATTAAGTTTTTGTATGAAAAAACATTTTGTTTGTCAAGATATCTTGACCAAACTCGGCATTTTTTAGTTTTACTATGCTCCTCATATATATGCAAAATCCTATTAAGATCGGACCACTTTATCATATAGCTGCCATAGGAACGATCAGTCGAAAATTAAGTTTTTGTATGAAAAAAAAATTTAGTTTTTCAAGATATCTTGACCAAACTCGGCATTTATTAGTTTTACTATGCTCCTCATATATATGGAAAATCCTATTAAGATCGGACCACTATATCATATAGCTGCCATAGGAACGATCAGTCGAAAATTAAGTTTTTGTATGAAAAAACACTTTGTTTATCAAGATATCTTGACCAAACTCGGCCCTTATTAGTTTTACTATGCTCCCCATATATATGCAAAATCCTATTAAGATCGGACCACTATATCATATAGCTGCCATAGGAACGATCGGTCAAAAATTTAGTTGTAAGAAAAAACATTTTGTTTTTCAAGATATCTTGACCAAACTCGGCATTTATTAGTTTTACTAAGCTCCTCATATATATGCAAAATCCTATTAAGATCGGACTAATCGGTCGAAAACTAGGTTTTTGATTAAAAACATTTTTGTTTATCAAGATATCTTGACCAAACTCGGCATTAACTATTTTCCCTGTGCTTCTTAGATACGGGCAAAGCACTATGAGCATTATGAAAAGGTTGGGTCGGCAAGGGTATTAGATCTTCGGCGTGCCGAAGATAGCCTTTCTTTCTCGTTTCTTTTGTGTAGGCATGGACATAATTTGAATACACCAAAAAAACGAGCTCTTATGCTTAGTTTATATTAGTTTCAAATTGTCTACATTAATTGACATCGAAAACCAAATTAAGTGATAAGTGAAGTATACACATAAACATATTTAAATAAACTAATTATGAAAAACTATACACACATGTACTTGGTAGTAGATGCATACATTTTTTTCATAAAAAACGACATTGAGATCACGTTGTTTATATAGACAATGCCAGAATGTATTTTGAGTACTTCTGTTTTACGATTAATTATAGTTTTTGATTATTAATATTGTTATTTTACTTAACCGTTTTAGTTAAAAAAGCGACGTAAGATAAACGCACCATATTCTGTATTATGTGAGTTTTGAAAGGCATCCACATATGTATCCTGCGCTAACGACGTATCCGATGAAGAAGCACGCACTAAAAGGTACCCCACAAGCCCGAATAATATTAAAAAATATCTATACATTTTTTCCTCGCTTAAACAAATGTGTTGAACTGTTTCCAAAATTCAAATGAACAGCGAGTACTCCGAGTGGTATGTTTTAAGCCACGAATGTAAGACTTTAAGTTTGTTACTACATACATACATATTATTATCATATCTTTTTGGTTTCTTCATTTTTTTTTTTTATGGATTGGATTCATTTTTCGTATTCGGACTTACTTATGTATGCAAGACAGTGCTGCAGACCTAAGACGTGCCTTACAATTTGCTTGGTACGTGCAACAGCCGATTCAAACGCTTTTTATTTGTGGCAAGGTACTAAACTTTCACTTACCAATTTAAGAATTTAAGTTTTTATAGTCGACAAATTATTTGTAATTGAAAAGGGAAAATTTTTCAACTACGTGTCCCAGCAAAATAAAAAAAATGTATATACCCCATTGTACCCATTTCCATAACCTGTAAGTAACAAAATGTATAGCCAAGGTATGACCTGCAGCTGTGAAAATGTAAAAAAAGAGCCATATGCTCTCATGGTCACTATTAAAAGTTGATGCGATCTAAAACTAAAGAAACAATTAAGAGTGCTCTTGACGGCAGTGCCCTTCGATGAGTTACTAAGAAGCTGTATCTACTAATGACTAATGACTAATATTTAACCATTTTTAACCGTTTCCATTGCGTTCAGGGCACAGTTAAGAAAATAAGTTCGATATTAGATATTTATTGATGTGGATATTTTAACTAGTTCAGATTGAGTTCTTGATAGATACTAATTTATTCTTACAAAACCTAGGCGTTATCACTAACCAAACAGCATATAGACAGGACATGCCGTAGAGGGAAAGTGGGCAAAAAAATATCGAAGACATCTGGTCCAAAATCGCGAGCAAGGGAGTAAGATATACAGATCATGTCTTTTTATTCGCTTACACTACAGGAAACTGTTCGGCTTACGCTCGCACTTACTCTCAGTGCTCTCTCATGTTTAGCGATCGTTTTAATGTGTGTGTGTGTTTGTGTCAGACAAGTAAAAGTGCGCAGAAAATAAATTTGTTTTCAAATGTTGGTGGCATTTCTACCCTTTTGAAGGGACGAGTAATATGAGATCATGAAAGGGTTTGCCACGTCGATGCGAAATACTTGCATTTAAGCTCGTTATCGTTGGTAAGGGTACCTAAGCGTTGGCATGTGTGCATTTACGATTCTTTGCACTTGCTATATTCACGCATTTGGTCATTTAATTCTTGAACGTCACTTACTTAGTACCTTACTTAATTCCTCTGAATTACTTATCTTGGATGCTGTTAATGACTCCCACATAACTTTGGGTATATTTATACACTGAACACATTGAAAATGTGTAAAAAGGGTATAATGTATTTGTGCAAGTGTATGTAACAGGCAGAAGGAAGCATCTCTGACCCCATAAAGTATATATATTCTTAATCAGCATCAACAGCCAAGTTGATCTAGCCATGTCCGTGTGTTCGTCCGTCTGTCCGTCCGTATGTCCGTCCGTATGTATGAACGCAAGGATCTCAGAACCTATAAGAGCTAGAGACTTGAAATTTTAGCTGAAGATCCTAGTGCATGCGCAGATCGAGTTTGTTTCCGATAATCGATCACTTACTCCGTTTCCAAGTAATCGATAAAAATCTAGATCGACATCCTGTTTTTTGAGAAACTTGGGTAAATATCAAGAGCTAGAGTCACCAAACTTGATATGTTGCTTCTAGAATATTATATATATATCAAGTATATTTCATTTTATACCTATCGCCACCTTCTCGCTACTATGAATAGCTATAAATCAAGGTAATAACCTAATTTGTATTGCCAACCAATTTAAATGCAATTTACTTTTTAAGAATACACAAATATTCTATGGTACAATAAGATAAGAAGAAAATTTCATTAAGAAAAAGTTATTCGTGTGGCTGTTGAGTAGAGGCAGTGGCAAGTGATGCGGACTGTCACGAGTTCGAGCCCTACCGGGGAAACTATGTTTTTTTTTTCGCCGCACGGCGAAAAGGGCATGAAAAGGCTCGTCAGACGGCGAGGCGAATCAGCAGCTTCACTTTTGATTCAGCGAGCGTAAGTACCCGACGTGTGAGTGCAACGGCAGAGAACGAGCTTAGGGGGACCGCGAGGTAGCTGTGAGGTTATAATAATAGTGAACAAGAAGTGACGGTGCAGCAGGGTCAGGATAGTTAAAAGAAAATAAAGATTAATGATCGTACATAAAGTGCTTCGGTGCTACGCATTATTTTATATTGCAAGTCGGCGGCATAAGCCGAACAGAGAGTGTGTGTTTGCAGGCCCCTTTACGCTAGTCACCATAACCAAGTCCATCAGAGTGGACTTCAGACCAAAAAGGCAGCGTCAACTGAGGAGTTAGCTGCCCGCGGCATAGAAAAGGGAGCATCAATAGTCCCACTGTGGTGTCAGCAGCAAACACAAATGTGCAGGCATGCAAGTGGTGATAGGAGAGGAATAGCAAAGAAGAGACGCGAAAAACTAACGGACGGCCATAAAACTTCTCACTGAGCGAGCGAATTCGTTCAAGCGCGCTAGCTTGTGCGCTCACACACTAATACACGTTTACACGCGAGTCGGCAGAGCGCGTGCCAACGGCACAGCTACCTGAACCTACCGTGGGGCAAATCGTTCGGGACGAGTGGAAATGGCGCTGTAAGTGAGCGCAACGGGTAGAAGTGTAAAAGCGCGAAGTGATAAACGGTCTCGAGGCAAATTGAACGCTGCAATATAGTGGGGAAAGTGTTTTGTAAGATAAAACAACAAAATTACAAGGTGAACAATTAAAACCCAGTGAACTGGGTCGAGGCAAGTGCGTTGGAGTTCTCGGCGTGCAAGGAAACAAAAAAAAAAAAACTAAATAAAGTGAGAGTGACTAATGAGAGTGAACATAGTACCACGGTGAAAGAGTAGGCGAGTGCAGCGAAAAGGTACTGCGTGAGGCCAACACGAAACGTCACTTTTTAGGGTGGTCAACTTAAGTGTGATTTTATTTTGTTGTGTGGCTCGGTAAAAGTATAAATCAGTAAAATAAAAATAATTAAAAACAAAAATAATTAAAAAAAAATAATTAAAAATTAAATAATAATAAAATAACAAAAAACAAAATAAACAAAATATTATAAAATAAAATAATAACAAGTAAGAGGTTCTAGTCGGGAGCTCCAGACTAGGGAATACCCTGAACCCTCTTATTCCAACACCAAATGAAGCTCGTTTGAATAAACAAAGATATTTAAAAAAAAAAAAATTTCCATTGGCAGGGTTTGAACTCGCAACTGACCGAATATTTACTTTCATCGGTAGAACTCGAACTCACGACACACCGCACCACTTGCCACTGCCTCTACTCGATATCCACACTAATAATTGAGTATTACTGAGAAAAAACCAATTAAAATAGCCACACAGAAAACAATCACAGTGAATACAGGATTCGAAGCAGACGCGCATGAAAGTGTGTGTGTACAATGTACACTGTACACTGTACATGTATATATAAATTCTTGCAAATTGCGTCGCAACACGTGCGCAGTAATGCGCAGTAAAAATACCGAAAACAAAACAAAAACCGATCTTAATGAAATTTTCTACAGTATATCTTATTGTCCCAAACAATATTTGTGTATTCTCAAAAAGTCAATTGCATTTAAATTGAAGCTTAAATTGGTTGGCAATACAAGTTGGGTTATTAACTTGATTTATAGCTCTGCGTAGGTAGCGGGGACGTGGCGATAGATATAAAATGAAAGATACTTGGTATATATATGTATATAACTGTCTGTATCCGAGTATAACAGCCCACTCTTGCTAGTTCCGAAAAAATCATTACCAAATTCGGAAGAAAAGAAATGGCGACTAGTAATTGACTATCGCCAAATCAACAAAAAATTACTTTCTGATAAATTCCCGCTCCCCAGAATTGATGATATTCTAGACCAACTGGGCAGGTTTTCACCAAATTGTACTTGAAGAATATTCAAGAAATATAACATCTTTTTCAACGAGCAATGGCTCATATCGCTTCACGCGATTACCATTTGGTCTTAAAATAGCACCAAATTCATTTCAGAGAATGATGACAATAGCATTCTCGGGTTTAGAACCCTCTCAGGCATTCCTTTATATGGATGATTTAATGGTGATAGGATGTTCCGAAAAACACATGATTAAAAACTTAACTGATTTTTTTAATGTACAAGGAAATATAACCTAACGTTGCATCCAGAAAAATGTTCATTTTTCATGCATGAAGTGACATTCTTAGGTCACAAATGCACTGACAAAGGAGTATTGCCAGATGGCAAGAAATTTGACGTCATCAAAAATTATCCTGTCCCTCATGACGCGGACAGCGCGAGACGATTTGTAGCATTCTGCAATTATTATCGTCGATTTATAAAAAACTTCGCCGATTATTCAAGGCACATAACTAGATTATGTAAAAAGAATGTTCCTTTTGAATGGTCAAGTGAATGCCAAAACGCATTCCAATACCTTAAAGAAAAGCTTATGCACCCCACATTACTACAATATCCTGATTTTCGCAAAGAATTTTGCATAATAACAGATGCTAGTAAACAAGCTTGCGGAGCGGTTCTAACTCAGAACCGTGACGGAATTCAAGTCCCAATAGCTTATGCATCTCGTTCATTTACAAAAGGGGAAAGCAATAAGAGCACAACAGAACAAGAGTTAGCGGCAATTTATTGGGCAATTACCCATTTTAGACCATATATTTATGGCAAACACTTTACTGTTAAATCGGATCACAGACCATTGACATACATTTTTTCTATGACTAATCCCAGCTCGAAATTAACTCGCATGCGGCTAGAGCTTGAAGAATACGACTTCACAGTAGAATACCTAAAGGGGAAAGATAATTTTGTAGCAGACGCACTTTCGCGTATTAATATAAAAGAACTCAAAGATATGCAACATAAAGTCCTGAAAGTCACTACCAGGCGACAAAGTAGACAAAATAAAAACTGTACAGTAGAAAATTATGAACTTCTGCCAAGGCAGTCATACAAATGTATCCAAGCCCAACGTACACGAAGTCATTACAAATGATGAAGTACGAAAAGTAGTGACCTTGCGCATAACAGAATCTAAATGTTTATTTAAACATGGCAATAAAATTATCGCAAGAATTGTAGTTAGCGATATATATACCAATGGAATTCTCGACCTAGGTCAGTTCTTCCAAAGGCTCGAAAAAGAGGCCGGTATATTAAAAATCAGCCAACTCAAAGTGGCACCGAGCGAAAAGATCTTTGAATCAGTTTCAATAGATTCTTTTAAAAATATGGACAATGAAATATTAAAATCTTTTAGAGTAGCGCTACTCCCCAAATAACAGATGAAAAAGAGATACAACAAATATTGTCTACATACCATGACGACCCAATTCAAGGAGGCCACAGTGGCATAACAAGAACGCTAGCAAAAATAAAAAGACACTACTACTGGAAAAATATGACACGTCATATAAAAGAGTACGTACGTAGATGTCAAAAATGCCAAATGTCTTAAACAAAGACACACACGAAAACTCCTTTGACTCTCACAAAAACACCTGTGAATGCTTTCGATATAGTGATACAGTTGGTCCGCTACCTAAATCAGAAAATGGCAATGAATATATAGTCACATTAATTTGTGACCTTACAAAAGATTTAGTAGCCATTCCAATAAAAAGCAAAAGCACAAATAATGTCGCAAAGGCTATATTCGAAAATTTCATACTCAAGTTCGGTCCAATGAAGACGTTCATCTCGGACATGGGAACAGAGTATAAAAACCAGATTTTAACTGATTTATGCAAATATATGAAGATCGAGAATCTCACCTCTACTGCATATCATCACCAAACATTAGGGACAATAGAACGAAGTCACCGAACATTTAATGAATACATTCGTTCATACATCTCTGCAGACAAAACTGATTGGGATGTCTGGATTCAATATTTCACATATTGCTTCAACACGACACCATCAGCAACGCATGAGTATTGTCCATACGAACTAGTATTTGGCAGCCTACCAAAACAGTTCATAGATTTAAATAAAACTAATTACATAGATCCTATTTATAATCTAGATGACTACTCTAAGGAAATAAAGTTTAGATTAGAAATAGCATATAAAAGAGCTAGAATTATGTTAGGAAAAGCCAAGGCTTATAGGAAATTAGCATACGATGAAAAAACAAAAAATTTTGAATTAAAAATAGGAGATAAAGTACTTATAAGAAATGAGGCAGGCCACAAATTAGACCCAGTATATTTAGGACCATATATAGTAAAAAAAAATAGAAGATAATGATAACATTTACATTAAAGATAGTAAGAATAAGATACAAAAAGTACATAAGGATAGGTTAAAAATATATAATCAATGAAACGTTTCATGAAAAAAAAAGGTCTGATCAACCTAATAAAAAAAAAAAAAAAAAAAAATTGTAGTATTATGAAATATATAATGAAAAACAAATAGGAATAAAATAAAGAAAATTTAAATTCTTCTAGGAAAGTCGAATGAAAAATTTAAAGTTGAATGGAGTTAAAGTAAATCAAATATATTAAAATAAAAAATAAAAAAAAATTTTTTTATCAATGAACACAAATATTTAAAAAAAAAGAGAGATAAGACATTTTAATACACTTTATATATTTTACACATGCTTAATTACACTTTTTATACATTTTTAAAACACTTATAAAATAAGATACACAAGAAAAAACAATTTTTTAAATTATTATTACTATTAATTTTAATATTTTTATACCGACTTTAACACTCTCTAAATGACTACATATATTACGTCATTTCTTTAAAAAGGGAGGTGTAGTATACCTACCCTGCCAGTAATACAAATCAAAGGGTATAACAGTAAATACATACATTGTGACACTCAGTCATAATAATCATAAATATACAAATACCCAAAAGACCACACTTAAACATATAAACACACCAGCGCATATGTCATACGATCCACCACTTATATACATGCCGATCGTAGCGCGTGGGAATGCTGAGCATGCACTTTGCAGCTCAAGTGGTCAAGATATACACAACATATGTATGCCTTCTGCATACACATGTATACACCAATATACTTACACATAAATATAAGACATAGATATAAGCATTGCATGTTTCGGGTTAGCTGAACCCAGCACGAATATATAAGATTCATTCTGAATAAAGTAACACTGGGGAGCAGACGCCCCAGATGAAATTGTCTGACAAACTAATTATATTACAATATTCTAGAAGCAACATATCATGTTTGGTGACTCTAGCTCCTATTATTTATCCAATTTGCTGAAAAAACAGGATGTCCATATCGATTTTTATCGATTACTTGGAAACGGAGTAAGTTATCGATTATCGGAAACAAACGCGATCTGCATAGGAACTAGGAGGACCTACAGCAATTTCAAGTCTCTAGCTCTTATAGGTTCTGATATCCGGACAGACGGACGGACGGACAGGCAGACGGACGTGGGTAGATCGACTCGGCTATTGATGCTGATCAAGAATATACATACTTTATAGGGTCGGAGATCCTTCCTTCTGCCTGTTACATACATTTGCATTTTGCACAAATACAGTATACCCTTCTTACCCATTTTTAATGGTTTCAGGGTATAATAATAAAATCGTTAAAAAAAAAAAACCAAAAAAAAAAAATTAAAATAAAATAACTAAAAATAAAAATAAAATAATTAAAAATAATAATAATAAAAAAAATAAAAAAAGGAGGTACCAAAATAAAGTAATCGAAACAAGACGAGCAATAAGGATAGACTAGTTCACGGAAAAATAAGCACAGCCTGGAAGTAGGAAACTCGGGATCCATCATAAGATATACAAAGATAAGAGGTTACGTACGTATATAATACGGGTGAGTGTCAGAATCAAGGGGTGATCACTGGCAAGTTCGGGCTGAGCGATCTAGGGCGGGTCGAAGACTTGCGTCGCCACTTGGCAAGCTTCCTTTCTGGGGGTTCGCACTCGGCTAGCCGAGCTAGAGACCAAATACACCCGGACCCCCGAGCAGAAAGCCCAGCTCGAGCCCGAACCCGTTGAATGGGATAGGCGGTCGAAATCCGAATCGGATTCCCGGTGATCCCGAGCTACACGGCATGTGTTGCGGGCGATAGGGTAAATCGGGAATCGGGAACGTTTCGTGTTGCTGAGGGTGTCCCATCAACACCAACGCACCCGCCATTGGAGTTGAGGGGACAGTGCATCGTACCCGAACAAGTTAGGAAGTGGGGCATACGATTCGATGGACAGACTGATCCATTGTCCTTCGTGGAAACCATCGAGGATCGGGCCCTGTCCAATGACAACGACCCAGATAAGTTACCCAGGGCGATGAATGAGGTCATGATCGGCGAAACCGCTCGCTGGTTCATGACGAGTGGGCTAACAGATGTGTCGTGGAATGAATTCAAGGCGGTATTCTGAGAGTTCTTTTTGCCCCGCGTTACTTTGAATTGTTAGAAGACGATCTCCGGGTTCGTCGTCAACGAGATGGCGAAGGATTCAAACAGTATGTGGTGGACATAAGGGAGTTGATGCACCACGCTGGCTACAGCCCAGCGAGAGAACTAAGTAGGATATATGACAACGCAGCCCCAGAGTATAAATGGTATGTGCGGTGACAAGATTTCTCGTCGCTGTCGAATCTCATACAGTTAACCGTCGAATACGAAGGAATAAAGCAGCAGGATCAAGGTTACCTGTCTGGTTCGCGATCTCGAATAGTATGGAATGGGAATAGTATGGGCACGTACCTGGGTGACGGGCAAGCGCAGTCAACAACCGGCATAAACAACCCGTTCAGGGTAGCTTCATCGCCAGTCGGCGGGGTGGCACTCAGTGGGGAAGTTCCAGGGGCACTACCGGTACCAAGAGAACAGTCTGCCAATAGGATGATTGACCAAGAATCTGGGGAAACGGCTAGACGACGCCCAGTGAGGGGCATTTCAGGAGGGAATGTCCCAACCCTCAGGTGGTCTTTTGTACGCAATGCGGAGCCAGGGGGATAGGCAGTCATGAATGCTGTAGACGGTCAGCTCAGGGACCCCGGAGTAGAGATCTTGCGGGTCGCGGGGGTCCGCGTCGTCGCGACGATAAAGATCGGCGAGGAGGACTATGCGGCAACAATCGACACCGGTGCATCAGTGGGGTCTGCGCGGTGAAGGCGGCGAAGAAGGTGGAGATTATTTATTTATTTATTTTATAAATGTTTGTTGGCTGGCTCGAGGTCCGGGTTTGTTTTAATGCAACAATGAAACAATTTTATTGCGCATCATTTCGGTTGCGCTTCGGCAAACCGTCTTCAGGGCACTAACACAAGGTGCAAAGAACAGTTAACATTAAAATATATTAAATTAAACAATAAATTGACACATTTAACCTACATTATTTCACACGTCTGCGCTTTATGACGTGGAGATCTAAACTGAGTCTGTTTGGCTGTTCAATAGGTGCCTGTACAAGTGAGCGCAATTTTCGGTGTCCGTCTTGTAGTTTAGTCGTTTGTTCGTTGGTGTGTTAATTATGTGTAGCATTTCTAATGTGTGTCGTTTCTTGTAGGGTTATTCTTGTTGTAAGATTGTTGTTGCACCAAAATTTGGTGTGTGGTTGCTTCTCATACAATGGGTCATTAGTGCTGTTTTCTGCATATTAGTTTGATGTCTTAATTTGAAGTCTGATTTATGTTGGGTAATTCTTGTTTTTAGTTTTGATTTTGTTGTGCCTATGTACACACTATTGCATTTGTTGTTATTTTCCCCAGCACATGGTATTTGGTAAATTACATTACTTTTATCGGCAATAGGAATTTTTGCTTTAATCTTATTAAAGAATTTTTGTAACGTGTTCCTATGTTTGTGTGCTACTTTTATTTCTTGGTTGTTGTAGCCATCCGAGTTCGTGAGGCGTTCTGATAATCGTGGGACATATATTAGGGATTTGTATATTTTGTTAGGTTCTGTAGGCTTTTCTGTTCCGATATGTCGTCATTTTAATAATGTTTTAATTACATATTTTGGGAAGTCATTTTTCGTTAGGAGTTTTTTAATTTCATGTATAGTTTCTTCGTGGTATATTGTGTCCGATATGTTAAGCATTCTTTTTATACAGCTTATTGCTGTATTGATTATCATACTCTTGGGGTGGTTTGAATTGAAGTTGAGTATTCGTCCGGAGGCTATGGGTTTCTTATACCTCTTGATTTTGAGTGTGTTGTCTAATCTAATTATTAAAGAGTTTAAAAACGGTAGTTTCCCGTCTTTTTCCAATTCAATTGTGAATTTGATGTGACTATGGAAGGAGCTCAATTCTTTCAGAATCTTCTGTGCCTCTGTTTTGTCCATTATGGCAAACAGGTCATCTACATATTTGGTCAAAAGTCTTGGTTTTATTGTCAATTTTTCTGTCACGTTGTCTAATAGCTCCTCCATTACTATATCTGCGATTACTGGGGAGGCTGGTGATCCCATTGGCATTCCTTTTAGTTGTGTGTATATCTTGTTTTCGTATTTGAAATATCTGTTTTCTTGTATACAAAATTTTACTATGTCCATAAATAGTTGTTTAGGTATACTTGTGTGTTCTTCTAACTCTGTCCATTTTCGTCTTATTGTGTCCAGTGCTAATTCCATAGGTATGCTGGGAAACAAGGATACTACGTCAAAAGATACCAATGTTTCGTCTTTCCTAATGTGGGAATTGTTAACTCTGTCTTTAAAATCTACCGCGTTCTTTATGTTGTATTTTGAGTTCACTGTCAGATTTCTTAATATTTTAATTATATATTTGCACAGTCCGTAAGAAGGGGATCCGATGGAGGAGCATATTGGCCTCAGTGGTGTTCCTTCTTTATGTATCTTCGGCAGTCCATATATTTATTATTTATTTTATTAATGGCCGACAAAATGAGTGTCTACCTCATTATTCAGTAGATTATACATACATAATGAAAGACAAATGCTGAAAGCCTAATTAGAGAACAATATTTTTTATTAGTTTTGTTTTATGTTGTTTGTTTTATTAGCCAGTCCGGCGAGCTGTGCCCCTTTTTACAGCTAATTTTGTCAGTGACGCTATTAGAGCCTACATCTAAGAAGAAGGGTGTAAGTAGGAAAAAAGTGTTCCTAAGTAAAACTAAAAATAATCTTAATTTGCTATATTATTTAAGAAAATAAAATAAATAGGGAAAAAGAAAGAAAGAAGTTATTAATAAAGTAAAGGAATTTAAACAAGATATAAAGAATGTTAGGTAGATAGGATAGAGAGATAGTCATGGGAAATCACCGACCCGGTGGGGGAAAATTTATAGCCGGTCGGGCAAGCTATGCCCCTGCTCATAGCTGGGAATGGTCAATGACTTCCCGAAGGTATCCTGAAAGCAACGATTTTATTAGGGATAAAGGAATTTCGGTAAAGAAAACGTGATGTAAACTATTATAATTTTTACATAGCACGCGAAAAGGATTGTGCATAGCGTAGTCTGTTGTGCACGTAGACAGGAATAAGGGGCGGTAATTTCTGGTTGGTCTAGACGGAACAGAGAATTGAAGACGCCCTAGCAAAAAAGGAGAATCTATATCGCCAATAATCAACTTATGTAGAAGGACAACACCAAGAATTGTCCTACGGTTGGTTAACGACGGAAGGTTAAGAAGAAGTAGCCTGCTGGATGGCAACCGAAGATTAGGGTCCCAATTTAAACCTCGTAAGGCAAAAAGCAAAAATTGCTTCTGAACAGATTCAATACGATCCTGGCTATAGTTATACTGCCGAGACCAGATGCAAGACCAGTGTGAAGGTGCTAACTAGCAGACGGATCAGGGCTAGATCTCGTGCGGATGGTGCACGCGGAAATCAAAAATGGTGTCAATGCTAGACCAGGTGATTCTAGGCATGGACTTTCTCCGTGCGTTAGGAACAAAGATACGTTGTGGAGACAGTGAGATAACGCTGGGTACGCCGGAGGGACCGGTAATTAGGGAAGGGGCAATCCCAAAGGTGAGGTTAGGTCGGACGATAAGGGGCTACCCAGGGCGCCATTGGAGGAACAGTCAGGCGATAGGGGAATGTCCGGGGTGCCAATGGAGGCGCGGTCGGACAGCAATGTGTCTAGGGCGCTCTTAGAGGCGCGGTCAGACAAACCAAGTGTGCTTAGAGCACCATGAAAGGAGTGGAAGAGGGGGCGTAAGGAGGACTCGACAAGGATTAGAGTGAAAGGGCAGGCGACGAAGGAGATCAGCAGAGGCAGGTATAAAAGCGCGAAGGTGGGAAGGGTGGCTGGATCCAACGGGCAAGAGAATCAACCTCGCACCTCAGGAGTCGCTCTAGTGGGTGAGTTAGTCGCGGGGGAAAACCCAGCCTCGGGAGCTCGTCAAGAATCCAGTAGTGGTGAAGGGTCTGGAGAGGGGAGTCCCAACAGTGAGGACGTCTGGTCGGCAGTCCTGGAGCCAAGTCTGCAGGTGCTTCTGGAGGTGGAGTATGCGCGATTCGAGGACCTGAAGAGTGTGTCTCACAAAGCCAACCATCGTATTGTGATGAAGGACAACACGCCCATCAAGCAGAGGTACTTTCCGACAGCCCGGCGATGCAGCGAGTCATCGATGCCCTTCGGTCTGCACTCGGCGTGCGCCACGTTCCAGAGGGCATTGGATTCAGTGATAGAGCCAGAAATGGAACCCCACGCTTTCGCCTATCTGGACGACATCATCGTCATAGGTGCAACCAAGGAGCAGCCCGTGGCCAATCTGGAAGTGGTATTCCGAAGACTGAGGGAAGCGAACCTGAGATTAAGCAGAGAGAAATGTCGATTCTTCCGAATGGAGCTGGTGTATTTGGGGCATGTGTTGAGCTGTGAAGGGATCCGCACGGAACCCTCAAAGGTGCTCGCGATTCAACGACTGACGGCCCCATCGAATTCTATGAAGTGCCTACAGTGCCTAGGCATGGCCTCGTGGTATCGACGCTTCGTGCCCAATTTTGCATGGTGCAGCCGATGACCGCTCTCCTAAAGAAGGGGAAAGCATGGTCATGGGGCGCAGAGCAGCAGGTTGCATTAGAGCAACTCAAAGAGCGGCCCACGACCGCGCCGATCCTCGCCTGCCCAGATTTCAGCAAGAAGTTCGTGCTGCAAACGGACAGGAGCAATCACGGCTTCGGCGCCCTCCTTACGCAAACCATCGACAAGGAGGAACGAGTCATCGTGTACGCCAGTAGGAAGCTACTGAAGGCGGAGATCAACTATTCAGCCACAGAGAAAGAATGTCTGGCTATAGTTTGGTCAATCCGCAATTAAGGTGCTATTTGGAGGGCTATAGGTTCGACGTCATTACCGACCATATGGCGCTCAAATAGCTCAACTTAATAGAGAGTCCATTTGGAAGGATCGCTCGATGCGCCTTAGAGCTACAGCAATTCCAGTTTGACGTGCAGTACCGGCGAGGGAAGTTCAACGTGGTAGCTGACGAACTATACCGACAGCCATTAGAGGTATGTAGAGGTTGTATGGGATAACGGAGTGCAGTTCACAAGCCGGGCATTCAAGGCTTTCCTGACGTCTATCGGCGTGGAGGTGCAATATACGGAGTCATATTGCCCTCAGAAAAACCCCACCGAGCGGACGAGCCGGACGGTCAAGACGATGATCGCCCAGTTCATCGAAGAACATCAGAGCTCGCGGGACGAGATGCTACCCGGAATAGCGTTGGCGGTGATTACTAGCGCGGCCGACTCAACCGGTTTTTCGCCCGCTTTCTTGGTACAAGTCCGCGAACCTCGTCTCCCCTCTGCCTTATACGACGAGGTTACGCCCGGGTCCGCCACTGTGCAGCAAACGCCAGGGGAAAAGGCCGGAAGGCCGCCTACAAGAGGTGTTTAACATCGTTCGTCACAACCTGCAGCGCGCTTCCCAGGATCAGGGGAGGCTCTAGAACTTGCGCCGATGAGAATGGCGGCCCAAAATGAACGAGCAGGTGTGGATACGCCAGCATCCGCTGTCAAAGGCTGCCGACGGATTCGCAGCAAAGTTAGCGCCGAAATTTGGCGGCCCCTACCGGGTCGTAAAATTTCTGTCGCATGATTTGTAATAACTAACATATTTAACTATCTATAAGAAAAGTTGTAAGCGGCACTTGTTATTATTATCACGTTAAGCTAATGGAATTATAACTTAATTATTAAGCTAAGGAAATATGTTTATGTCTAAAATAGATATAAGCCAATAATTTAAGAGAGGAAGAGAAGAGGATTTAAGTTAAGAGAGACCGATTACCAATTAAATTTAATCATAGGCAACTCTGACTCCTAAAAATCAAAACAGGAGCAGCGGAGGAGCGAATAGGCTTAAGTAGAGAGTTTTCGCCGCACGGTGAAAACTGCGAAAACGGCTGATCAGCAGCTTCACTTTTGATTCAGCGAGCGTAACTACCGGACGTGTGAGTGCGACGGCAGAGAACGAGCTTATGGGGACCGCGAGGTAGCTGTAAGGTTAAAAGAATAGTGAACAAGAGGTGACGGTGCAGCAGGGTCAGGGTAGTTAAAAGAAAATAAAATGTTACGCATTATATTATACTGCGAGTCGACGGCATAAGCCAAGCAGGGAGTGTGTGTTTGCAGACCCCTTTTATTCTGCGGCGGAGTGATCCCAGCAGCACCCATCACGCTAGTCCACCATAACCTAATCGCAGCGGAGTGAGTCCAGCGTTCCCTTCCCCTTTTCCAAATATATTAATCCATCTGAGGCGGAGCAATCACTACAGTTCTCCAACCCCCTTTCAGGTGTACGTCTCGGCAGACTACAAATTTCTTGTAGAGTGAGCTTGATCAGACTGAGTTATATTACCCCGGCCAAGATACTACTTAACAACCTTTGTCTAAAAAGATTGGATGCTTAACATTGAAATCCGCAATTGAATTACGAAGTCTACCTTCGACTCTTAATAAGAAATTTTTATCCTAAAATGGGTTTAAACCACTAACCATACAATGCATAGATACTCCAAACAGCATTTTAATCGAAGCAGGATTTTTCGCAACGAGTGTTCCTTTTGCTACCACAGGCACAAAGGGCACACAATTGAAGAAAAACCTCTGGCTCGCGACAAACGCCGTGATCTACTTGTGTGCATATCCACACAACACAAACATATGTATGTATGTATGTGTGTAGATCTCGGGGTTTTGTGAGAAGATATGCAGGGAGAAAGAGATGCACACAAGTGCGCAAAGCAATGAGTGAGGGCGAGGCAAATGCGTATACACATACATATTTGGGCTGTAAGCATTTAAAACAGGCATACATACATACATACACATATTAAGAAAAGACATCAGCCGCAGCGACGATGTGCGCTGAGCGAGATGCGGCTTCATACTGAACGTTCGGCTTTCGAGGCCGGCGTTCGGCTGCCGCTCTCAGCAGTGTTACTCTATCTGGGCACACTAAAATGGTCTCAGACACCCATGGGGCTCACTCGTTGCGAAAAATCCTGCTTCGATTAAAATGCTGTTTGGAGTATCTATGCATTGTATGGTTAGTGGTTTAAACCTAATATCTTACTTTTTTCAATTTCATTTTTCTGACGTAAGCACTTTATTGCTGCGATAAATGTACTTGTTTGTTCTTGCTAAAGTAACATTATATTTGCTTTTCCTTAACTGTTAGATGGGTTGGAAATACTTGTTTTGTAATGTTGATTGCAATAATGCTTAGTATATAAGTTACTATTCTTTCTACTTTTGTAAGCAGGAATAGTTTTACATTAAATTTTGTATTATACTACTTCCGAAGCTTAATAATATGGTATTAATTATTAACAAATTTTCGCCAGTCTGTTCTTTTGGCCAATTTTCTTAAGATTTTGATAGGCATTCGGACCCTCCCACCAAATTTGGCACTGTCTTAATTTACTGCGATAAATTCCTCTTGAAGCTACATCTGCTGGAATATCTTCTGATTTTACATGAGCCCAATTCATATTTGTATTTTTATATCTTCAGTTATTATACCCTTGCAGAGGGTATTATAACTTTGTCGTAATTCATATTGCTGCCATAGGAGCGATCGGTCGAAAAGTAGGTTCTTGTATGAAACATTTTTTTTTTCAAGATATCTTGACCGAACTCAGCATTTATCAGCATTATTATTATTACTATGCTTTTCATATATGTATATTCAACATCCCATCAACATCGCACCACTATATCATATAACTCATTTACTTTGCTCCTCATATATGTGCAAAATCCTATCAACATCGGGGTACTATATCATATAGCTGCCACAGGAACGATCGGTCGAAGAGTAGATTCTTGCATAAAAACCTTTTCCTGTGCTTCTTAAATACGGGCAAGGCACTATTAGCATTATGAAAGTGGTGCGTCTGCAAGGGCTTTAAATCTTCGGGGCGCCGAAGATAGCCCTTCTTTCTGGTTTTTCTTATGAACTTGTTCTTATTTGTACTATTTTGTATCCAGTGTGAGGCGGCCACTAGGGTAGCCACCCCACAGTTCATAATTTTATATCATAATCCATAAGCTTTGTGTAGTATATAAGCATTGTATTAGTAATAAGTTAAGGGCAAGGAGCCCAGTTTGAATTTAACCACCGGCCGTCGCAGCAACCGTGCGTTACTGATCAGTTGCTCAACACCGCCTTCGAGAGCGCAACTTCAACTCGGCGGCGAAGAGCGAAAGCTCCGAGGCGAAGTTGCGAAAGCTCGCGGCCAAAAAAAGGAGCGCGAGCGATAACTGTGCGCTATGGCTCCGAGACAGTGCGGCAGGGCCCTAGTTTAGGAAATTCAGTAGGGTAGAACATAATAAAATTAGTAAATAAAGTGAATGTAGTCAAAATAATGAAGTGAAATGCTAACCTTCGTATTCTCGGGCGGTCATACTTGTGCTAAACATCGGAAATAACCGATGCTCACCCTAACCTAGGGGGATAGGTGCGAGGCCAACCATAATGGACCATAAATCTTTGCAGGCGTGGATAAAATTAGCTTTTTGTTTATGTTTTCTGAGCCCTCACAATTGACCTCAATTTTCAACTAGTCTTTCGAAGGTTCCCATTGTAGTCCTAATGCTTTAATAAACTCATTATTTTCAATAGCTATTACCTTATTTTCCTTAGTATTTTCTACATGTTCTATAATCTCTGGTTTATTTACAATCCATTGTCTCAAATTAAAACCAGCATCAGCTAACTCCAAAGAAATGTATTTGTTTTTCGATTTGTTGTTGTTGTACCTTATGTAACCGTTGTAAGCTTGTAGTTTTTAATCTGTTGATTTGGAGCCTCTCTCCACCGAATATAGAAGTATTGTTGATCCTTTATATCAACATTAATTTGCCCATACATTTTTTCTATATCTGCAGAGACGGCAAACTGCCACTTGCGCCATTTTAATACGACGTCGAAAATATCTTTTTGGACCAGAAACCAGAGGTCCCACCCACATTATATCATTCTTACTTTTATTGTTCATGGTTTTTGTGGATGCATCGAAGACTACTGGTTGTAAGACTAGAGTCTTCTAACACTGCCTGATGCAGTAGATAATACTTCCCATTTTCGCTGGACTCGATCGCTGTCCTAGATCCATATACTCTTTTAAGAAATTGCTGTAGCTTTCCTTCAACTGTGTATTTCTTTTGCAATTTTTTCTAAGTTTAGGAACCGTGTCATCGCTTGTGGTCTTGATTCTCTTCACTTTTTTTCTTCCTTAAGCGGAATAATAACAGTATTCCTTCCATCTGATTCTTTTTTTATTGTGCACTCAGACACTATCCACCCGAATTCTATGTTCTGGCCGAGAAGACCGCCGATTTTTGCTGCTGCATTTTTTTAAATGTAAGTATACAGGTCGGTTCCGATAACTATATCTACTCTACCTGGTTTTTTAAATTGCGGAGTTGCTAATCTATAGCATGTCTATTTATTTTTATCAATATTTATTAATTTCATTGGTAGCGATTTAATCAGTTTTGCAACAATATTACATCTACTGTAAGCGGCTCCTTATCAGGGTCTATGTATTCACTCATACTTTGGCCTTATATTTTGACACACAGGACTCTGTTGAAGATACTCCATTAATTTTTGTGCTCGCCCTCTCTTGGTAATTTTAGTGTCTTGACAGTCTGCTCTGGTATGCTTGTAGTTTGCGACCCACTATCAATTAATGCCGGCCATTTTTCGTATTCCCCAGCAGCCGACTTTACCATGACAATTGCTGTCGCTAATAGCGCTTCAGCCACGTGTGTGTTCACTCTTTCTCTTCTTTCAAAGTAAAACATTGTGTGGTGGGATTTGTTGCATTTTTAACATAACATATCACTCATGCACCTCTTGGTATTTTAATGTCTTAAGCGGCTTTTGCTCTTTCTAATGAGTTCATGTCTTTTAATTTAAATTATTGTAATGCATAATGCCCTGCTACCTTGCAAACTAGGAAATTTTCCAAAAAGCAAAAATTAACTTTGGGTTTTTTCTCCTCGTCCTTTAATGAGCATAGAGCGCTCAACCTTTGCTCTAAATACTCATTTACGTCTGACAATTTTTGAACTTAATTTGTTCTTTTCATATGATTTTCATACGATTGCAAAGTTTCTCTATAAAGCTGGCAAATAATCATGTGGGCAAAGACTACATCAACGTCTTCTGATAAGACCGTTTTCAATTTTATTAAATGTATTGATTTATTAATTGAATCAAATGCTTTAATGCCCGGTTTTTGTTTTTATAACGCTTGATTAATAATTCCAAAGTCGCATTGAAATTTTCTGCGGAGCCTATTAGCAATCTCGACACCATGCATCTTGCTTCTCCTTTTAATGCCGTTTTTAAATGAACCAACTCTGTAATTAACTCGGCAAAGAGATCCCATTCTTTGGAACTCCCATAAAATGTGGGTACCTGCATTTTCGGAAGCATTCCTAGCTCCTCTGTTTTTACTTGGTAACCCCCAATTTTTGTTTGACAATTGTCTCTTATTTGTTCTGCTGGATCTTCTACCAGACAATCCTAGCATTTTAATTTCCCTATCGAAAGTAATTTTGCTTTCATACTCTTTTTTGAAAAATAGTATTTCTTTATCTATTTCTCCCCAAAGGAATACGATTTTAATTTTTGTCTTAATCCAAACTAGCTCTACCTTCGCTACCTGCGTTTCGTTTAGATATTTAGTGAATTCCTCTACCTGGCTATCGAACTCATATGCCCTCTATCCTTTATATCTGATCTTGGCATTGTTCTGTCTTCGCTAATTGTTTTTGCCCCTACTTCTGGCACTTTGCTGCTTTGGCTATTTGACATTTTTTCTTTTATTTTTCCTATTACATCGTTATACCTTTTATTAAAGTAATCATGATCGAGTACTTCAATTTTGCACAATACGTTGTGATTTGCCAGGTACTGCCTTTGAACTTCTACTTCTTCTAAATCGCCCCCTTCACCTCCCTCTATCTGTCTAATCCTCACCACTAATTGTGACTGGTTCGTCAACAATTCTATTGTTTTGTCTGGCAACATTTTTTTTTAACTATTTAAGTAGATATACAATTTTTTTTTTTTAATTTTATTTTTTATTGCATTGTATATAAAAACTGATAAGTGGTATATTATATATTTTTTGTTATTGCGAGGCAATCTTGCCGTCGTTTACGCATGGGTTCGCCATAAGGTGCACTCGCATTTTATTGTTTTTATTTTTTTTTTATCAGATGCTCGATTGCACCTATTTCTAGCCACACCTTTGTTACCTCTTTTGCAGTCTAGTCTTCTGGAATCCTTGTACTTTTGGGGCCTTAGCAATGGGTATTGCCACTAGTCTCTCCTCCTCGGCCTTTCGCGCTGCTGCTGCTGTTGCTCTGGCTGCCGGTTGCCTTGCCCAATATTCCTTAACGGACAAGGGTTTCGGTCCTGATTGCGGCTTGGTATACGCAATTCATGCCGATTCGATCTACTTGTGGTCGCAAAGATGTCTGCTTCTTGGCCTTTCGACGACGGAAGTAGGCGCCGTTCAGATGCTCGAACACCTTTTTCTTCTAATTGCCGTGGTGCTATTGTCTTTCAGGCGGTACAGAGCGTGGCTTTGGTATATCTGGGCTTTGAAGTAAAGCAGAATACCACCCTCAAAGTATAAGTTCAGGGGGTGCTTTTGGCTCTTTTTCGCCGATTTGGCGACCTTTTAGTTTCGGGTTGCGAGTGCTTTGTATGAGGCAAACTCGAAGTTTTGACTGTTCGGAATGCAGCAATTCCTGCACTGCTCGAAAGTCTTAATGTTCGACGTGCCGTAATTCCGGCACTCCTCGAAGGTCTTAGTTCTTGGCGTGCCATAATTTCGGCACAGCTCTTAAGACCAAATGATCTATTGTTCAAAGTGAGTTCTTTATAGATATTAATTTATTCTTACAAATCATAGGTATTATATACTAACTGAGTATCTTATTTAGGCTCTGCTGTGTCTAAGTGAGACTCGGTGTAACGTGTTCATGTGTGAACATTTTGCGGGGTGCCGACAAAGGTGATAGCCTGCAGTTTTTTAGTTAGAGTTATTTCTCTTATCAGATATACAGTAATAATTACGACTAAAATTAATACAATCATTAACGAGTTCAGGGTATTCCCTAGTCGGGAGCTCCCGAATAGAACCTCTTTTCTTATAAATTTTTCGCATTTCTCCCGTCAGCGATATTGATTCCGTCTAAACGTTAGTTTAAGTCTTGTATTTGTGCTACAACATTTTTTTTTCTTATAAATTGTTCGCATATCTCCCGTCAGCGTCCGGCATTCCATGCCCGTAGCCGTTGGCACAAAATGCTACTTATGCGTTCTTGGTTAGAGACCCGCTCTGCGCACGCTCGTCTGCCACATCACGGCAACTATTATTTCTCGAATATTAATTCCACTTTCAGAGCATCCAGGGGTTCTTGACGTCTAGACACCCGCACACACATCCTGGGTACAGCGCCTTCTTCGTAATACATTGAGCTTGATATAAGACAGCCTAACTTCCATTCGCTTAACAATTTTCAGCGCGTCATATATCTCCTAAAAGTATTTTGGCAAGAAGAATATTTAACGCTTCTTCAACAGCGTTCCAAATAGCGCACTCCTCAGCCAATACTCTCCATTAACGATGGCGTCCTTGTAAAGGACGAGAATTTACTGCTTACCGCTGAAGTGGCCACTAGCTAGAGTGCTAGAGCTAATCTCGGGATCCCATGTGGTGTCCAGAGTCGCTGTGCTTCAGACGAGTGGAGTCATATGCAGAGCCGTACGAAAGCTGTGCTTGCTGCCCAAAACAGGCTTATGTTGAGAGCCCTTGCTTTCCAACGGGGGGAGAATGTTTGGTCAAGTAACCAACAGAGACAACACCGACGGCTGCGTGCAGTAGCGAACAGCAGAAGACGATGGCGTCCTTGTAAAGGACGAGAATTTATTGCTTACCGCTGAAGTGGCCACTAGCTAGGGTGCTAGAGCTAATCTCGGGACCCCATGTGGTGTCCAGAGTCGCTGTGCTTCAGACGAGTGGAGTCATATGCAGAGCCGTACGAAAGGTGTGCTTGCTGCCCAAAACAGGCTTATGTTGAGAGCCCTTGCTTTCCAACGGGGGGAGAATGTTTGGTCAAGTAACCAACAGAGACAACACCGACGGCTGCGTGCAGTAGCGAACAGCAGAAGACGACAATCATAATTCCAGCCTAAGAGCAAATAATGTTTGGGCACTCTTTGTTAGCTGCTTCCCATTCTCTTTCGTTGGCCCTTTGCCTTCGTTCGTTCTACATATCGTTATATAGTTGTAAGTTTGATCGCAACCTAGACCCAACTAAGTAGTTTGAGTTGGCTGCCAAGTAACAATATAATTAATTATCAATTCTAATAAGAGCCCTGCGCAGCAAAATAAAAACATTTGAACAATATATAAAATTCTTTGAATTTTGCTGCACACAAGTAGTGAGACTTAATTAGTTGGAAGTCACTGTTAAACGTTGCTCTTGTCGTTTGCTTATATTTAGCAACGACAAGCCTCTCCTGTACTCAATTTAAGCTTTGCTGTTTTTGAGCTCTGGGAGTAGTTAGAAGCAAAAAAATAAAAGGGAGAGAAGTTTGTATTCGTTTTCGTTGCAGTGATACAATGGTCAGCAGGAAATAACTGTATTGGCAAAACAGTGAAAAATTTAATTTTTTCCTTGAAAAACCTTACGTGTTACGTCTACTGAAAGTATTCATTGGTGTTTAAATACAATATTTATTTACTAAGCAACTGTTTATCCACTGAATGAATTAATGTACAAATTAAAGATTTAGGGACTCGTAGGTACCGATAAAATTTCTTATAGAGTAAACCAGCCTTACTCCCTGAAATGTTGTCATATATTGGCCGGCAGCATCCGCAACTATTGTTGCCGTTCAATGCCCGCAAAAGCCGATTACAGTGCATTACAGATTAGCGAGCCGCTTTGTTGCTGGCTAATCGTAATTAACTTCAATGAAAGCCAAAATGTCTTATTGACCTCGAGTCGCCAGGCGTTTTTTGTAAAATCTGAAATACGAGAGGCATACCAACAGATTATATCCCTTTTCGCAAATGTGCCGCACATTCTCTATACTCAGTCTTTGTAAGTAACAGAGTTTACGTCGATTGAACAGCAGACTCACATAACTTTTTAAGCTATGGTATAAAGAACCATTCACCATACCGTGACTCGTGACGGCTGGGCCTAGTGGTGCTATGAGCTGTGCCACCAGAGTGTAGTTGTTGAGCATATGGGTATAGGTGTTCTGTATTTATTGGGTTTTTTTTTTTTTTTTTATAAAAATGTGTACTGCGTGTGTAAGTTTATTCAACTGTTCTTGTATTCTTTTTGTTTTAATGTTTATCTGTCTATTTACAATTATTCTCTTTGGAAAGAATCTTATATCATTCCTCTCCACAAGAAAGGTGGAAAGTCTGATATACAAAATTACAGGGGCATTGCAAAACTCTCCGCTATTCCTAAATTATTTGAAAAAATAATCACTTCAGATTTGCAGCATTTCTGCAAATCTGTTGTCTCCCCTTATCAACATGGATTCGTAAAGAATCGGTCAACTACGACCAATCTACTAGAGTTTAGTTCCTTGGTAAATGATGCTTTCCTTTCGAAAATGCAAACTGATGTCATTTACACTGACTTCAGTAAGGCGTTTGACTCTGTGCACCACGATATTTTACTTTTTAAACTTGACCGAATAGGTTTCCCTCCGTCTCTTTTGGATTAGCTCTTATTTAAAATGTAGGACCCAAAGAGTAATGCTGAGGCTGACTACCTCTAAACAGGTTCACGTTACTTCTGGTGTTCCTCAAGGTAGTCATCTTGGACCTTTACTCTTTACTCTTTTTATAAATGATCTCCCCTCTGTTATATCACATGCCCGTGTACTCATGTATGCGGATGATGTGAAACTTATTCTATCATACACTAATCCCCTACATCATTCTCGTCTACAAGACGATTTGAACGCTATGCAACTTTGGTGTTCGGTCAATCAATTGCATCTGAATTGTTCAAAGTGTATGTTTATGACATTTTATTGTACTATACCTTATCTTGTCAGTTATACAATCGACAATACCCCTTTGCAACGTATACTAACAGTTAAGGATCTAGGCGTTCTTTTTGATTCTAAACTCTGTTTCAATCTTCACATAGATACCATCGTTAATGAGGCAAAAGGTGTACTTGGATTCATTAAACGATGGTCTAGAGTTTAACGATCCTTTTATAACGAAACTTCTGTACATCTCTCTCGTTCGCCCTATCCTTACTGCTCTTGCATCTGGTCTCCGCAGTATATCAATAGTCAGGATCGTATTGAATCTGCTCAGAAGCAATTTCTGCTTTTTGCCTTACGAGTTTTAAATTGGGACCCTAATCTTCGGTTGCCATCTTACTCCAGCAGACTGTCTCTTCTTAATCTTCCGTCGTTAACTAACCGTAGGACAATTCTCGGTGTTGTCTTCCTATATAAGTTGATTGTTGGCGATATAGATTCTCCTTTTCTGTTAGGGCGTCTTCAATTCTCTGTTCGGTCTAGACCTACCAGAAATTACCGCCCCTATTCCTGTCTACGTGCACAACAGACTACGCTATGCACAATCCTTTTCGCGTGCTATGTAAAAATTAGAATAGTTTACATTACGTTTTCTCTACCGAACTTTCTCTACCCCTAATAAAATCGTTGCTTTCAGGATACCTTCGGGAAGTCACTGACCATTCCCAGCTATGAGCAGGGGCATAGCCTGCCGGACAGGCTATAAATTTTCCCCCACCGGGTCGGTGATTTCCCATTACTATCTCTCTATCCTATCTACATAACCTTCTATATATCTTGTTTAATTCCTTTACTTTTTTAATAACTTCTCTCTTCATTATTCCCAATTTATTGTATTTTCTTAATTAATATAGTAAATAAAGATTATTTTTAAATTTTACTAAAGAACACTATTTTCTCTACTAACACCCTTCTTTTTAGCTGTAGGCTCTAATAGCGTGACCGACAAAATTAGCTGTGAATAGGGGTACAGCTGGCCGGACTGGCAAATAAAACACATCCATCGGTTGGTGATGCTGTTAGAGAATTGTGTACTCTAACTAGGCGTTTAGCATTAAATTTTATTATATATGTAAATTGTATTAAATAATTAGGAAGACACTCGTTTTGTCGACCAATAATAAATAAATAAAATCAATCATTAATTTTTAATCTTTCAAAGTCATCAAAGATTTTTCATCTAGCGTGCAGACTGTGGATACTTATTGTTGCAAGGGGCGTCATCATGTTTCTTATATCCAATCGGGGAAAATTATACCTTTATTTTCCTGTTTTGCTTGTCAGTCGAGTGCTTTAGGCCGTTGTCATCGTGACAAGAAGTTGGATAGTCCAGTTCCTGATAAAAAGGTTTAAGCAACCTCACATTATATTTATGAACCACCCTCCTTTTAATTAAGACTATAGTCCTCAAGTCCGTTCCCATTGTTTCATCATTGTTCAGAGGTGTACGTTTATTTCCCCGTCACCTGTTTGATTTTAAAAGGACTTTACCATTTGCTTCGTATATTCTTCGTCTTTGTGCAATAAGGACATGGACTCTGGGGTAATATTTCTAATATTAAAAAACGAATACAATGTACGAATATATACTAGGATTATCTACTTGCTAAAAAGTTTAGAATAGATAACTTTATTAGAGGAAGAGAATATTCCGTGCAGAATACTCTATAATGCTTGTAATAATCATCACAGAGAACCCTGAACGGTTCATGCAAGGCATAGTTATAATTATGTGTTTGTTTAGTAGGGATAGAGAAGTTTAATTGGCTAATCAACCCAGAAGAGTCGATTACGCCCGTAATTAACTTATGAATAAATATGACACCAAGTTCCAAGCACCAAGATCTGCGATTAAATAAAGAAGAAACATAAACCATCAGAAGTCTATTGGAGTATATACCACGAAGGGCAAACAACAAGTATCCTTTCTGTAAAATTCAATTCTGTCTTGATGAATAGAAAATTGTGGCGACCAGATAAATGAAGCATACTCCAGTATACCCAGCAAGCTTCAGAGCACAACATACGTACATATGTAATTACAAATTTCGGATAGTTTATGATCAGCGCTAGAAAACTAACAAATTTAATTTCTTCGGAAGCGATAGTCCCTGCATGCTTGTTATTGGCTGAGATAAGAACTTCTCGCCACCATACACTGCAAAAATAAAAGGCGGCAATTTACGTGAGCTATTTTATGAAGATAGTTATTGCACCAGCTGCGCTGTGATAAAAATTTATTATTTCTAAAATTGCCTTTGAAATTTAGCAAACGTACGTAAAGTAATAAATATGTCATTCATATAGAGCATGCATATCATGGATTCAGCAAAAGTACTAAACGCTGATCGTAAGTACAAATCTTAATCGCTCAATGTACTTCGAAAAAGAAACAACGCAGAGGACCATCGACCTGCTTTTCTGAAGGCAGGCTGGCAACTGACTTCGTTGCTCGTGTCAGCATCAACAAAGCCGCGACTTAAGCATCTATTCGTCAGGCTTTCGGAGAGCATAAAGTAATTTCGCTGGCGTGTCGTTTGAAGAGTGAAATTCCAAGCCAAAAATGTTGAGTCGTATTCAAATGTATGGGAGATTCTCATTGTCTGTGGTTCTTGAGTTGGGCAGCGGCTGTTGATTAGGACGTTCGAAATTTCATATCTCACCATTTATGAACTTGTATGTAATTTTGTGGAAAAGCTTACCCACGGCGGGTTAGAGATCCTTACCAAGTTACTACAGCATGAAATTATGCATTTATCATCCCCGTCTGATTGAAGTTTTATACATATTCTTATGCGCACTTAAATAAAGAAACTCATAAATCATTCGAGTTTATATAGGTGGTTACCATGATATTTTTATTCCCTGGTTAATATACATATTTATATATTGTAGTTTATTACATTTCCTACATTCAAACAAATGTAATAATAAAAGCAAACTTGACCTAACTCCTACATCTTAATGTTTGTTCATTTTAACAATTCCTTAGTGTTTTGTATCCAGTCGAACTATATCAAGGAAGGAATGACCTCATGATTTCCTCTTCAAAGACGTTATCTTAAAACAGAACTATTGCAACATTTATAAAGTCAGATCCAAATTAAAGGAATGGTTATACATACATATGTGGTTCGTTACAATTGTGGAATATCTAGCAATTTCTCAAATACCAAGAAATTCGTAATAAGCAAATATACGTCAATATCAACATAAACCAAAGATTGGTAATTATTTGCTCACACGAACCCAAAGTTTTTGGATTTAATGGCCATCAGCATTTTACTACGTAAAATTGATTTGCTGGAATAAAGAGGGATATACAGTCGAGATATACAAGTGTTTGCAGTAGGAAGATGTGAGTCATCTGCAGGTCGTATGGTAACGGATGGTAGAGGCTGAAATCCTTCTTCCGAAGCTGGCAAAGCTGGAGATCCTGTCCAAAAATATACCTGTAATGAAAAAAAACATTGCAATACTATTTTAGGTTAATTAAATAATACTTACCAAATCTTGTCGTTCTAACGTATTCATTTTTTCTACAATACTCCAAAACCATCTTTTAAATTTTAAAAGTTTGTCAGGACCTTCACTAGATTCGTCATTAAAAGTTGTATAGGAAATCAGTGTCGAGACGTTGATATCACCCACACCATTCAAGAGTAATCGTAAATCTTCTGCGGTCAAGCTGTTCATGCAATTGTCTGGTAAGACATCAAATATACCGTCTTTTAAAGCCTGTAAATTTATACATTAACGATTTTCAGACTTATGTAAAATTTGTAAACTTAACCTCCAGTGCCTTCTCTTGTGATTTAATGAGCCTATATTCCGTGTAACGCCTTATATATTCGAATATGTTACTTGACGTTACTGGCACATCGCGTCCGCCGGGGATCAATTCACGGTTGCCACAACCTTCTTCTTTCATCAAATCAATTCTGAAGAGCATGATCATAGGGTTAATATAATATTATGGACAGGTTTCAGTAGACTTACACAAAACTAAGCTCCATACGGTTGATGGTTTCTTCTCCTTCTTTAGTTTGGGCATTTTGTATTATTTGTCTAAATGATTCATACAAAGCTGGATCGAAAAAGGCAAGGTCATGAAATTTGATTTTTCGACCAAGCATGTACTTTAACACATGTCTTTGAAGGAACAGCGGGAGCAATTCATTTTGCAATAGACACAGCCCAATTAGCCTAAAGAAAAACAAAAATAAAAGGTATTTCGAATCCATGTGTCACTCAATGATCATCTTTTTCTAACCTGCCAATATTTCTAAATGCATTAATTCGTTCAAAAGACGCAAGCCCTTGTCGTGGGGTATAAAAGCCACGTTTACCCGGAGAGTAAAATAATGGCTCATTATCGTCTTCCATAGGTTCAACAAGTGCCGCAGATGGTGATTTTTTCTGTTGGCTTTGCACGTTTATTTCGGACTTTTGTTTAAAATTAATTATGTCAACGGCTTCGTTAACTTTTTGCCTGAGCGTCTCATCTGAAGACAGGACAGATAGAAGTTGAGGTGTTGGTATTTCCAGAAGCATGCCTGTTATTTTCGCTGCGTGCGATGAGTTTATTGAGTGGATCTAGACATATCAATTTATAATTTCTGTTTTTAAATTATAAAATATTTTACTAACCTTGGGATAGAGACGCTCGCCAAGTTGTTGGAGGTGGACAGATAAATGGTCGTTCGAGCTCTCCGTTGCTGTGTTATCTATATTTACATTAAATTCAAATAAATATGGTGCTAAACTCATATATAAATAGTATAACGTTGTAGTTTACCTCCATTGCTAGATGGGTTGTACGATCTGGCATCGGCATTTAATGCCTTACGTTCCCGAGCTGTGCGCCATAATATTTTACTACCAGTTCCTCGCCTCTGCAGTGTGGGCGGATCGCGACTTGAGGCGGAAACGGTTCTGCTGCGCAGTATGCTCGAGAATGGTACCCCGTACTTACTATGAGTACCTCCCACTTGCACAGAATCGAGATTTGGCATTTTTGCACTTGCTAATAGCGCTTCCGAAATAGAAGTATAAAAGCTTCGCGCCACTCCTGATCCTTCACCTGGTTCATCTTTAAATGTCACCTTAACTCTGTTAAATGTAATGGGTGGCTGAGCTCGTCGATTTTGGGTTCCGAACTGAGCATTTAATTCTTTAAAAGTTTGGATAATTAAACTTTCCCTATTTCGTTCAAGTTTACATAGAACCAAGTCTCGCTGTTGTCCATTTCGGAGTTTTTCCATATGTCGTCTAAACCGCATTTCCTTAACAGGAAAGCCTCTCAATTCTGGCAATACAGATCCGTGTTCCATACCTACATCATCCATAAAAACGCGCCCGAACAGATCAAGAGCCAGTTTCCAACGACTTAACAGAAAGTTCCACGATGGCAGTTCTGAAGTACTGCTCTTGTAAAACAAAGAGCCACGAATAGGAAACACTGTTGCCTGGGATGGTGCCTTTTCGCGACAATTATCACATTTTAGTTGTGTTGAAGTAGCCGATGAATTTTTACATTCGGGCAAACTACTGTCATCCGATTCTAGTTTAAGAGTAGATGTTCCAGCTCGTACAATAACGCTACGTACTGCTGATACTGATAAGGAGCTCTGTATTGGCGCAACGTCATCTGTAATACCAATGCGATTTTGACTTGGTGCAATAATAACTTCTGGTCGAGTTGTTATTAAAAGATCGGTCGCTGTATTCGCTCCAGCCATAACATCAATCATTTGTACATCCTCCGTATCAATGTGATCTTTAACGTGTTGAAATAAATTGAAGATTACAGAAATTGAACATTTTTATTATAAACAGAAGAAAAAACAGCAATATTCGAAGATTAAATTTTCTTGGTTAAGGAAACAAACAGCTTGAAGTATATACGGAATATATTAAAAATAATAATACATCAAAACCGCGAAATATGCCGATTTTGCGCTATTTGACGCAAACTTGCTTGCTAATTGACACCACGTGTTTTTTTAATAACTTATGTGTTTCTTAACCGATCTTAAGGAAGTATATATAAAGGTGCTAGAGAATATTCATTTGTTTCAAAAAGGCAACAGCATAAAAATTGTAGCTTAAATTGGTGGGTAGTTCCAATCGATTTTTTTTTATGCATAGCTATGGGGCGGGGTGGGCCAATAGCTATAAAATAGCGGATATCTGATCTGTGTATGCTAATCTTCTTTTATTGACGCGTGCATGCATACGGACGGACGGACAGACGAACATGGCTAGACCCCTAGAAATGGGGTCGGAGATGGGTCTTTCTGCCTTTCTTACCCATTATCAATAGCTTCCGGATATAAAATTATAAAAACTAGACGACAAAAAATATGGATAAATTTTAAATGTTACTTATATATGTTTGTATGGTTTTATTTGTTGGATAATAATTTATAAAATTCATGATTTTATAATACAATCAGTGAAATCGAATGCATCGCAAAAGAAAATAGGCACATAAAAATCAAGCAACGTCCAGCAATGACCAAACATGTGCTGTGCATATTTCTAAAAACTACAATTGGTTTCTTTATTTTAGCAGGGTTTATTAAAGATCATATCAAACTCCATTAATTATTGTTCACCAACCATATAGAAATTATTTAAGGATAACATTTTTTAAAACTGGTTTCTTGATATCTTCTACATGAGCGCACTAGAGTACTTTTACTATTATTGGTATTGCCCGTCGAACGTTTTCTGCTACAAATTTTAGATATTACCTTCCCATTCAGTGCACGCCCGTGGAAAATTGAAATCTACCCATCATCTTGATCTCCACTTCTATTCAAAAATATGTTTAAAGTGCATCAAATAAAGAGCCAAGTGTTGGAATCAGAGATTTCCGACCTTGTTAGTCTTGTGGTAATAATCTTGAGATCGAATAAATAATGTGTGGTTATTAAAATGCGGGTTCATTTTCCAGATTTTTCGCCATATTCCCACAGTTGCGGATGGAAACACGTATTCATTAAGCTTTTTTTATGTAGAGCTTTGAAAATAAGTTTGATGCAAATCAAACACAACTTAAGCGCTAAACGTCACCCACTAAATCTTTGAAACCCTTTTCCACCAAAGAGGAATGCATTTTTCGAAAAGTGTGAAACACCCCTCAAATGACTTTGAACAAATATCTTTGAAATTGAGTTTAAGATCGATCGGATGGCAAACAAAACAGTTCCATACAAATGTTTTTCGCGATTTTTCCATACTTGCGGATGGATTTCTCGAAACCCTGTCTTAACGTGCACCTCAGTTTTCAAACAACCTTAATGAAACTTTGAATGGAACCATTATATCACCTTGGGAGTGATAGGTAAAAATGTACATTCTGGTATACGGAAGCTTTTGGCTTTACGTAATGGTAGGTAAACAGTTATATTCTGGTATACGAAAGCTTTTGGCTTTAAGTAATTTCGAAGCCTATGCCAACAATAGTTTTATTTGCAAATAGCTGCCAAATAATTTTTTAGAAAGGCACACTCGTTCGCATATTATAGAAGTAACTAGCGGGTATAGCCCGGCCTTGCCCGTGGAACGTATGTTATAAAATCAATGTTCTCAAAAAGCTTTAAAAATGATTTTAAAACTGAGCGGACGGTAAACAAACTACTTTCATCTAAAAGTTTTCGCCCTTTTACCACTGTTGCAAGTGGAATTTCCCAAATCGCTGAAACACGTATTCGTCATATTATTTTGTAGAGCTTTGAAAATAAGTTTGATGCAAACTCCACCGAAGGAGTTTAGATTTTTGGAAATATGTGAAACACGTCTCAAATGATTTCTTATGTAGATCCTTGGAAATGAATTTGAGGGCGAAACGTCAACCACCAAATCTTTGACCCATATTTCCACCATTTGGAATACATTTTTGGAAAAGTGAATTAATTTGAGCAAAAATCTTTGAAATTGAGTTTGAGGCCGATGGAATGGTAAACAAAATAGTTTCATATAAACATTTTTCGCTAATTACCCACTGTTGCGGGTGGTATTTTCAAAATCGCTGAAACACGTATTTATTAAGTTCTTATGTAGAGCTCTGAAAATAGTTTTCAAGCAAATCGAACACCACTTAAAACTGCACCAAAAAAATGTTAGAATCGCACATTTCCCCGAGGATGCTTTGATTCTGCGAAAAATGTGAAACACGTCTCAAATGATTTTTCATGTAGATCCTTGGAAATGAATTTGAGGGCGAAACGTAATCCACCAAATCTTTGACCCTTATTTATACCAAGGAGGGATGGATTTTCCAAAAAGTGCGAAACACCCCTCAAATGAATTTGAACAAAGAACTTTGAAATTGAGTTTGAGGCCGATCGGATGGTAAACAAAAAAGTTACATACAAACGTTTTTCGCGATTTTTCCATACTTGCGAGTGGAAACCCCGTCTTAACGTGCACCTTAATGTAACTACAGTGAAAATTTCAGCTTCCTGGCTCTCACGGGTTGGGCTTGGGCTGTGCGTTGATCACCAATCAGTCAGTCAGTCAGTCAGGACAAACAGTTATATATATATAGAGATTACTGCTCTATCCTAGGAACCAAGTTGTTGGCAGCTATAGTCAATCGAAGCATAACATATTTTTTTTATTCAACTTCAGAAAAACTACTTACCTTCAGTTCCTTTTTGTAATTTTAAGTCATCCAAGCCCTGTTTTTTCTTTAATTGAACGTAAATATTTGCATCTGCAGTGTCGTCGTCTTTATATGTTCTGCTGTCATCATTCATTTCGACCGTTTCTACATTATTTTCGTGTTCTGTACTATGCTGAGTAACATCAATCGCATTTGCAGGAGCATCGGCTTTTATAAAATTCGAGAATCCTAACCTTGTAGGAGGTTGGTCAATTGTTCCCTCATGGCAAATGTTACTTTTGACTGTGCTGTTTTTTACAGTAGTAACAGCATGCAGTGGAAGATTAGCAAAAAGCTCCTGTCGCTTTGAATTTGGTTGCAGTAAGTGTGGTTTGTCAGCTAGTGGCATAGCCATATCAAGTGGAAGATCGAACCCTTCTGGTGCAGAGCAGCCCAAACTAAGAGTTGAGTCGGATCTGGTGAAGAATGCGGATTTACGAATATTTATTTTGAACGACGAGTTGGTAGAACACTGTCTTTCGGTATTAGAATCTCCAATGTTACATAATTCATCGTCAGTATCATCGGTTTCAACAAAGTTCGATAAATTATTTACTCGTCCAGAAATAGAATCGTGTTTATCGTAAAAGCTGGTATCATTACGCATATAGTATACGAAAGCATCTAGCACGTACGAAATATGCCGTAACGCTGTTATGTCTAATACCGGCAGTGCATCTCTATGCTCCGATGTGTGAGCGCGCATTAATGAAAGACAATATGTAAAGAAATCTCGTCGAGAACTTGAACCTAATTTTTAAAAAAGGTTAATATAATGTTTCATTCTCATTTTTCATTCGGTTTTACCAATCACATTCACGCCTACAGTTGTAGAAGTCGAAGTAGAAGCTTGGCTTGTGGCTGCTTGTGCGCTAAGGTTGAGGGGATGCAACGGATGATTTGGATCTGTATAGTTCGTCAAATATGCACCGAATTTCAGCTGCGCCTCTGTTCCGTCCATCACGGTAAACATCCAGTCCCAGGTTGGTTTCAATCTTTTTTCAACAAATGCCTTTTACACAATATAAATTATTAAAATATACATGATGAGTATTTTTATCAAATGTGATACTTACTTGAACTGCAACAGCTTCCTCAATGTGAATTTTTAAAGAGGTTTCAATATCATTCGTCACATTGTATGACATAATTGCTAAGAGTTCAGATATTTGTCGAATTGTTATACCAAAAGCTCGACCTAAATTGCTTGCGGTAGTCGCCATTGTATGTGACTCGGCAGATGGCGTATTGACCGCAGTGCTGGCTGGCACAGTAGATCGGCGCAACGCCATAGGATCAATAAAAACTAAATTTGAACCAGTAGGGACGCGAACCGAAGATCGTGCATTTTCGCGACTTCTGATTGCCCATTGCATTGTTTGCGGGGTGAGATCGTTGCGTGAGTTAGGATTAACGTTCCGGCGCTCAAGCTGCTGATCGTTGAAACTAAATTCATCCGATTGATCGTCCGATTCGCCATCTTCAGAACCATCTTCCTCTTGAGCAGAGGAATCGCCAGATTCGTCTTCCAAAAAAAGAACTCCTATGTCTAGAAAAAAAGTATTTTACCATTAATTTTTTTGTTGTTTTTTGCAATAATTTGCCTATATATATACACTGCATATAGACACTGCTCTAAAGAGGCAAATCAGCGAAGATTGCCGGTGGGTACAGAAATATTAAGACTTCACACTTCTTGAACCTCCTTCTACCAACACAAAACGCATCTTGCGCTACGCATCATCGCCTTATATTTCACAGAATTGGCTCTTATTAAAAAAAAAAAGGATTGAAAGAACAAAAATACACAGAGTACTGCGTACAACACAATCAAAATTGCAATTCTGAATATAAATAAAACGGGCAAGTAAGGATTCCTTCGATACGCCGATGATTTAATATCCTTGTAGAAATTTCTCTATTTGCAGATATGTGAAGCTTGTAGGGAGCATAATGAAACTCATACCTTTAGAAACAAGAAAGTTTTACATACAAGAACCTATTTCTCGACCGATCGTTCCTATGGCAGCTATTACGATATAGTGCTCCGATGTTGATAATATTATGCACATATGTAGGGAACGTAGTGAGGCTAATAAATGCCAAGTTGTGTCAAGATATCTTAATAAACAAATAAGTTTTCCATAAAAGAGCCTACTTTTTGATCGATCGTTCCTATGACAGTTACATGATATAGAAGTCCGATCCGGCCGGTTTCGACATATGATCTAACTGCAACAGAAAGACGGACCTTTTCAAATTTCTAAAACGATAGCTTTAAAACTAAGAGAATAGTCTTCTTCTATATCATTTCATGACAAAATCATAAAACCCTCTAAAGAAGTAAACATGTATACAGCATTTCTTGCGTTTTGCGGATGCATATATATTCGCTTGCCATATAACAACACGTTTTCTTTAATAACTTATGTTTCTTAATAAAATTTTCTGCAGTAGATCTTATTGTGCTAGCATTAGGATATTCTGAAAGAGCATTAAAATTGTTACTTAAGTTGGCGGGTAGCCCCAATGGTTCTTTTTTATTCTATTGGGTAGCAATAGCTATCAAAATCTAGAAGCTACACATTTGGTGACTACCTTTTAAAACCTAACAAATTTGCGCAAACAACAGAATAACGATATTCATTTTTATCCATTGCTTAGAAACAGAGCATGTTATCGATTATCGCAAACAACTCAGATTGCGACTGCACTGGAGGTACTGTCTGAAGCTCTTGAACGTAAGATAGACGCGTTCATGCATACGGAAAAACGGACGGACATGGCTAGATCGACTCAGATATTTATACTGACCAAGAATATAAATACTTATGGCGCTCTAAGATGCTTCCATATACCTCTTGTGTACATTTACACAAAACCATTATACCCTGTTTGTACATTTTCAATGGGTTCACCGTACAAAAAAAAAAAGAAAGAGGAATGGAAATGGGAAATGAATTGAAGTTAACATATAAAGGTTGTTTATAAATGTTTCTTTTTTTGGTTAACTACAATGTCACCAAGAAAATAGTATGTATTCTTTGGCAAGCCCTAAAACTTCGATTGAATCGCGTAGTGGGCTAAGCGTCGTATATATAGATATCCATAGTATCTCCAAAAACCAAAGTTAAACGTCAATAACAAAATAACAGTATTTATTGAAGCGAACATAGGTGATGTTTGGTCCCCACTTTAACAAAGCTTTCCAAAATCAAAAAATAAATGGGGACAAAATTACTGTTGTTGTTTTGCACTTTTTATCTTTTATTATACGTTCTCTTTCATTCATCAATTGTACTTTTTCACTCGTTTCATTCTTAAGAATAGTAGTAGTAAAAAAGTGGTTGCGTTTATAGTTGTGCACCAGAGTGCAGTTTATAAATAGCGGCAGAACGATAATAATCTTACGGCCAAACAGACGGACATGGCTAGATCGACTCGGCTATTGATGGTGATCAATAATATATATACTTGGGTTCAAGGTATAAATATCGGACTCAGATTTTATAACTACTCTATTCTAGTGGCACCTAAAATTAGTTGCAGCGTTCAAAAAAAAAAAAACCAAAAATCTTTGTCTATCCAAATTAAAGTGGTCTTTGGCCTCCGTTGATTTCAATTTCGACATTATCTCTTTTAATGAGACTTGGTGAAAAACGACCCTTCAGATTCTTGAGTCTTTCCTTTCGTTTTGAAAATTGGCTTTGTGGGTATGATAGATCATTGGTAATTTTTGGATTTTAATTCCTTATCAATGTTGTCAAAAGTCATAGTTATCTTTACCTCAAGATAATCCGGTGCGTAACCCTAGATAGATTTCTTGAGTTGGATTGACGTCCTAAAAACCTTTTTATTATTATTAAAACAAACAAAAGAAGAGGTTCTAGTCGGGAGTTCCCGACTAGGGGATATCATGAACCCTCTTATTCCAACACCGAATGTAGCTCGCGCTACGCGGTCTTTTGCTTTAGTAGTAATGATGATTAATTAAAAAAAAAAAGTTCCCTTGGCAGGGTTCGTACTTGCAACAGACAGCGCTAATTGTCGCCGCCGCTACCCAACAGTTACACCAATTATTAATTCTTAATGAAAAAAAATCGAATTAAAATAACAGCACAGAAATCAGTCGCAATTGCAATGCTTAACAGAATTCGACGGGTATGAATGTGTGTGTGTAAATCTATACAGGAATTCTTGGAATTTGCGCTAGTTGTCTCAAACACGTGAGCAACCCAAATACATTTTCTTGTGTTTCTTAACCGACCTTGGTGAAATTTTTAGCAGTATTTCTTATTGTACTATAAAATATTCGTGTATTCTCAAAATGACAATTGCATTGAAATTGAGGCTTATACTGAAGGGCAGCATAGATTGTTTTTTTTTACTTGATTTATAGTAGCGGTGAGGTGCTGATAACTATAAAATGAAATATACTTGATATATATACTATTCTAGAAGCTACATGTAATATTTGGTGACTCTCTAGCTCTTATTATTTAACAAAACTGCTCAAGCAACAAGATTTCGATATAGATTTTTATCAATTTTTTGGAAACGGGGCAAGCTATCGAATCTCGGAAACAAACTAGATCTACGCGGGCACTAGGAGGACCTACAGCTTTCAAGTCTCTAGCTCTTATAGGTTCCGAGGTTCTTGCGTTCAACATACGGACGAACGGACATGGCCAGATCGACTCGGCTATTGATGCTGATCAATCAGATCTTATATTGAAGACTTAAGAGCTATTTCGATTCAGTTAATCCCTCCATGCTTTTTCAAGAGTTATGCATTTTCAGCTTAATAGTCAATCTTCTCAATTGCTACTCTCTAATTGTTTAATCAATGACCCTAGATGATGTACTAATGTATGCCGATGATGTAAGCTTGTGTGTTACATATAAGAATAAGATATCATATAATTTATTACTAGCCGTCAGTTGGCTTTTAGTTTTGGCTACAAGTCAACATTTCAAATCTAAATTGTTCCGAATGCAAGGTATTGATCTTCTATAGAAACTTTCGCCAACTGGCTTCTTACACACTTAAAAAATTACCGTACCATTCATAAAGTTAAAAAAGTTATATTCGACCGTTTTCAATAAGGTCAGAATTGTTTTGGAGCTTATCAACCGATGGTCCAAGATGTTTAACGATTCATGCACAACAATGACCCTTAAATCTCCTTTTCTACCCTCTTGAGTCTGTCTCATGCGACTGGTCTTCACAATATTTAATTCACAAAGAAAACATTGAATCTGTATAGAAAATTATTTTTTATTTGCCTACCGTTCATTAAATTAGGATTCTTGTATTGCAATTGTATTCCAGTATCATGATAATTAATTTTCGCTCTTTAATCAATCGTAGAATTATGCATGGTGTAATACTTATTAAAACGAGAAAGAAGGGCTATCTTAGGCATGCCGAAGATCTAATACCCTTGCAGACCCAACCTTTTAATGCCGAGAAAATGGTTAAATGACCGAGTTTGGTCAAGGTATATTGATAAAAAAAAAAAAAAAATCTTTTAATCAAAAACCGATGTAAATAAGATTTTGCAAAAATGAAGGGAGCATAGTGAAATCTTTAAATGCCGTGTTTAATCGAAAAATCATGAAAAACAAAAAATGCTCCATCCAAAATTAATTTTCCACCGATCGTTCCTATGGCAGCTATATGATATAGTGGTCCGATCTTAATAGGATTTTGCATATATATGAGGAGCATAGTAAAACTAATAAATGCCGAGTTTGGTCAAGATATCTTGAAAAACAAAATGTTTTTCATACAAGATCCTACTTTTCGACAGATCGTTCCTATGGCAGCTATATGATATAGTGGTCCGATCTTAATAAAATTTCGCCTATATATGAGGAGTATAGTAATAATAATAAATACCGAGTTTGGTCAAGATATCTTGAAAAACAAAATGTTTTTTCATACAAAAACTTAATTTTCGACCGATCGTTCCTATGGCAGCTATATGATATAGTGGTCCGATCTTAATAGGATTTTGCATATATATGAGGAGGTTAGTAAAACTAATAAATGCCGAGTTTGGTCAAGATATCTTGATAAACATAATTTTTTTCATACAGGAACTAAATTTTCGACCGAACGTTCCTATGGCAGCTATATGATACAGTGATCCGTTTTAATAGGATTTTGCATATATATGAGGAGCTTAGTAAAACTAATAAATGCCGAGTTTGGTCAAGATATCTTGATAAACAACATTTTTTGCATACAAGAACTAATTTTTCGACCGATCGTTCCTATGGCAGCTATATGATATAGTGGTCCGATCTTAATAGGATTTTGCATATATATGGGGAGCATAGTAAAACTAATAAATGCCGAGTTTGGTCAAGATATCTTGATAAACAAAATGTTTTTTCATACAAAAACTTAATTTTCGACCGATCGTTCCTATGGCAGCTATATGATATAGTGGCCCGATCTTAATAGGATTTTGCATATATATGAGGAGCATAGTAAAACTAATAAATGCCGAGTTTGGTCAAGATATCTTGAAAAACAAAATTTTTTTTCATACAAAAACTTAATTTTCGACCGTTCGTTCCTATGGCAGCTATATGATATAGTGGTCCGATCCAGCTGGTTTTGACATATGTGCTGCGTGCAACAGAAAAAGGGACTTCTGCAAAGTTTCATTAAGATAGCCTTAAAACTGAGAGACTAGTTCGCATAGAAACAGACAGACGGACAGACGGACATGGCTACATCGACTCGGTTGTTGATGCTGATCAAGAATATATATACTTTATGGGGTCGGAGATGTCTCCTTCTATGCGTTACACATTTCACGACAAAATTATAATACCCTCTGCAAGGGTATAAAAATAAACACGGTCGAAATCAACTTGACTGGGGTGATCTGCCCAATTTAGACAATTTAGACACGTAATTATGGACGTTTATCCAACTTAATTTGCCTTGCATGAAACGTTCCGGGCTCTTTGTGATGATTACAATAGCATTAAAGGATGTACTGTACAGAATCTTCCCTTCATCGTATTGCCTCCTATTCTGAACTATTAAGGTAATAGATGCTCCTAGCCTATATTCTTAGTGTGTAATTGTTTTTGTTCTTCGCAACTCTTGACGTACATTATACGACTGTGCCCCTCGGTCGGTTTGGCGTAAGGAGGTATTGAAGCACGTTGCATCGGGCTTCATGCGAAAAAAGAAAAACTATAAATTTGATAATTACTGCTAGAGTTGCATCAGTGACTTCTCGCTTGCTAGTCTGACGTACAGACTCCTAAGCCATGAAGTACAGGATTATATATCTGTACTGATTTTAAGGTTTTCAATAAAACCCAGCAACCAAGTTTTTTAAAAGAAATCAGCCTATAAGATGTCTTTTTATAACTGCCACAAATATCTTTAGGAGATGGTCCTATGGCGATATTGACATACCCACCTCCGTGATAATAATAAAATTGGTCAAACAATTAGAACTTGTGGCCACTCATACACCTTGGCCGACTCGCTTTGTCGGGTAGCAAATCCTGCTGATGATAGAAGAGGGAGGGAGGGACCTGATTCCATTTTGATCTATCAGATCTTTAAACGACTGAAACGCCTTTAAGACTTTATCCGTGCTTTGCGATGAACACATCCATCGTACTCTTTTTTCTGAGCACAGTGTACAATGTAAACAAAGAATTAACGTATATAATACCTGTTTCCGAACCAACAGTTGCACCTGTTTGAGCGCTTCTTTGTGCATCTTGATTGCTTTGATTGTCATCCGAATCAGATTCCGTTTCGGCGTCATTAAATGTGAAATCGTTATCACTTTCATCATCCTGCATGCCTTCTTCATTTCGCTGGTTCTCTATCAAATCATCATCATGGCTACTCAAATTAGATTCACGATTTGGAATTTCTTCTGATTCAGAAGCATCTCTAAGCGCTAAATTTGAATTCTTTGAATCTTAATATTATTCACATTGAAAATATTTAGGTACTCACTGTCCATAGCAACCACATCATAATTTTGCTGAACATTAAAGTTAGGATTTTGCACATTGATAACGTTATGTACTTCGATCTGCTCAGCAGTTGACTCAACATTAGAAGGTGCCAGTGGCTCAACGCTGAACAAATCATCCGAATTCTAAAAAAAAATATATCAAGAAATGTTGGTTAATTGGCATGGGAAATATAACTTACATCTAAATTTGACGAAGACATTGTAAACGGAGCTGTAGGTCGCACGACACCGAGTCTTACTGGTGCTATCAAGGCCTCAGATACCTCGCACAACTCCTCAATTGAGATTTTGTGCAGCGTTTGAAACACCTTAACGCAACTTTGAACATATTTGTTGCATGAAGTGTGACTCTTTCGTTTCTCTGGGTTTGGTTGTTTTTCCAAGTTAAAAATTACAAACACACGCGCCACAGACCGTACAAAACGTCGTGCTACTTCTTCAGCTTCTTTACATCGTTCAACAACTACAACATTTTGCAACTCCCGCACCAGAGTCAGCAACAAGGTATCTAAATGATCGCTTGTGCATTTTACTATCAAGCTGTGAGTAAACTTGTCCAGTAGTGTAGAACCATGCTGAGATTGCATGAAAACGTTGAAACTTTCAGAGTTATTTCCCTCGCCAATATTTCCGTGTACATTTATATTAGCTTCATTTCTTTCGGCGCCGCTCATAATCATTGAACGAACCGCTTGCCAGTCAATCAAAAGACGTTCCAGAGCTTTTCTGGCAAATTTAGGTGGCTCGAGATCATGGTCAGGCATGTCACTATCGATGTCTAGAGATGAAGATTTCCGATTCGTTATGACTGTGTTGCTTCCACTTGCATTTCCTGTGTTACCTACATTACGCACTCTTACATTGAAGCGGTATTGCCTTTGCTCGACTATCTGCCGACCCACAGTTTGAATGAGAAATAGCAATATAGATTCACCCTTTGAGTTAAATTTTGTGACCAAATCAGTGCAAGATACAAGTTTGCAGAGTAATGCAAATCGCTTAGTTAGATTTCCTGCAATTAGTGCTTTACATTTGCACTTCTCCCAGCAGTCACAGTAAGCTGTCGGTGCCGTGCGTTTAAGTTTGCAGTCGTGGCCCTTATGACAGACTCGTGCGCATTCGGTGCAGCAACATAGAGAACCAGTTAAGCCGCAAGTTTTACACTCAAATATGTTTTGGTTTATATGATCTGCACCTGTCCAAGTGAAGGAGCACGTATCGTTATAGCAGATAACATGAAGAGGGGATTGATCAGCTGGCGACCCACTGGGGAAAATCATTGCGTCCTTAAGATGTGTGTCATGATCAGAAACACTAAGAATTGTATTTAATATTATTAAACCAGCTTCGTAAGCGCGACATGAAACAGCTAGCATGAATGCGGTTTGACCTTGACCATCCTTGGCGCTTAGCATCTGGTAAAGGTAAGGTCGCATAGGAACACTGGCACACATATGTTGAAGGATCAAAATGGCGTGTTCACGTCGTTGTATTAGGTCGAATGTATAATTTGGTGTTCCCATTTTGCTGTTTGACACACTAATGTTTTGGGACGACGAAGGCAATATTTTCATAACATCTTCGTCAACTATATCCGATACATTTTGAGCTCCGGTTGTGCTAAGGTTGCTAGCCGTTCCAGATTCAAGGGACCAGGGTAATGGAATATAGGCGTGATCCTCCCCTGCACTTGTCGCTGATTGACTATTCTGCTCTGCCTGTTCTGTATTAATGAGTCGATGCATCATGTCACGAAGACTTATTCGGGTTTCCCTGTTTAATGATGAAGTAGTTGAAGATGAGCTGATGCCAGCAGGCACCGTAGCGAAGCTAGAATTCTCGCTTAAATTGTTCCCATTGCCAAATGCGCTGCCATATGATAAGGATGGTCCTGCGCGTGGCATTGTAACTCCAGAAGTGGCAGTTTTTTTTTCTGCGCTACTGCTGGTAAGGTCTGATAAATGTTGTGTGTCCTTGTTAGATGTTGGAGCACACATTACTACACAGGCATGAAATATGTTCCGGTTACCATCGCAACGTTCTTCAACAACAGAAATCGTATCGTTGCGATCTTCTTTTTCAAGTCGCATCAAGACAGCAATGCAGTTTTTAACATCACATCGAAGTATATGTGGCATAAGTTTTTGGGTTTCAAATAGCAGTGCAGTCATGCATACTTTTGACTTAAGATTAATGCAAGATACTGACGGCGGAAGCGATATTGTGGCCATAGTAACAGATTTAACTGGCGGCAAATCGAACCACTGAGGATCTTTTATAGAGCCGATACAGTCCTTAGCCAGTGGATAAAGTGCTCCGTTGCCATCTCTAAGCACAATCGTACTGCTGTTACCGTTGCAGTCATTATTGCAGGCCATTGTAATGTTATTAGTAGACGCGCCTATAAATGATGCACAGTCTGTGGGAAATTGGCAGTTTTGTTCTTGCTTGCTGTTGTATAAGTTATAAAGGCTATAATGTATTTTCCCGAACACTTTTTTAATCACATGAATACCACGGGTATCTACCGCTATTGTAAGAAGCTGAGCGCTTGCTGGATCGGCACCAATATTTATTTTCTTCGGTTGTTTTTGTAACCAATCTGGACCTCGCGACGAAACTGCTGTTCGATAGACTTGGACATCTTCGCGTCGCAATAGACGGCACTGCTGCCAGTCATCCTCTTTTCCATCATCTTTACTGGGTAAACCGGTAGCACCACCGACGCTGCTTAATGGTGGAAATCGAACTGCCACATAGTCGCCATCAACCTTAAGAACTTTTCCAACCGGGCCCACTTTGTCCTCTACGAAGACAACGTCTTTAAGTTGCCATAGTTCCTCATCTTTTCTGCCCTCTTGGCAACTGTTACCATCTTCTTTAGTAGTCATTCTTTTAGTGCGCTTGTGTGAAGTAACACTACCGGTATCACTACAAGTACTAGACGCTGGCGAAGGCGGTGGAGGCATATCAATACGATCAGTTGACTCTTTACTTGTCGAACTTATTTGTCCACTCTTGTTAGAACTTGAAGCTTGTATAGGTGCTGTCTTAGAAATATCCTTATCATTAGCAATCGTTCCCGTAGTCTGACACTTATCGGATCCTAAAGTTGAACCGACATTTAAGATTTTCATCCGGCAAACGTCCGCGAAATCCCACACAGAGTTTAATAACTGTCCAACTTTGGGTACACCATTGGTACAGGTAAAACCAATTGATCCTGTTTGGTAAATAGGACACTTTTTCATAACAACTTGTGATCCCACGTTAATATCAGCCACAACCATTTTAAATGGTTTTTTGGTTTTTGTTCGAAACTTATCCCATAAGTAGCGGCGTTGATCGAATGGAAGAACTCCCCACCAATAAATATTATTATTATCGGTTCTAACCGCTGTGTATAACGAGCAAACATGTATTGTTGTAATAGGGTCCATGTTGAACTCATTAAAAGCTGAAGCTGCGTGCTCCAATTTAGCTCCGAGATATCCCAGTTGTTCGTCCATCCAAGTGGCAACTCGATTTGACTCAGTTACTATAGAGCATCTTATAAAATTTGCTGAGATAAGCTCCACTTTTTCAGAAATGTTTAGTGTCAAGGTCTTTGGATGATAAACATTGTCCGTCTATAAAAAAAGGGAAAAATGAAATGAAAATAAATATATAAAAAAAAAAATAAATAAATAAATACATTTTTCATATGAAAGCCTAAAACCTAAGATTTGACCGAGCATTTAATATTATTTGGTTATTCCCCGGCCCGGTCATTATTTATTTTGCAAAAAATTGGACACATCCATTTGTAATGGAAATGGTCGGCCTGTGAACTGTCTAAAATTATATTTAACCTAGATATTTGAAAATACGTTTGAGTTAATCGAATTTAGAACAAAACAAACGGCTTAAGTCGGGAGTTCCCGACGGCTTCCTTGAGCCCAACACCAAACGAGCTGGTTTGCCTTGTCAGTAATAAAAAAAGATGAGGCTCTAGTCGACTAGGTGATACCCTGAACCCTCTTTTATCGACACCAAATGCACCTACTTGCCGCCACCTCTACTTAACAGCCAAACCAACCAAAACTATTAAAATAGCAGCACATACACAACAATTGCAATCCTATATAAACACACGTTTTCTTTAATAACTTCTGTGTTTCTTAACCGATCTTGATGAAATTTTCAACAGTTGATCTAATTGTATTATGGAATATTTATATATTCTCAAAAATTCAATTGCATTTATTTTGTGTCTAAATTGGTGGGCAATACAAATTGGTTTATTTACTTGATTTATAGCTATGGAGTGGTGGCTATAGCTTTAAAATGAAAGATACTTGATATATATATATAAATAATATTCAAGAAACTACATGTCAAGTTTGGTGACTCTGACAGACGAACGGACATGGCTAGATCGACTCGGGTATTGATGCTGATCAAGAATATATACTTTTGGGGGTCGGAGATGCTTCCTTCTGCCTGTTATATACGTTTTCACAAATACATTCTAACCCTTTTTACGAATTTTCAATGGGTACAGAGTATAAAAAGATTATTACCATCGCTTTGTCATTCGAGTTTGCTTGCATATACGCATATTAACAATTAGTGTAAGGCTGCAGTCGCGATTTACACATTTCTCATACCAATTTGTAATAGAATTTTAAACATTAGCATTCGATTTAATATGTTCAACCTTACTTACATCTGATTTGTAGGGCTCCAAGTCTGACCAGCGCCATTGATGTAACTCTCCATTTTCTGAGAGCGCAATAAATTCGGAATACAATGCTCCAATAGTCTTAAACCGAATGAAAACTTTGTCAGGCCATGGTTGCAATTCTTCTGATATCCATATTGGCGAGGGCATTGAAGAGAGTTCTTTCTTTTTGGGATCTAAAAACAGTATTATTATAAAATAGTTTTTATTACATTTTAAACATTTTTTTACAAACCAGTATCTTTATCCCACGTGTATTCGTCTTTACTAATCCAACGGCGGGGGCCATAGTACTGACGATCACGCCAGCGACTGAATGCTTCGCGATCAGCATTGGCAGAAGTTATCTGGGCTGAAAGACTGGCATTTCCTGCTATAACACCGGTGGAAGATGCCGATGTTCGATTAGACTGATTATTATCTGCACTACTCGAGCTTGCATTGTTTCGTTCGCTACGAATCCGATCAAAGAGTAGACTAGAAAAAGAGTTATTCATAGCATGTTTATAGTTATTAAAGCCAATATTTGTTTCTAATTTGTTTGTGTTTTACGACTTATGCCATTGACATGTCGTCAAGATGAGTATAAAAGTTCACCGATTGCGTTATTACAGGTAATGAAAGTACTTGCAAATATGTATTATTGACAAAACTTACTTTCTAATGCTCGAATAATTACTAAATATTTCCTCTGAGAAAAGTCCGTCTGATGGATCGATAATGACGCTATTATTGTCTCCGGAAAATCCATTGTCCAATAGTGAAATTAGGTCTTCTGGAACATAGTTGTCTCCACCCTCTTCTGTATCTTCTGCCTCTTCATCATCTCGGGAAAGCAAATTATTCACAGCTAAGTTCACATCAAGATTTGTGCGCTACAATTTAAGATGTTTAGAAAAAAGGTGAATTTTAAAATAGATTTAAGTTTCTTACATACCTGAAGTTCTCTTATAATCAGATTCCTACTCTTGCCTTGTAATACCACTTCTGCTTGCGATATAAGCTCCTCGGGCACATAAGTAGCTGGCACTGTTACGAGGGGTCGATTAGAGGAGCTACCTCCAATTATTACACCTGTACTTCTAGATCCGGAGCCTTGTCCACTTGAGCTGGTCCTACCTGTTGCTCGTAGAAGTCGAGCTCGGGAGCGAGCCATAGGCCGAGAAGATGATGGTGCCTTTGGAGCATTTGTTGCTGCAACTCCACCAGATGGAGCACTTTGAACAAACATAATCATTATCATAAATTTATATGGATGATATAACATACCACTTATTATCAGATTTAGTCAAATCAAGCTTTTCAGAATTGATAGAAAAGGCGACCCGGAACGCTTTTCCATCTTCCAGAAGTACTCCAATATGATTAGGTCCAATTACCACCTCCCTTACTGGTATTTTCAATTGCTCAAATATTCTATGAGTCCCAGAACCGAAGCGGTTTACTTTATCAGAGACTTCTCGTATTCTAAATTAAAAATTCATAAAAATTTGTTGAAAAACCATCGAAATCATGTCTTTCAGATATATTTTTAACCAAACAAATGTTAAGTTATTATATTTATGCTTGCCGGTAACAATAAAATACTTAAAAGTTAAAAAAAAAAGAGATATAAACATGGCATTAAGTTCTTTCTCTCGTGTCAGAGAATATCAAATCTATATTCCTTACGGGACTCTGATTTCACTTCCACGCTCAAAAGAATGCAAAAATAAACAAAAAAAAAAAAAACAGGATGAACTTAAGTGTTATCGAAATAGATAATGAAGAATTGCGCAATTTTCTATGAACATTTTAGATTTTCAAGCTAAATATACATATATTTAAATAATATAAATATTAGAATTGCAATATAAAATAAAAAAAAAAAAACAAAAAACAACATTGCAATCCCAACGAAAGTCATAAGCTGGCATTGAGTTTGGCATAGCTAAATAATGCAGTTGGTAATAAAGACCCACTCGAAAAAAATTAAAATTAAAATTAAATTGCACCTGCATACTGACAAGAATCTATCTGCATATACAGATTTTATTATGCTTGCTGTTTGTGCCGAAGTGCAATGATATATGCAAATACACATGGGAACGCATACCTATGCGATAAGAAACACAATAATGTATTAATTTAGAACAAGAACGTCTTCATATTTTGTACGTTCCTATGTGGACATAAATATACATATCGACGTTGCCTACAATGTAAACTCAAATGCTTATGTATGTGTATACATGTTTATATACAATCATATGAGATACAATTTAACCATTTAATACATTATAATACTTGCAATCCCTAAAATATTCATATAGGTACATATGGCTATAAAGAAATATACACATAGTTGTAATATACTTTTGTATTATTAAGTTAAACTGATATGCATACATGTGTTTAACATGTGCAGATGATCAATAATAAGTTCATATGTATGAGGTCAATTTTTAATATTTATAGTGTTATTACCTCTCAATGAATTGTTCATCAGTTCCCGGAAGTGGTTGCAACACGAATTGCATAGAAACCATTGTTAATTTCTTTAACTATTCGAAATACGGTTCTATCTCAATTTTCATTTCAGCTTGGAAAATGTAACTATAAATAGGGATGCCACAAAAATTCTGAGATTACAGCAAAGTTCGATTATTACGACATATCGATACATCGTGCAACAACTGTAATTGAGTTGTAGGCTTATAGTACCAGCAAGAACAGAAATGATAACAAATAAATAGAAACGTTTGTTATGTTTGGAACTAAGAAAATAATAGTCCAAATATAATTTATTAACATTGTTATAAGAACCATAACATTTTATTTTATTTTATTTATTTATTTTATTAATGATCTGTAGATTCTACATACATAATGAAAATTAAATGCTAAAAGCCTAATTAGAGAACACAATTTTCTAATAGCATCGCCGAGCGATGGAGGTGTTTTATTTGCCAGTCAGGCGAGCTGTGCCCCCTTTCACAGCTAAATTGTCAGTGACGCTATTAAAGCCTACATCTAAGAAGAAAGGTGTAAGTAGGAAAAAAGTGTTCTTAAGTATAACTAAAAATAATCATAATTTGCTATATTATTTAAGAAAATACAATAAATATGGAAAAAGACAGTAAGAAGTTATTAATAAAGTAAAGAAATTTAAACAAGATATAAAGAATGTTAGGTAGATAGGATAGAGAGATAGTCATGGGAAATCACCGACCCGACGGTGGGGGAAAATTTATAGCCAGTCCGGCAAGCTATGCCCCTGCTCATAGCTGGGAATGGTCAGTGAGTTCCCGAAGGTATCCTGAAAGCAACGATTTTATTACGGGTAGAGAAAGTTCTATAGAGAAAACGTGATGCAAACTATTATAATTTTTACATAGAACGCGAAAAGGATTGTGCATAGCGTAGTCTGTTGTGCACGTAGACAGGAATAGGGGCGGTAATTTCTGGTAGGTCTAGACGGAACAGAGAATTGAAGACTTCCTAGCAGAAGAGGAGAATCTATATCGCCAACAATCAACTTATATAGGAAGACAACACCGAGAATTGTCCTACGGTTGATTAACGACGGAAGATTAAGAAGAGACAGTCTGCTGGAGTAAGATGGCAACCGAAGATTAGGGTCCCAATTTAAACCTCGTAAGGCAAAAAGCAGAAATTGCTTCTGAACAGATTTAATGCGATCCTGGCTATTGTTATGCTGCGGAGACCAGATGCAAGAGCAGTATTCAAGGATAGGGCGAACAAGAGAGATATACAGAAGTTTCGTTATAAAAGGATCGTTAAACTCTTTAGACCATCGTTTAATGAATCCAAGTACACCTTTTGCCTCATTATCCATGGTATCTATATGCAGATTGAAGCTAAGTTTAGAAAAAAAAAAAAAACGCCTAGATCCTTAACTGTTAGTATACGTTGCAATGGAGTATTGTCGATTGTATAGCTAACAAGATAAGGTGTAGTGCGATCGAAGTTATAAACATACACTTTGAACAATTCAGATGCAATTGATTGGCCGAACACCAAAATTACATAGCGTTCAAATCGTCTTGTAGACGAGAATGATGTAGGGGATTAGTGTATGATAGAATAAGTTTCACATCATCCACATACATGAGTACACGGGCATGTGATATAACAGAGGGGAGATCATTTATAAAAAGAGTAAAGAGTAAAGGTCCAAGATGACTACCTTGAGGAACACCAGAAGTAACGTGAACCTGTTTAGAGGTAGTCAGCCTCAGCATTACTCTTTGGGTCCTGCCTTTTAAATAAGAGAGAATCCAAAGCAATATTCGGTCAAGTTTACAAAATAATAGATTTTAAAGAATTTATAGCTAAAAGGAGAGAGGAATGGGAAATAATAGGAGGAGGTATATAACTAGAGGAAGTAATGGTATAAGGGTAAGAATTATTATTAGGACAGACTGAAGAGTAAGTTGATTGGAAAAAATTAGCAAAGAGGTGAAGATTGTCGCTTCAAGTTTACAAAATTGTAAAACTGTCTCGGATTTTGTGCACTTTTGCAACGAGTTAGATAATTCTCATAGCATTGAGAATTCACAAGAAAGAAGTTTGACTTGGCTATGGAATATTTAGCCAAGTCTGTACACGAACCAGACTTTTTAAACTTTTTAAAATATTTAGATTTTAAGTTTTTAAGATGTGACAATCTGGGAGTAAACCAGGGTGGTTTTGAAGAAGTAGTCGAAGGAATTGACTTGGGAATACTCATATCTAAGAGGGAGTTTAGGGTGCTATAAAAAAAATTAATAGCAGTATTCATATCAACCGAGTCATATAAGAAAGACCAATCGGTTGCATAAAAAAGCTGATTTAGCAATGAATAATTTCCTTTGCGAAAGCAATGGCGGGGCTTATTGGCTGATGAGCACGAAATGAGAGGGTTGCAGTTGCCCATTGAAACCTCTAAAGTAGGATGACATACATCCTCAGGAAGAGATAAGGGGACCTAGACACATTAGAAAAAGGTAGTCGTTTACAAATACAAGGTCAAGCATTCTATTCAAATGATTAGAAATTGAATTGATTTGAAACAACGAAAGATCAAGCATGCAGTCTATAAAATCATGCTGTGCTGAGGGCACTAGATAATTTTCGGCAGTGAATAATGACCAAGAGATGTTCGGCAAATTAAAATCACCCAACACAATAAATAGGTCATTATCACGCACGTGTGAAGAAGCTTCTTTAATACAAGAAATATGTTTCATATAAACTTGAATATCAGAAGACGGAGGGACATAAGAGCATGTAATATAGATATTCCGTGTAGGAAAAGACACCTTGACTGAAAAAAAATTATTCAAAAAAACTTTAAAATCAGATATGGTTGAATTTAACCATGTTTCTGAAAATGCGATTATATACGAATCGAAGAAAGTGCTGGCCAGGAAAAGATTTTTAAGCTTTGAAATGAGACCTCTTACATTCTGATAATGAATAGAGACTTGGTCAGAAGACGAAGTTAGTTTTTTGGGGCAGAAATGATACCTTGTATTGAAGGGACTGGAAGGATGACAGGCTGGTTACGCTTTTTTGGCTTGAACTAGTGAACAATCATGTGTGGAGGCCTAAATTTGGGATCACAAATAATTGGGAACATAAATTAACCAATTTGGTGGTAATATTTATAAAAAAAATAAAATTTTATTATTATTAATCAGCACTATGTGCTTACATTGAGTTCCAGTTATAAACTAATTTTTATAGCTTAACTAATCCCTAACGAAACCTCAGTCCAACGAAGCAGCGTCGCTGTCGGCGTCTGCGTCTCCAGCTTGGTGTTGTTGCAAATGAGGAAATGCCCCCATTCTGCATTTCGCAGGGGTTCGCATTTCTTGGGAACCAACGAACTTTATTGGTTCCGCTGATTCCTCAAATTATTGGTATGTGCGGTAAATATGCCAATTTAGCGATCCCACGGTTGGCTGTCCCATGAGCGCGTTGACCTGCTATGCACCTAAAGTTGCATACGCGACACCTTGCTTCAGCTTTTCTCAGCACGATGAATGGCCACGTGCGGGAACCAAATGTTGGTAAGCTGGATATGAAAGGCGTTGTTATTTTTGATATCTTAGGTATTAACTCCTCCCTCTCTGATCTCGAACGTCCCGGTCGATTGTTAGAAACCAGGTAAATCGTGGATGCTTCTGTGTTTTTTTACGTGGCTTTCAGTGGTTTGCCTGCACAGCTTGAGTTTTAGTGCATAAACCACGAAGACCAATAGTATTCCGACAGTTACTCCGAAATTAGTGATGGTGTTTGTTTTGAAATTGTCTCGTAGTATGCCTATCTTCTCAGTGTTCTTGGTATGGAGATCTCTCATTAGCTGCAGTGACAACACCTCTTCGATTGCCGTTATTGGCCTTTCCAGTTGGATCATGGCTGGTAGTGGTTTAAAGTTGGAAGTTTCATATGAAGAAAAAAATTCGTTTCCTATGCCTAATGTACAGTTGTTAAACTTAATTACAAAGGACCCTTTAATGGGTTTTAGTTCGTTATCGATAGAAATGTTACCTTTAAAATCATTAAGCAGAATAAAGCCTGTATCTATTGATTCTACTGTTTTTATATGGTCATTATTGGTAATGGTACAATTATTGTGCCTGCTTGTTAGTAACTTAGCAATACAATTATCGTTTGAGATATCTATAATGTTTGACTTTAAACACATACTGATTTTATTAATATTTTTGCATTGATTGTAAATAGCAAAACTGTATTTTTACATTTTATTATGTTTTCATATTTTATTTTAATTACATTTCCTGTCTTCTTTAAAGGTTTTAAAAGTAAATGTTTACAAATTTCTTTGTCAGATTTAGGGATGTCGATTACATAAATGAGCTTTTCGCCATTAAATGCGATTTTGATTTTTGCAAAATTTAAGGCTTCTTCTATGTTATTAAATGGAATATTTTCTTCAGCAAAAATGTTACTTATTATTCTAGTTTCCTCTTCCGAAATTATAAAAGTGTTTACAATATTGGCTTTCCACAAATGTATAGCAAGGTTTATGTTACTTAAATCTTCTTTAATTAAATCTATTTTACATTTAAACTGCGTAGCCCGAATATTTTGGAAGTTTGCTGAATTTTTTAAATTTTTAATTATGACATTATTGTCGCTGGTTATCTTATTTATCCTATCTATAATGTCTTTGTTTATTAGAACTTGTTCATTATTGTTTTTTATTATATTATTTTAGTTATTTGAGATTATCTCGAAATCTTCATGGTCTGGATTTCCTGCAATCCATTTCCATACACATCCGATTGCGATTATGGCCCGTTTACGTATAACGTGTGAAAGTTAGTTTATTAATTAGAAAGTTAATTAGATTGATTTCATTCTTTATAAAAGGGAAAAGAGGATTGTTTTGGGAAATGTTAGTGAGTTCTTTTTCTATTTGATCTGTGGTGACCTTATAGTCGTTAATGTTAATATGGTGTAGAATTTTAAAATTTCCTGGCTGTACTTTACTATCTCCGAGTTCGATGATGGCTACCTCGGACTTGGAGTAATCCAAAATTTCGTATGTGGCATAGCAACATGAGATATCCTGGCGGGCAGGGGAGAATGAAGAAATTTTTAGTTTCTTATATGATTTTTATTGACAAATTTTCCGGACTGCGTAGTAACAGTAGAGTGCTTGTTTTCTTTTACTATTTCTTCTTTAAAACGTTTAGACATTTTAGTCCCTACTCTGATATTTTGTTTTACAAAAATTTTATCCCCAGGTGCATACTGAATGACTTCTTTTTTATTCTTGTTGGGAAAATCTAAATCCTGTTGTTGTTTTTTTTACAAGTTTTTCATAATTATTGTTTCTGGTTCTTTCGCAGTCTGCTGTACCAAAGTTAGTAGGTCTTCCAAAAAATAAATCGACGGGTTTTTTTCCTGTGGTAGAATGAATAGTATGATTGTATTCTCACACTGCCAAGTCTAGTAGTTCGTCAAAATTCTCTATGCCTTTTTCTTGTTTTATGCATCTCATTATCTCTATTAGAGTTGAGTGGCACCTCTCGACCTGGCCATTTACTGTACTCTTGTGCGGTGGTGTGTTGAAAACTTCAATTCCTAATTCATTTTTTAGCATGAACTCTATTGACTGTGAATTAAGGGACTTTTCGTTATCGATGATAACCGATTTCGGAAGTCCAAAATAAAACAAAATTTCTCGTAATGGTTTTCTGATGGCCTCAATGCTCCTGTTTTCTAATGGTTTAACTAAAGCTAATTTTGTAAATTTGTCTATAGAGATTAGAACCAGTTCTCTGTTTGTCGAAAAAATGTCTATGTGAAGTATTTGTCCTGGATACCTGGGTAAGGGTGTTTCTCCAAGTTTTATATTATTTGGGTGTCGTTCGTATTTATTTTCCTTGCAAATTTTACAAAGTTTAAGAATTTTTTTAATTTTTTGCCTCATAGATGGAAAATATGCTGTTTCTAAAATTTGAAGTCTATTTTCTTTTTCGTCCTTGTGTGCTCTATTGTGAGTTTTTATTATGATTTCTGGCTGCTCCTGCTCGTTCGTTATGTCTTCTACTACAATTTGGGTAAAACGTACTTTATAATTCGAAAAATGTAATGGGTAAATGCTTTGGATTTTAAGCATAATTGGTTCAGTTGTTTTTATGCAATTTATGACTGACGGGTTTAGATATCGCTTAAGTAATTGTTTTAAATGTTCAATCGAGAATTCTTTTTCTTTAATTATGTGTCGGTGATACATGGGAAATACTATTTTAAATTGGTATGACGAACTTTCGTTAATTTCAAGGAATATTTGATTTTTAAAAGCATTAATAGGATTTATACTGAATGTATTAAATTTTGCATAGTAGGGGTTAATGAATTTGTGGCGATCTGGCAGCACAGAAATTGATACATTTTAAGTTTTTTTGTCTTTGATAAGTTTGGTTACACTGTTTTGTTATTTCACCATATTACGAAAATTATGTACACCTTCTTCTAGCTCGAGCTCTCTTACCATCAACATCTACCCATCTTAATATTCACTTTTTTCGTGTCTAATAAATAAAGCTACTATTGCTAAAATCTAAATATTATTACTTGTGTTAATGGATGTTGAATTTAACTTTTAAGTTCCATTCATATAACCAAATTGGTGACCCCCGACTATAACCAAATTGGTGACCCCCGACAATAACCAAAGTGTGGCTCGAAGCTAAGCCAAACCTTGTGCGCAACTCAAATTACAATCATCACCAAAAGGAATACTCCACGATCATACTGAAGTTCTCGCCAATTCAATTTAGAATTTAAAGCCAAGGGACACGAGAAGTACGCAGCCGTCATCACATATGCGGATCCCAAATACTTAGATCAAGTTCACGATCTTGTTCATAATGAGCCTCAAGCAAATCCATACACTACACTCAAACAGGCCATTCTTGCAAAGTTCGCTGAGTCAGAGATGACACGCCTCGACAAACTTGCCACTGGCATTCAACTCGGTGATGGACGCCCAAGCCATCTCCTCAGCCAACTACAGCAAACCAATGCTACTAACGACGAATCAGTTGTACGTCGTTATTGGATTAAACGCCTACCTCCTGCAGCTCGCGCCGTCATCGCAGGCATTCTTGAGACTTCCCCAAATACAACATTAACGCAACTTGCAACAGCCGCTGACGCCGTAATGGATACACTCAGTTATACTGCATGTGATAACGTCGCAGTGCTTTCACGTAACAACACTACAACTGAGCATCTAATTGACACCCGCATCACTAAGATAGAAAAACGTCTGGATGCCCAGGACATAATGTTACAAAAGCTCAATTCAAAACTTGGTCAGCTGCTCAACAGTCGCAATCGATCACAGAGCAACCGCAGCAATACACCGATCGTACAGGCCGATTCAAATCAAAATTGCTGGTATCATAACAAGTATGGCTGCAGTGCCCAACACTGCATTGCACCATGTTCCTTTAATCAAACCAACAATCCAAAAAACTAGCAAACACCGTCGAATAAAATCAAATTGGCAACTTCGACGGCCAATCTGTTCATGCCATAAAAAATTTGTTCAAGCTTAGTATAAACGTTCGCAGTATAACAACCTCTAATCGACTATTTATTCCAGATACAAAGTCTGGTAAAAAGTTCCTTATCGACACTGGCGCAGATGTGTCAGTCATACCTTCTGCTTTTTGCCTTTTGCTGCTAACGGCACTACCATTAAAACATATGGTTCAACCCGCCTCACTCTCGATCTTGGGTTACGTCGTCCATACACATGGCATTTGATCATTGCTGACACAAAATTTCCAATCATTGGATCAGATTTTTTACAGCACTATAACCTTCTTGTCAATATCAAAGCTGGTAAATTAATCGACGCTCAAACTTTGATAACACGTCAAGGTGTTTGCAGCCTTCGATCATCAACAACATTAAAAACGTTTAATGCATCCTCTGAATTCGCCCGCCTGCTGGAGGAATTCAAGGACATCACACAACTCAATGCCTTAGCACCGAAGCATACAACATCTAGTGTAACTCACTGCATTGAGACAAAAGGCCCGCCAACATTCGCAAGACCTCGTCGACTCACGCCAGACAAATTCAAGGCTGCCAAAATGGAATTCGAGTTCTTGCTTAAAATAGGTGTGTGCCGACCATCAAAAAGTGCATACGCGTCGCCGTTGCACATGGTCCGCAAACCAACAGGTGAATGGCGACCATGTGGTGATTACCGCGCCCTTAACGCACAAACTGTTCCGGATCGGTATCCACTTCCACACATACAAGACTGTACGCACATATTTCACGGCAAGAAAATATTCTCAAAAATTGATCTTAACCGTGCATATCACCAGATCCCCATCGAACCAGGCGACGTCCCAAAGACTGCAATAACCACACCATTTGGATTATTTGAGTTTACACACATGACATTTGGATTGTGCAACGCTGCACAAACCTTCCAAATGTACATGCATTCCGCACTGAGGGATTTAGACTTTGTTTTCGTCTATATTGACGATATCGCCGTTGCATCAGACAATATGAAGCAACACCAAATCCACCTTCGGCAAGTGTTTGAACGACTTCGACGTTTTGATCTCAAAATCAACTCTAGCAAATGTTGTTTCGGTCAAACATCAATCGAGTTTCTTGGTCATTTGATCGATCATAGTGGCATCAAACCATTACCAGACAAAGTCAAAACCATAGTCGAGTTTCCCAAAGTCCCCCCAAAGTCGCAAAAGAACTGAAACGTTTTTTGGCTATGATTAACTTTTATCGAAGATTCCTGCCAAAAGCAATCACTCATCAAGCACCACTGGTAAAATTAATACCGGGTAACAAAAAAAACGACTCAACTCCAATAACTTGGACAGGTGATACGCTAAAACATTTTGAGGAATGCAAGCGTTCCCTAACTGCAGCAACACTTTTGGTACATCCTGCTCCAGATGCCCAGTTATCACTCAGCACGGACGCAAGCGATACAGCCGTTGGCGCTGTACTGCACCAGATCGTCTATAATGAACTTCAGCCAATGGGATTTTTTAGCGTTAAACTTACTGACGCACAACGCAAGTACAGTACTTACGATCGGGAGCTTCTTGCAATTTACCTTAGTATCAAGCATTTTCGTTATATGCTCGAAGGTACAATTTTTGATGTCCACACTGGCCATAAACCATTAGTATACGCTTTTACGCTAAAATCAGAAAAAGCTTCTCCACGTCAGCTTCGACAGCTAGATTTTATCGGGCAATTCAAGACATCTATTCTGCACATAGCAGGTGTCGATAACATTACTGCTGATACACTCTCTCGCATCGAAACTATTGAACCCAACATCATCGACTACAATAATATTGCTGCTTCACAAGCAAGTTGTCCAGAGCTGAAAAAGCTACTTAATGACAAAACAACTTCACTTCAAATCAAATCTATCAACTTACCGCAATCAAGTACTCCAATCATATGAGATTTTTCTACTTCCACAGTGCGGCCATTTTATACCAGTACCACATCGAAAAAATATTATCAGCAAGATACATGGCATTGCCCATGGAGGAGTTGGTTCAACAATTAAACTCATCAAACAGCGCTTTGTGTGGCCTTGTATGCATAAGGATATAGCTCACTTCGTCAAACACTGCATCCCTTGCCAAAAATCTAGTCACGCGCCACGTTCATTCACCACTCCAACAATACACTCTGCCTTCACGCAGATTTGAACATATCAATGTAGACCTCATTGGACCATTGCCTCAATCTGGTCAATTTAAATATTGTCTCACGATCATTGATCGCTATACGAGATAGCCAGATGCAATCGCCATCGAGGATATCCAAGCTGAAACAGTAGCCACAGCACTCATCAGCACATGGATTTCTCGCTTTGGAGTTCCAGCACGCATTACCACGGACCAAGGCAGATAATTTGAATCCAGGTTATTTAGCGAGCTATCGCGCCTCCTCGGCATAAACCATTTACGAACAACCGCCTACCATCCACAGGCAAACGGAATCATCGAACGTTGGCACCGCACGATTAAGGCAGCTATAATGTGTCACAACAGGATTGGCTGGCCATCCAAATTGCCAATGTTTCTCCTCGGCCTACGCTCAGCATATAAGCCCGACATCCAAACAACAGCAGCACAGCTTGTTTACGGCACAACTCTTCGTCTTCCTGGAGAATTTTTCAACAACTCCAGTCAATTTCAACCACACACTGATTTCGCCAAGGATCTAACAGAGATGATGCGCGAAATCCGACCAATTCAAACTTCCAACCACGACTCATCGAAGCCTTTCATCTTCAAGCAATTAGCTGATTCAACTCATGTTTTTCTGCGTAACGACACGGTACGTGGATCGCTTCAGACGCCCTACGACGGCCCATTTGAAGTAAAATCAAAACAAACCAAATTTTTCAACATACTTATCAATGGTCACGATACCAAAGTATCAATTGATCGCCTCAAACCTGCTTTCATGGAATCACAACAACAATCAATGACAACCAACTCAGAAGCAACATCGCCATTAGGTCAACAACAAGACGCATCCAAGGATACTCCCAACACACCTATACTGCTTCAACAATCCACAAGGCCTCGCCGCACAATTAGACTCCCCGTTCGTTTCACAACTTGAAGTCTAGAAGGGGGTACTGTAGCGATCTGGCAGCACAGAAATTGATACATTTTAAGTTTTTTTGTCTTTGATAAGTTTGGTTACACTGTTTTGTTATTTCACCATATTACGAACATTATGTACACCTTCTTCTAGCTCGAGCTCTCTTACCATCAACATCTACGCATCTTAATATTCACTTTTTTGGTGTCTAATAAATAAAGCTACTATTGCTAAAATCTAAATATTATTACTTGTGTTAATGGATGTTGAATTTAACTTTTAAGTTCCATTCATGTAACCAAAAATTTAAACTGGCCTGAGGGGGTCTAGATAAAAGATCTGCAACTACGTTGGTGTTTCCTGGTTTATAAAAAAGTTCGTAATTATATTCTTCTAACTGAGCCTTCCATCTTTTCATTTTAGCGTTAGTGTTTTTGTTGCTAAGCGCAAAGTTTAGCGGCTGGTGATCTGTGAAAATTTTGAGTTTGCTTACACCATAGAAAAAACAGCGTAGCTCTCGAAGTGCCCAAATAATTGCTAGCATTTCTTTTTCATTTGTAGCGTAATTTTCTTCGGATGAACTAAGTGTTCGTGAAAGGAAGGTTATTGGCCTGCCTCCTTGTGAAAGGACAGCGCCTAAAGCATAGTTTGATGCATCAGTGGTTAGTTCAAATGGTTCAGTGAGTTTGGGAAAATGTAATATTACAGGAAGTTGACGCCTTGGCGGTAATGAGGGTGGGAATTGTTGTTGCTGTTGAACGAATCTGGGCTGACCTTGTCCAAAATGTGCTAATTCTGGGAAAAAGTTTTGGTTACGTACTGGTCTTTGAGGTACTTGTCTGCCTCCGTTGTTGTAGTATGTTGGCTGCGGACCACGTCTAACGTTATGCGATAAGGTGTTATACATAGTATTAGCTTGATTCGCCCTAAAATTTAGGTTGTCCAACTTAAGACAAATGTTCAAGGCTTCTGGCAAGCTTGCAGGTCTATTAACACTTAACAGACTTGGCAAGTTGCCGTTTAATCCTCTTATGAACGTGTCTAATGCCTTATCTCTATAAGAATTAGTCATTGCAAGCAAAGCTTCCTCCTTATAATCTAGACAGTCGATCTTGTCCAGGATTAACGAGAGAATCTCGTAGATTTTTTGATAGTAGGAGTTTATATTATCTCTGCCTTGAACTAGCGTGTTTAATTGGTAATCTAAGGTACCAATATCTCGTTTGTCTGATTTTGGACCAGTTGAGAGGCGTACGATACGACTCTAGTGCAGTATCGGCTTCTCCTATAATCTTGTGTCTGATAGTATGTAAAATGGCAAAGTATTTTGGTGAATTTTTCTGACTTTCGTACATTTTTAATATTCTGTCAACTGATTTTCTCCATGAGTTGAACTCACTTGCTTTTCGTGAAAATTCCCTGAGACACTTTACTATGTCTGGTACTTTTTCCGAGAGGTTTCTGCTGAAATCTATTTGTGGCTCGTCATCTTCTTCTATGACCGGATTAACCGCGTTCCTAACTACCTGTTCAATCAAGTTTGTTAGTTCTATTTTTTGGGATGTGGAAAAAAGAGTAAGTGGGGAAGGACCAGAGGGGCTAGTCGTATTGGGCAAATTATTTAGTGACATTGTTGACAAGTATTCTATAATAAGCTCTTCTGCGTTCATATAATTTGTATTTCTTTAAGTTTTTCTTTTTCTGTTTTCTTAATAGTAGTGATTCTTAATTGCTGAGGCTCTTGTAGTTTAACAATATAAATGATAATAATGACTTACATTAAAGTTAAAACTATCCTGGAATCCATATGGGTGTTTTCGGAGTAGTTATAGTTGGAGTAGATCTTCTTGTATTAGATGTTTTTTTTGTTGTTCTTGTTTCTTCTTCCTTCTTCTGGGCTTTGTATTATGGTTGTTTGTGTTTAATTTTTTTATTTTTATTTTTTTAGCTTTTCTCGGGTGGTAAGAATCCTTTTATTCACTATTATATTATTTTTTTATTAATGATCCCTATTGATCGGGAGATTTTATTCACTACGTGAATGTTAGTAGTCATTACGTGATTGTTTGAGTTTCTTCACTATGTGAATTTGTATAATTGTTACAGGATATGGCTGGGACTAAACACGTCCCTCCTTTTTGCACTGCACTTGTGTTAGTAGCCTACTAAGGGGCCAACCACTATAAACGTTTGACTCGCGAAAAAACTTTAAAAACTGTAGCCTTTATTAGCTTTAGTTGCCGAACTTCTTATGGTCCTTTTTGTTTTTATGAGTTTCGCGGGTCCCTGCGCGGGCGCCAATTAACCATTTTGGTGGTAATATTTATAAAAAAAATAAAATTTTATTATTATTAATCAGCACTATGTGCTTACATTGAGTTCCAGTTATAAACTAATTTTTATAACTTAATTAATCCCTAACGAAACCTCAGTCCAACGAAGCAGCGTCGCTGTCGGCGTCTGCGTCTCCAGCTTGGTGTTGTTGCAAATGAGGAAATGCCCCCATTCTGCATTTCGCAGGGGTTCGCATTTCATGGGAACCAACGAACTTTATTGGTTCCGCTGATTCCTCAAATTATTGGTATGTGCGGTAAATATGCCAATTTAGCGTTCCCACGGTTGGCTGTCCCATGAGCGCGTTGACCTGCTATGCACCTAAAGTTGCATACGCGACACCTTGCTTCAGCTTTTCCCAGCACGATGAATGGCCACGTGCGGGAACCAAATGTTGGTAAGCTGGATATGAAAGGCGTTGTTATTTTTGATATCTTAGGTATTAACTTATATCATGTGAAACATTTATTTTGAATGATGATATTTCACGAGGAGTGGGGAAATTAAATTTGGTAATTGACACACTAGCAGAAGATTTGCTAGCAATATAGGCGCCAATGACTCAGAAGTGGGGTCAGACAAAAGTCCAGACACAAAAACTTGCCTACGAGGGGCAACCACTGTTAAGGCAGGAGCTGATGGGGCAACAGGTAATTCAGGATTTGGTGGGGCTAAAGAGGCACCCCGATTGTTTTTAACAATCTGGGCAAATTTGCGTGCAGGTCTACCTTTGCGGTTAGGAGCTGACGGGGCTGAGGCAGTTTGGCTAACTGGGACAGGTTCAGGTACGGGCACTAATGGGACTATTACTGGGGATAAAACGGGGGTAGTATTTGGGCAGTCGCTTGGATTGAAGATAAATCCAAGTTGCTAGGCAGGGACAAAAGAGGCGTAGGTGTCTGAACAGACGGAGAGGGCAACTGCAAAAATTGAGGCTCCAATCGCGATTGGTTGGAGACTCGAATTTATATTTGCCAACCAACTCAAAACTCGAGTCAAAATTACTCGAGAACTGCTTAGCCACGTTGTTAAATTTTAAGAATTGATTTCTCACAGAATTATACATTCTAGAGAAATTAATTTGCTTGTCGATGCACTCTGGGCACGACCAACGCAATCCGCCGCAGCCCTTCTTGGAAATTGCAGTGTGCAGAGTGTCACAATCACGCCAGTGAGACCTGCACATTTAGCATGCATCATATTTTCACACAGCCAGCGAGAGCGCAGAGCAAAACAAAACACAGTGCACAGAAGTAGAGCAAGTAAACGCTCGAAAAATAACTATTCGTACACAAACAAATTGTTTGGAGCGAAAAGCAACAGCAAAAATTTGCGAGAGCGCGATGCACAAGCTGGAATATGCAGCAGCGAACACACGCACAAACAAATGTATGCACAGGGGAGCACCAAATCAAAAGAATCAAAACAGACAATAACAACAACACAGAACTGACGCCGCGTTCAATAAATGCAATTATTAACAGACTTACGCTGCAACAATAGAATAACACTTTGCAAAATTATAAAGCTTTTTAAATAAAAAAAACAAAAAATGCCAAATTTAGAAATAAAAGGCAGGATTAGAGCGCAAAAATATATAAAAATCTTGGAGCACAAGTAAAATACGTCAATCACTCTCAACTGAGAAGAGTCTCTCGCGATGTATAATAACTAGCATCCTTAAGATTTTAATTATTGAATTTTTTATTTATACAATCTTTTATATGCCGAACTTACCCTGCCAAAGTTTTTATCACCCTTCTCCTACCCAAATCTACCAGTTATAATAATGATCTACACAGAGGCTATATATTTGGTGGGCCGACGAAAGAGAGTAGGCAGCAGCTTACAAAGAGCAAACATTATTTGCTCTTAAGCTTTTATGATTATTGTCTTCTGCTGTTACAGCACGCAGCCGTCGCTGTTATCTCTACCGGTCACTTGACCAAACATCCTCCCCCCGTTGGAAGGCAAGGGACTTTCAATATCATCCTGTTTTGGCAGCAAACACAGCTTTCGTACGGCTCTGCGTATGACTCCAGTCGCTGTCTAAAGCACTGCAACTCTAGATACCCCATCAGATCCCGAGGTCAGCTCTAGCACTCTAGCTAATGGCCACTTCAGCGGCTGTAGGTTCTCATCCTTTAAAAGGACGACATCGTTGATATAGAGTCCTGGCTGAGGAGTGCGCCATTTGGAGCAAATAGTTAAGCCGATTGAAATTAAGCTTCCTTAGATCAGGCTCAATGTATGACGAAGATGGCGCTGTCCCCAGATCATCGGGATGCTCTGAAAGTGGAGGTAATGATCAAGAATTAATAATTGCCGTGATGTGGCAGACGAGCGTGCGCAGCGAATAGAAGTCCAAGATGGAAGGGCCGACAGAGCGATAAAAATGGTGCTTCGCAGCCTTCACAGCGGCTTCCCATAGCCCGCCAAAGTGCGGAGAGCGAGGAGGGATGAACGACCATTCAATTGAGTCGTGAACAGCCCCGACATGCTCGTCACTCAGGAACAGGCGGCTCAGATCTGCCAACTCATTCTTAGCGCCTACAAAGTTTGTCGCATTGTCAGACCAGATCCTTGAAGGTCAAGTGCGAGTCAGGATGAACCGTTTTAGGGCGTTTAGAAACGATATTGTAGACAAATACTTTACAAGCTCTAAGTGCACTGCCTTTGTAGCGAAGCATATTAACAGGCTAATGTAGCATTTACCGGGTGGCCTGTTGCGCACTTCGCTCTTGTAGAAGAATGGTCCACAGTAATCAACGCCAGTGACCATAAAAGGATACGATGTGTCGAGACGATCAGCTGGTAGGTCTGCCATTATGTGCTCTGCTAATCGTGGCTTGGCGCGAAAACAGGTTGTGCATTTGGCAACAATACTGGAGACTGTTTTACGACCGCCAATGGGCCAATATTGGAGCCAATACGGCGCGAGGTCCAGCATGTAAGTTCCGTTTATGAAAGTGGATTATGATTGCTCGAGTCACAAGATGCTGGCGAGGCAATATTATCGGATGTCGCGCTGAGCAGTCCGACGACGAATTTTTCAGCCGTCCACCGATGCGGAGTAAGTCGAAGTCGTCATAGAATGGCGCGAGAGAGCCCATTGAGCTAGACCGTTTGACAGGCCTTCCTTCCATCAGTGCCTTGTAGTCATCGCCAAGAGTAGCCATTTGCACTGACCGCAGCAACAGATGCGTGCCATGATGGATTCGATTTACAAACTTGTAAATGTAAGCAAAGACGCGTTGCAGCTTGGAGAACGAGTTGATGAACTTGCAGCCAATCGAGAGATCAAGTTGCGCTGCAGTTCCGAGTACACCTTGACTGAAACAATCTCAGCGTGAGTAGGCATACTAAAACAGAAAAGTTCTGACTGGAGAGTGGCTTTAACAGCAATTAATACCCCACCACCTCGAGTCGGCCGATTATTTCTATGTAAAATAAAATTATTCAAAAAAACTTCAAAATCAGATATGGTTGAATTTAACCATGTTTCTGAAAATGCGATTATATCCGAACCGAAGGAAGTGCTGGCCAGGAAAAGATTTTAAAGCTTTGAAATGAGACCTCTGACATTCTGATAATAAACAGAGACTTGGTCAGAAGACGAAGTTAGTTTTTTGGGGCAGAAATGATACCTTGTATTGAAGGGACTGGAAGGATGGCAGGCTGGTTACGCTTTTTTGGCTTGAACTAGTGAACAATCATGTGTGGAGGCCAAAATTTGGGATCACAAATGATTGGGAATATATCATGTGAAACATTTATTTTGAATGATGACATTTCACGAGGAGTGGGGAACTTAAATTTGGTAATTGACACACTAGCAGAAGATTTGCTAGAAATATAGGCTGCCAATGACTCAGAAGTGGTGTCAGACGACAGTCCAGACACAAAAACTTGCCTACGAGGGGCAACCACAGTTAAGCTAGGAGCTGATGGGGCAACAGGTAATTCAGGATTTGGTGGGGCTAAAGAGGCACCCCGATTGTTTTTAACAATCTGGGCAAATTTGCGTGCAGGTCTACCTTTGCGGCCAGGAGCTGACGGGGCTGAGGCAGTTTGGCTAACTGGGACAGGTTCAGGTACGGGCACTAATGGGACTATTACTGGGAATAAAACGGGGGTAGTATTTGGGCAGTCGCTTGGATTGAAGATAAATCCAAGTTGCTAGGCAGGGACAAAAGAGGCGTAGGTGTCTGAACAGACGGAGAGGGCAACTGCAAAAATTGAGGCTCCAATCGCGATTGGTTGGAGACTCGAATTTATATTTGCCAAGCAACTCAAAACTCGAGTCAAAATTACTCGAGAGCTGCTTAGCCACGTTGTTAAATTTTAAGAATTGATTTCTCACAGAATTATACATTCTAGAGAAATTATCCGCCGCAGTCCTTCTTGGCAATTGCAGTGTGCAGAGTGTCACAATCACGCCAGTGAGACCTGCACATTTAGCATGCATCATATTTTCACACAGCCAGCAATTAACAAACTGCGGCAGTGCAGAATCATCAGCCTGCTTGAACGTGCAAGGTTTCTTACAGCATGGCATAATAACTACCAGCGTTAAAAGGCAAGCAGCAGTGGCGAGAGCGCAGAGCAAAACAAAACACAGTACACAGAAGTAGAGCAAGTAAACGCTCGAAAAATAACTATTCGTACACAAACAAATTGTTTGGAGCGAAAAGCAACAGCAAAAATTTGCTGAAATATGCAGCAGCGAACACACGCACAAACAAATGTATGCACAGGGGAGCACCAAATCAAAAGAATCAAAACAGACAATAACAAAAACACAGAACTGACGCCGCGTTCAATAAATGCAATTATTAACAGACTTACGCTGCAACAACAGAATAACACTTTGCAAAATTATAAAGCTTTTTAAATAAAAAAAACAAAAAATGCCAAATTTAGAAATAAAAGGCAGGATTAGAGCGCAAAAATATATAAAAATCTTGGAGCACAAGTAAAATACGTCAATCACTCTCAACTGAGAAGTCTCTCTCGCGATGTATAATAACTAGCATCCTTAAGATTTTAATTATTGAATTTTTTATTTATACAATCTATTATATGCCGAACTTACCCTGCCAAAGTTTTTATCACCCATCTCCTACCCAAATCTACCAGTTATAATAATGATCTAAACTGAGGCTATATATTTGGGAGCCCACAGCGGAGCTCTGTATAATGAGAGTATAGTTTGACTCTTGTGAGATTGTCTGATACTTCATTTTCGGCGATACAGGAATGACCCAGCACCCAGAAATGTTCAAGCAGTCCAGTCGTAATTAGTAAAGCTTGGGCTGCGGCCAACGAGCCATTTGATATGTGGATTCAAAAGCGCTTTGTTGCGGTTATCTTTTTTTTGAAGATGCAGCCAGTGAAAACAATAAAAATTCACATTACGGGAAAGTTGGGAACACAGATTCGTGTTTCAAATAATGTGTAGTTACAAGCCTTTTTGCAACAAATTAATTATCACTGCTTGTGTGCAGCGAAATTCAAAGAATTAAATTTGTTTCCTATGTGGTTATTTGCCGCACAGGGCACTTATTATAATTTACGAAATGTTATAGTGTTTGCTTGGCAGTCAACTCGAAATAGTTGTGCCTCGCTTGCGATCAAACGAAAAACTAATTGTATGCAAAACGAACGAAATTGAGCTCCGCTCAAAACGATGGGCAGCGAGCGTCAACGCAGCAGGCAAAGGGCCGACGAATGAGAGTAGGCAGCAGCTTACAAAGAGCAAACATTATTTGCTCTTAAGCTGTTATTATTATTATTGTCTTCTGTTGTTACTGCACGCAGCCGTCGCTGTTATCTCTACCGGTCACTTGACCAAGCATTCTCCCCACGTTGGAAGGCAAGGGACTTTCAACAACATCCTGTTTTGGCAGCAAACACAGCTTTCGTACGGCTCTGCGTATGACTCCAGTCGCAGTCTAAAGCACTGCAACTCTAGATACCCAATCAGATCCCGAGATCAGCTCTAGCACTCTAGCTAATGGCCACTTCAGCGGCTGTAGGTTCTCATCCTTTAAAAGGACGACATCGTTGATATAGAGTCCTGGCTGAGGAGTGCGCCATTTGGAGCGATGTTGAAGAAGCGTTAAATACTCTTCACACCAACGGGCCCAAAATACTTGTTGGATGTATGTGACGTGCTGAAAATAGTTAAGCCGATTGAAATTAAGCTTCCTTAGATCAGGCTCAATGTATGACAAAGATGGCGCTGTACCCAGGAAGTGTGCGGGTGTCAAGACGTCAAGATCATCGGGATGCTCTGAAAGTGGAGGTATTTATTTATTTATTTATTAATGGTCGACAAAACGAGTGTCTTCCTCATTATTCAGTAGATTATACATACAATACATAATGGAAATATATGCTAAAAGCTTAGTTAGATAGCATCACCGACCGATGGAGGTGTTTTAGTTGCCAGTCCGCTAAATTTGTCAGTGACGCTATTAGAGCCTACCTCTAAGCAGAAGGGTGTAAGTAGGAAAAAAGTGTTCTTAACTAAAATTAATAATAGTGTTAGTTTGCTATATTAATTAATAAAATACACTAAATAAGAAAAATGAAAGTAAGAAGATTGTTAATAAATTATAGAAATGTAAGCTAGATATATAGAGTGTTAAGTAGATAGGACAGAGAGAAAAGTAATGGGAAAAGTAATGGGAAATCACCGACCCGGTGGGGGAAAATTTACAGCCTGTCCGGCAAGCTATGCCCCTGCTCATAGCTGGGAATGGTCAGTGACTTCCCGAAGGTATCCTGAAAGCAACGATTTTATTAGGGGTAGAGAAAGTTCTATAGAGAAAACGTGATGCAAACTATTATAATTTTTACATAGCACGCCAAAAGGATTGTGCATAGCGTAGTCTGTTGTGCACGTAGACAGGAATAAGGGGCGGTAATTTCTGGTTGCTCTAGACGGAACAGAGAATTGAAGAGGCCCTAGCAGAAAAGGAGAATCTATATCGCCAATAATCAACTTATGTAGAAGGACAACACCAAAAATTGTCCTACGGTTGGTTAACGACGGAAGATTAAGTAGAAGCAGCCTGCTGGGGTAGGATGGCAACCGAAGATTAGGGTCCCAATTTAAACCTCGTAAGGCAGATTCAATACGATCCTGGCTATTGTTATACTGCGGAGACCAGATGCAAGAGCAGTATTCAAGGATAGGGCGAACAAGAGAGATGTACAGAAGTTTCGTTATAAAAGGATCGTTAAACTCTTTAGACCATCGTTTAATGAATCCAGGTACACCTTTTGCCTCATTAACGATGGTATCTATGTGAAGATTGAAACAGAGTTTAGAATCAAAAAGAACGCCTAGATCCTTAACTGTTAGTATACGTTGCAAAGGGTTATTGTCGATTGTATAACTGACAAGATAAGGTGTAGTACGATGAAATGTCATAAACATACACTTTGAACAATTCAGATGCAATTGATTGGCCGAACACCAAAATTGCATAGCGTTCAAATCGTCTTGTAGACGAGAATGATGTAGGGGATTAGTGTATGATAGAATAAGTTTTACATCATCCGCATACATGAGTACACGGGCATGTGATATAACAGAGGGGAGATCATTTATAAAAAGAGTAAAGAGTAAAGGTCCAAGATGACTACCTTGAGGAACACCAGAAGTAACGTGAACCTGTTAAGAGGTAGTCTGCCTCAGCATTACTCTTTGGGTCCTGCAAAGCAAAAGAGACGGAGGGAAACCTATTCGGTCAAGTTTAAAAAGTAAAATGTCATGGTGCACAGAGTCAAACGCCTTACTGAAGTCAGTATAAATGACATCAGTTTGCATTTTCGAAAGAAAAGCATAATTTACCAAGGAAGTAAACTCAAGCAGATTGGTCGTAGTTGACCGATTCTTTACGAATCCATGTTGAACAGGGGAAACAACTGATTTGCAGAAATGTTGCAAATTCGAAGTGATTATTTTTTAAAATAATTTAGGAATAGCGGACAGATTTGCAATGCCCCTGTAATTTTGTATATCAGACTTTCCACCTTTCTTGTGGAGAGGAATGATATAAGATTCTTTCCAAAGAGATGGAAAGACACAAGATTCAAGAGATAGATTAAAAAGCTTTTGCAATGGATAAAGAAGGGAAGAACTACACTCCTTGAGTAGACAACTAGGAATATTGTCAGGCCCAGGAGAGTAAGAAGATTTTAAAGAGTTCGAAATAATAGGAGGAGGTATAGAACTAGAGGAAGAAATAGTATAAGGGTAAGAATTATTATTAGGACAGACTGAGGAGTAAGTTGATTGGAAAAAATTAGCAAAGAGGTCAGCAGAATCAGAGTCATTACTAGCTTTATCCATCCCGAAAGAAAAAGAAGTTGGCAAACTTGAAGATTTACGCTTCAAGTTAAAAAAATTGTAAAACTGTCTCGTATTTTGGGCAAATTGCCTTTTACAACGAGTTAGATAATTCTCATAGCATTGAGAATTCAGAAGAAAGAAGTTCGACTTGGCTATGGAATATTTAGCCAAGTCTTTACACGAACCAGACTTTTTAAACTTTTTGAAATATTTAGATTTTACGTTTTTAAGATTTGACAATCTGGGAGTAAACCAGGGTGGTTTTGAAGAAGTAGTCGGAGGAATTGACTTGGGAATACTCATATCTAAGAGGGAGTTTAGGGTGCTATAAAAAAAGGTAATAGCAGTATTCATATCAACCGAGTCATATAAGAAAGACCAATCGGTTGCATAAATATGCTGATTCAGCAATGAATAATTTCCTTTGCGAAAGCAGCGGCGGGGCTTATTGGCTGATGAGCACGAAATGAGACGATTACAATTGAACATTGTAATCTCTAAAGTAGGACACATTAGAAATAAGGTAGTCGTTAACAAATACAAGGTCAAGTGTTCTATTCAAATGATTAGAAATTGAATTGATTTGAAACAACGAAAGATCAAGCATGCAGTCTATAAAATCATGCTGTGCTGAGGGCACTAGATAATTTTCGGCAGTGAATAATGACCAAGAGATGTTCGGCAATTTAAAATCACCCAACACCATAAATAGGTCATTATCACGCACGTGTGAAGAAACTTCTTTAATACAAGTAATATGTTTCATATAAACTTGAATATCAGAAGAAGGAGGGACATAAGAGCATGTAATATAGATATTCCGTGTAGGAAAAGACACCTTAACTGAGACAATCTCAGCGTCAGTAGGCGTACTAAAACAGAAAAGTTCTGACTGGAGAGTGGCTTTAACGGCAATTAACACCCCACCACCTCAAGTCGGCCGATCAATTCTATGCAAAATAAAACTATTCGAAAATACCTCAAAATCGGATATGGTCGAATTTAACCATGTTTCTGAAAATGCGATTATATCCGAGTCGACGGAAGTACTGGCCATGAAAAGATTTTTAAGCTTTGAAATAAGACCTCTGACATTCTGATAATGAATACAGATTTGGTCAGAAGATAAAGTTAGTTTTTTGGGGCAGAAATGGTACCCTGTATTGAAGGGACTCGAAGGGTGACAGGCTGGTTACGCTTTTTTGGCTTGAACTCGTGAACAATCATGTGTGGAGGCCAAAATTTGGGATCACAAATGATTGGGAACATATCATGTGAAACATTTATTTTGAATGATGATATTTCACGAGGGGTGGAAAAATTAAATTTGGTTATTGACACACTAGCAGAAGATTTGCTAGCAATATAGGCTGCCAATAACTCAGAAGTGGTGTCCGATGAAAGTCGAGACACAAAAACTTGCCTACGAGGGGCAACAACCGTTAAAGTAGGTGCTGATGGGGCTGAAGGTAATACAGAAGATGGAGGAGCTAAAGAGGCACCATGATTGTGTTTAACAATCTGGGCAAGATTACGCGCAGGTCTACCTTTACGGCCAGGAGCTGACGGGGCTGAGGCAGTTTGGATAACTGGGACAGTACCAGGCGTAGGTGTCTGAACAGACGGAGAGCGCAATTGCAAAAGTTGAGGCTCCAACCGGCGATTGGTTGGAGACTCGAATTTATAATTGGCAAGCAACTCAAAACTCGAGTCAAATTTACTCGACAGTTGCTTAGCCACATTATTCAATTTTAAGAATTGATTTCTCACAGAATTATACATTCTGGAGAAATCAATTTGCTTGTCGATGCAATCTGGGCACGACCAACGCAAGCCACCGCAGCCCTTCTTGGCAGTGAGACCTGCACATTTAGCATGCATCATATTCTCACACAGCCAGCAATTAACAAATTGCGGCTGTGCAGAATCATCAGCCTGCTTGAACGTGCAAGGTTTCTTACAGCATGACATAATTATTACAAGTATGCAAGTTGCGAAAGCGCAGAGCAAAACGAAAACGGTGGACAAGAATAGAGCAAGTAAACACTCAAAAACAATTATCGTACACAAACAAATTGCTTGGAGCGAATAGACAAAAATTTGCGAGAGCGCGATGCACAAGCAGAAATATGCGGCAGCGAACACACGCACAAACAAGTGTATGCACAGGGGAGCACCAAAGCAAAAGAATCAAAACAGGCAATAACAACAATACAGAACTGACGCCGCGTTCAATAAATGCAATTATTAACAGACTTACGCTGCGACAACAGAATTGTAGTATGCATATATATTGAATATCTACTGTACCAAGAGTACTTAAAGTGAACACACTGTAACACTTTGTTGCAGTGTTTACATATATACAAATCCCCGGTCATAAACCAAGTAGCCGAAATATGAGTCGATCGGCGCGCTCACAGAATGTGCAAGTGTCAGCATTCTGTTAGACGCGCCGACCACTTGACCGAACTCAAGGGCATGCATATACCCTAGCGCTCCAGCTTAAGAGAGCATAATTACATACATATAACATATAGAATATACATAACCGTCTCTCTGCTGTCCAACTGTGGGCAGCGCAGCAATGAGACTTAGGCTTACTTAGAACCTAAGTAAAAATGTAAAAATCAGATTCAACTGAACGTTGGAAGCGGCACCTTCGCTGCTCCCAATATATGAATAAAAAGACCAAACAATATATCGTTCACAACATGGCGACCGTGACGTAGTAACCTGAACTAAGCTGCAAAAACTACAAGGAGAAAAACCCAGGCGAAGAACATCAAGGAGGAAATCAACAGGCACGGCACGGCACCGGGAAGGAAACGGGAAAAGTCTGAGTGAGTAGAGTGCGTGTAATGGGCAAACGCGGAGGCCAGAAAAACAAGATAAATAAAAGAATAGCACACATTAAGTGGCTATTATACACAAATACGCCGCCCACATGGTCAACGGCACAAAAATTAACTGCAGAACTTGATTTTCTGAAGGAAAGCCTCCAGCAAAGAAAGCCAAATACCGCAACTCACTCAGCAAATATTAAAATTATAAATGAAACACTAATTAAAAAACCGCCATCCCCAAAGCCCTTGCCGAAAAAGCCTGACGTCTGCCCGAACGACTGCCCTGGACCACTATACGCTCCAGCATGCAAATTCACATGCTTTGGACCAAAGACCAGTGCGAAGACCGGCACCGGCCCCGCCTGAGCCAATAGGCCACGGACATCAGCAGCAGTGAAGACAACAGCGCGAGGGGCAATCCGCCACTTTCGCCTTCGAAGGAGCGTCAGCATAGCCAAACCGGCGACGACCAGCTGACGCGGAGGACATCCGAGGCATTATTACAATTAAAAATAAAATATATTACATAAAATTTGTAAAATTGTGCGGAACCATCTCCGCTCAATTAGAAGTATAGCCCGTAAAGCTATACAAACCAATAGGTAGGAAAACTTGTTAACGTAAATGCAAAGCAATGCAATAGTAAAAATTAATGAAGATAAAACAAATAGTTATAAATACACTCTAAAAATATATACGCCCAAAATGGCAATAGTAGACGTTAAGTCAGTGGACTCCACTGCTAATGTCATTAATAAAGTAGAGTCAAATAATAATGACTTAGAACTAATACACACACTGTTAATAATAATTGTTGTTATAATGTGCGCAAATTGTTTTTATAAACTATATAAATTACATAACAAATGTTTAAAAAAAAAATATATGAGCCAGGCAAATGACCTAGACAAAATTTAAAAAAAAAAAAGAGCACAAACAACATTGAAAAAAAAACCCTATAGTTAATTTAGTAACTTTAAGAAAATGAAATAAAACAAAATTAATGATTTACAAATACAAAAAATATATTAATAAAAATATGGCTACACTAAAGACAATTAGAGCAACATATGATAGAGTTCAGTTTACCCTTATTTTAAAGAAAGACTTCATATCCATAATATAATGGAATGGAATGAATTATGTAAAGAAATAAATAACATAAAAATTGACTTTGACAAATCATATAAGTCACTTACACAAAACAGGCAAATTCAAAAAAATACTATTAAGAAACATGTAGAAATACTAGTAGAATGCTTTAATGAAGCACGTATACTAATACATGGCCACAGAGAAAAATTAAATCAAGATCATTGGTCCCAAGTATCAAAATTTTTAATTAGACTACGATCTAATTTAATATCAATTAAACTAAAGTTCAATTTAGATATATCAGTACCGACCATACTTAACACTTCTCTAACAGTTGAAACAGTTGAAACTGGTGATGAACCGGAATCAACAGAACAAACTGACACTGACCAAATAGAGTCAGAAGAGCTCGCGAAGACAAACCCTAAAATAGAAGAGCAAGATTTAATTAATCTTACCATTCCAGCTGTTTTGATGTCAGATCTGGATAATTCTACAGATTCTGATACTGGTACAGGCATAATAGAGAATAAATTAAGCAGCAATATCACAATGGCACAAACTAATATTGACTTTATTAATACAGCATCCAAGCTTATACCAATTTTTGATGGTAAAGCTGAAAACTTAACAAGTTTTATTGATGCTTTACAAATATTAGAATTGATAAAAGGCGAACACGAACAATTAGCGGTTTCTATAATAAAATCAAGGCTAAAAGGTGTCGCCAGAAATCTAGTCGGAAATGAAACAACAATAACTGAAGTCATTTCCAGATTAAAAAGCAACGTCAAAGGTGAAACTGTAGAAGTATTGTCAGCAAAACTGATGAACCTACAGCAACGCAATAAAACTGCTAACCAGTACATACTAGAGGTCGAGCAGTTGACAAAAACGTTAGAAGGTGCATATATAACAGACGGCTTACCCCTAGAGTTAGCCAGAAGTTATTCCACTCAGCATGCAGTCAAAGCAATAACTAAAAATTGCACAATCGATAAGGTAAAACTTATCATGCAAGCTGGTACCTTCAATACTATGAATGATGCCGTATCAAAATTTGTAAATAGTTGCACAGAAGCAACCGGACAGCCAAACACTGTCCTATATTACAAAAATTACCCACAGCGCGGCGGAAACCGCGGACGTGGAAATCATAGAGGTAACTTTCGCAGTCGCAACGATAATTATAACAATAGCACCCAATACAATAATGGACGAGGCCAATACAGAGGAAACTCAAGAGGCCGTGGCAACACGAGTCGAGGCCAAAACTATAATAACCCACGTAATGTCAGAGTAACCCATACTACATCGGAAAACTCGCAAAACCCTTTAGATACTCAACAATAGAAAATGCAAAGGTTCATACCATTAATCTCAGTCAGAATATGTTTGTATCATTCAACCATGTGGCTACAGGAAAAGAACTTGTCTTTTTAGTAGACACAGGTGCAGACATTTCAATAGTTAAAGAAAATTCTGATGTCTTTCATGACATACAAGATAATTATATTATAGAAATAAAAGGAATTAGTCAAGAGGTAACCAAATCCAAGGGGTTAACTTCTATTGAGATACAGACCACTAAGTACATAATCCAACACGATTTTCATATCGTGGATTTACAATTCGCTATTCCTTGTGATGGCATATTAGGAATCGATTTTATTAAAAAATACAACTGTCAATTAGACTTCAAGCCATCTGAAGATTGGCTTATAATTAGACCTAATAACTTAAAATTTCCAATTTATGTTCCAATAACATACAGTTCTGGCAACAACTCAATACTTCTGCCAGCAAGATCCCAAGTTATTAGAAAAATCCAACTAAATTCAAAAGAAGACAGTGTATTGATTCCAAATCAAGAAATTAAGCATGGTATTTACATAGCAAGTACCATAGCAACATCTAAAAACGCTTTTATAAGACTACTCAATACAACAAATAAAGATCAAGTAGTCAGTACAAATAATTTAGCGTATGAATCACTTTCGAGCTACGAAGTAGTCAAAACTAATCTTGAAAATAGAGAAAATTCTGTATTATCTCAACTTTCAAAAAACTTTCCTCCACAATTCAAATCACAGCTTTCAAGCCTATGCACCCAATATAATGATATATTCGGATTGGACACTGAACCAATAAGCACAAATAACTTTTATAAACAAAAACTGAGATTAAAAGATGATGAACCAGTGTATATAAAAAATTACAGAAGCCCACACAGTCAGGTGAACGAAATACAGAAACAAGTCGGAAAATTGATCACCGACGGGATTGTTGAACCATCTGTATCTGAATATAATAGCCCATTATTACTTGTCCCTAAAAAACCATCTCCAGGTTCAGAGCAAAAGAAATGGCGATTAGTGATTGACTATCGTCAAATTAATAAAAAATTACTGTCCGACAAATTTCCACTCCCAAGAATTGATGATATTTTGGATCAACTTGGACGAGCAAAATATTTTTCATGTCTTGACTTAATGTCAGGATTCCACCAAATTGAACTCGAAAAAGTTCAAGAGATATAACGTCATTTTCAACGAGCAATGGCTCGTATCGCTTCACGCGATTACCTTTCGGACTAAAAATAGCGCCTAATTCATTTCAGAGAATGATGACCATAGCATTCTCTGGATTAGAACCTTCACAAGCATTCCTTTATATGGATGACTTAATAGTTATAGGTTGTTCTGAAAAACATATGCTTAAAAACTTAACAGACGTTTTTGAGAAATGTAGGAAATACAATCTAAAGTTACATCCAGAAAAATGTTCATTTTTTATGCATGAGGTGACTTTTCTCGGTCATAAATGCACAGATAAAGGAATACTTCCGGACGACAAGAAATATGATGTCATTATGAATTACCCTAAGCCGCACAATGCGGACAGCGCTAGACGTTTCATAGCATTTTGCAATTATTATAGACGTTTCATAAAAAATTTCGCCGAATATTCACGGCACATAACAAGATTATGTAAAAAGAATGTTCATTTTGAATGGACAGATGAATGCCAAAACGCATTCGAATACTTAAAAACAAAACTGATGGAACCCACTTTGCTACAATATCCTGATTTCAGCAAAGAATTTTGCATAATTACTGACGCAAGTAAGCAAGCGTGTGGAGCGGTTTTAACTCAAAACCATAACGGACTCCAACTTCCCATTGCATACGCATCAAGAGCTTTCACTAAGGGAGAAAGTAATAAGTGTACAACTGAGCAGGAATTAGCTGCAATTCACTGGGCAATATTACATTTCCGACCATATATTTATGGAAGACACTTTACAATCAAAACAGATCACAGACCATTAATATATTTATTTTCAATGATCAATCCGAGTTCTAAACTGACACGTATGAGGCTAGAATTAGAAGAGTATGATTTCACAGTTGAATATCTAAAGGGAAAAGACAATTATGTAGCTGATGCGTTATCAAGAATAACCATTAAAGATCTACAAAACATTACTGGAAATATAATGAAAGTCACTACTAGATATCAAAATAGACAGAAAATCCGCGCGGATAACAAAGAAATAGAATTGCCTACGCAATCTATAGAGAAAGCTTCTAAGCCCAACGTATATGAAGTCATAAACAATGATGAAGTACGTAAAGTAGTGACCTTGCATGTAAAAGATACGCTATGTTTATTTAAATATGGTAGAAAAATTACTGCAAGATACGATGTTAGCGATTTATATACCAATGGAATCCTAGACTTAGGTCAATTTTTCCAAAGGCTTGAAACGCAAGCCGGTATAAACAAAATCAGCCAACTCAAAATGGCACCGTGGGAAAATATCTTTGAACATGTTTCAATAGATAATTTCAAGCAAATGGGCAATAAGATATTGAATACATTAAGAGTAGCGCTACTCAACCCGGTGACCCTTATAGAAAAACAAAAAGAGAAAGAAGCTATACTGTCTAAATTCCATGACGATCCAATACAAGGAGGTCATAGCGGCATTACAAAAACCTTGGCCAAGGTCAAAAGACATTATTTTTGGAAAGGTATGACTCGAGATATTACTGAGTACATACGAAAATGTCAAAAATGCCAAAAAGCTAAAATAACCAAGCACAATAAGACTCCATTAATAATAACTGATACGCCAATAAATGCTTTCGACAGAGTGATAGTAGACACTATTGGTCCACTACCAAAATCAGAAAATGACAATGAGTATGCAGTCACTTTAATATGTGATCTAACTAAATATTTAGTTGCCATACCAGTTCCAAATAAGAACGCGAACACTGTCGCTAAAGCAATTTTTGAATCATTTATTCTGAAGTACGGTCCAATGAAGACGTTCATTACGGACATGGGAACAGAATATAAGAATTCAATTATAAATGATTTATGCAAATACCTAAAAATTGAAAATATAACATCTACGGCACACCACCACCAGACAGTTGGAACAATAGAACGTAGTCATAGAACTTTTAATGAATACATACGCTCATATATATCGGTTGATAAAGCTGATTGGGACGTATGGCTTCAATATTTCGTTTTCTGTTTCAACACGACCCCCTCAATGGCACATAATTACTGTCCATATGAGTTAGTATTTGGTAAAACAAATAATTTACCAAAACAATTTAATAGTATAGATAAGATTGAACCCATATATAATATAGATGACTATGCTAAGGAAAGTAAATATAGACTAGAAGTAGCATACAAAAGAGTCAGAATAATGATAGAAGAAAATAAGAAAAAAAATAAGATACTATATGATCAGAAAACAAACAACATAGATATATCAATAGGTGATAAAGTCTTATTAAGAAATGAAACAGGTCATAAGCTAGATTATAAATATACTGGTCCATATAAAGTAACGGAAATAGGAGATAGAAATAACATTATAATAACGAATAATAATAACAAAAAACAAACAGTTCATAAGGATAGGTTAAAAATGTTTATTTCATAATTGTATTTAGTATGGCCATGCTAAGAAAAAAATTTTTCTTCTTTACATACAAATAATATTTGTAATTTCATTTTCTTGGAATATATATATAAAAAAAAAAAAAAAAAAAAAAAAAAAAAAAAAAAAAATAAAAATAAAAATTTTCCTTTGTTAATTAAAAATTATTCTTTTAAGCAAAGTATACTTATAAAATAACTTCATAATATTACGTTATTTTTCAAAAGGAGGGAGATGTAGTATGCATATATATTGAATATCTACTGTACCAAGAGTACTTAAAGTGAACACACTGTAACACTTTGTTGCAGTGTTTACATATATACAAATCCCCGGTCATAAACCAAGTAGCCGAAATATGAGTCGATCGGCGCGCTCACAGAATGTGCAAGTGTCAGCATTCTGTTAGACGCGCCGACCACTTGACCGAACTCAAGGGCATGCATATACCCTAGCGCTCCAGCTTAAGAGAGCATAATTACATACATATAACATATAGAATATACATAACCGTCTCTCTGCTGTCCAACTGTGGGCAGCGCAGCAATGAGACTTAGGCTTACTTAGAACCTAAGTAAAAATGTAAAAATCAGATTCAACTGAACGTTGGAAGCGGCACCTTCGCTGCTCCCAATATATGAATAAAAAGACCAAACAATATATCGTTCACAACAGAATAACACTTTGCACAATTATAAAGCTTTTTAAATAAAGCACAAAAAAGGCCAAATTTAGAAATAAAAAGCAGGATTAAAGCGCAAACAAATATATAAAAATCTTGGAGCACAAGTAAAACACGTCAATCACTCTCAACTGAGAACTCTCTCTGGTCGAGAATTAATAATTGCCGTGATGTGGCAGACGAGCGTGCGCAGCGAATCGAAGTCCAAGATGGAAGGGCCGACAGAGCGATAAAAATGGTACTTCGCAGCCTTCACAGCGGCTTCCCATAGCCCGCCAAAGTGCGGAGAGCGAGGAGGGATGAACGGCCATTCAATTGAGTCGGATAGGCAAAACTCGTGAACAGCCTTGACATGCTCGTCACTAAGGAACAGGCGGCTCAGATCTGCCAACTCATTCTTAGCGCCTACAAAGTTTGTCGCATTGTCAGACCAGATCCTTGAAGGTCAAGTGCGAGTCAGGATGAACCGTTTTAGGGCGTTTAGAAACGATATTGTAGACAAATCCTTTACAAGCTCTAAGTGCACTGCCTTTGTAGCGAAGCATATTAACAGGCTAATGTAGCATTTACCGGGTGGCCTGTTGCGCACTTCGCTCTTGTAGAAGAATGGTCCACAGTAATCAACGCCAGTGACCATAAAAGGATACGATGTGTCGAGACGATCAGCTGGTAGGTCTGCCATTATGTGCTCTGCCAATCGTGGCTTGGCACCAAAACAGATTGTGCATTTGGCAACAATACTGGAGACTGTTTTACGACCGCCAATGGGCCAATATTGGAGCCAATACGGCGCGAGGTCCAGCATGTAAGTTCCGTTTATGAAAGTGGATTATGATTGCTCGAGTCACAAGATGCTGGCGAGGCAATATTATCGGATGTCGCGCTGAGCAGTCCGACGACGAATTTTTCAGCCGTCCACCGATGCGGAGTAAGTCGAAGTCGTCATAGAATGGCGCGAGAGAGCCCATTGAGCTAGACCGTTTGACAGGCCTTCCTTCCATCAGTGCCTTGTAGTCATCGCCAAGAGTAGCCATTTGCACTGACCGCAGCAACAGATGCGTGCCATGATGGATTCGATTTACAAACTTGTAAATGTAAGCAAAGACGCGTTGCAGCTTGGAGAACGAGTTGATGAACTTGCAGCCAATCGAGAGATCAAGTTGCGCTGCAGTTCCGAGTACACCTTGACTGAAACAATCTCAGCGTGAGTAGGCATACTAAAACAGAAAAGTTCTGACTGGAGAGTGGCTTTAACAGCAATTAATACCCCACCACCTCGAGTCGGCCGATTATTTCTATGTAAAATAAAATTATTCAAAAAAACTTCAAAATCAGATATGGTTGAATTTAACCATGTTTCTGAAAATGCGATTATATCCGAACCGAAGGAAGTGCTGGCCAGGAAAAGATTTTAAAGCTTTGAAATGAGACCTCTGACATTCTGATAATAAACAGAGACTTGGTCAGAAGACGAAGTTAGTTTTTTGGGGCAGAAATGATACCTTGTATTGAAGGGACTGGAAGGATGGCAGGCTGGTTACGCTTTTTTGGCTTGAACTAGTGAACAATCATGTGTGGAGGCCAAAATTTGGGATCACAAATGATTGGGAATATATCATGTGAAACATTTATTTTTAATGATGACATTTCACGAGGAGTGGGGAAATCAAATTTGGTAATTGACACACTAGCAGAAGATTTGCTAGAAATATAGGCTGCCAATGACTCAGAAGTGGTGTCAGACGACAGTCCAGACACAAAAACTTGCCTACGAGGGGCAACCACAGTTAAGGTAGGAGCTGATGGGGCAACAGGTAATTCAGGATTTGGTGGGGCTAAAGAGGCACCCCCAATTGTTTTTAACAATCTGGGCAAATTTGCGTGCAGGTCTACCTTTGCGGCCAGGAGCTGATGGGGCTGAGGCAGTTTGGCTAACTGGGACAGGTTCAGGTACGGGCACTAATGGGACTATTACTGGTGATAAAACGGGGGTAATTTGGGCAGTCGCTTGGATTGAAGATAAATCCAAGTTGCTAGGCAGGGACAAAAGAGGCGTAGGTGTCTGAACAGACGGAGAGGGCAACTGCAAAAATTGAGGCTCCAATCGCGATTGGTTGGAGACTCGAATTTATATTTGCCAAGCAACTCAAAACTCGAGTCAAAATTACTCGAGAGCTGCTTAGCCACGTTGTTAAATTTTAAGAATTGATTTCTCACAGAATTATACATTCTAGAGAAATTAATTTGCTTGTCGATGCACTCTGGGCACGACCAACGCAATCCGCCGCAGCCCTTCTTGGCAATTGCAGTGTGCAGAGTGTCACAATCACGCCAGTGAGACCTGCACATTTAGCATGCATCATATTTTTACACAGCCAATTAACAAACTGCGGCAGTGCAGAATCATCAGCCTGCTTGAACGTGCAAGGTTTCTTACAGCATGGCATAATAACTACCAGCGTTAAAAGGCAAGCAGCAGTGGCGAGAGCGCAGAGCAAAACAAAACACAGTACAGAGAAGTAGAGCAAGTAAACGCTCGAAAAATAACTATTCGTACACAAACAAATTGTTTGGAGCGAAAAGCAACAGCAAAAATTTGCGAGAGCGCGAAGCACAAGCTGAAATATGCAGCAGCGAACACACGCACAAACAAATGTATGCACAGGGGAGCACCAAATCAAAAGAATCAAAACAGACAATAACAACAACACAGAACTGACGCCGCGTTCAATAAATGCAATTATTAACAGACTTACGCTGCAACAACAGAATAACACTTTGCAAAATTATAAAGCTTTTTAAATAAAAAAACAAAAAATGCCAAATTTAGAAATAAAAGGCAGGATTAGAGCGCAAAAATATATAAAAATCTTGGAGCACAAGTAATATACGTCAATCACTCTCAACTGAGAAGTCTCTCGCGATGTATAATAACTAGCATCCTTAAGATTTTAATTATTGAATTTTTTATTTATACAATCTATTATATGCCGAACTTACCCTGCCAAAGTTTTTATCACCCATCTCCTACCCAAATCTACCAGTTATAATAATGATCTAAACTGAGGCTATATATTTGGGAGCCCACAGCGGAGCTCTGTATAATGAGAGTATAGTTTGACTCTTGTGAGATTGTCTGATACTTCATTTTCGGCGATACAGGAATGACCCAGCACTCAGAAATGTTCAAGCAGTCCAGTCGTAATTAGTAAAGCTTGGGCTGCGGCCAACGAGCCATTTGATATGTGGATTCAAAAGCGCATTGTTGCGGTTAGCTTTTTTTTGAAGATGCAGCCAGTGAAAACAATAAAAATTCACAATACGGGAAAGTTGGGAACACAGATTCGTATGTCAAATAATGTGTAGTTACAAGCCTTTTTGCAACTAATTAATTATCACTGCTTGTGTGCAGCGAAATTCAAAGAATTAAATTTGTTTCCTATGTGGTTATTTGCCGCACAGGGCACTTATTATAATTTACGAAATGTTATAGTGTTTGCTTGGTAGTCAACTCGAAATAGTTGAGCCTCGCTTGCGATAAAACGAAAAACTAATTATATGCAAAACGAACGAAATTAAGCTCCGCTCAGATCGATGGGCAGCGAGCGTCAACTCAGGAGGCAAAGGGCCGACGAAAGAGAGTAGGCAGCAGCTTACAAAGAGCAAACATTATTTGCTCTTAAGCTGTTATTATTATTATTGTCTTCTGTTGTTACTGCACGCAGCCGTCGCTGTTATCTCTACCGGTCACTTGACCAAATATTACCCCACGTTGGAAGGCAAGGGACTTTCAACATCATCCTGGCTCAATGTATGACGAAGATGGCGCTGTCTCCAGATCATCGGGATGCTCTGAAAGTGGAGGTAATGGTCAAGAATTAATAATTGCCGTGATGTGGCAGACGAGCGTGCGCAGCGAATCGAAGTCCAAGATGGAAGGGCCGACAGAGCGATAAAAATGGTACTTCGCAGCCTTCACAGCGGCTTCCCATAGCCCGCCAAAGTGCGGAGAGCGAGGAGGGATGAACGGCCATTCAATTGAGTCGGATAGGCAAAACTCGTGAACAGCCTTGACATGCTCGTCACTAAGGAACAGGCGGCTCAGATCTGCCAACTCATTCTTAGCGCCTACAAAGTTTGTCGCATTGTCAGACCAGATCCTTGAAGGTCAAGTGCGAGTCAGGATGAACCGTTTTAGGGCGTTTAGAAACGATATTGTAGACAAATCCTTTACAAGCTCTAAGTGCACTGCCTTTGTAGCGAAGCATATTAACAGGCTAATGTAGCATTTACCGGGTGGCCTGTTGCGCACTTCGCTCTTGTAGAAGAATGGTCCACAGTAATCAACGCCAGTGACCATAAAAGGATACGATGTGTCGAGACGATCAGCTGGTAGGTCTGCCATTATGTGCTCTGCCAATCGTGGCTTGGCACCAAAACAGATTGTGCATTTGGCAACAATACTGGAGACTGTTTTACGACCGCCAATGGGCCAATATTGGAGCCAATACGGCGCGAGGTCCAGCATGTAAGTTCCGTTTATGAAAGTGGATTATGATTGCTCGAGTCACAAGATGCTGGCGAGGCAATATTATCGGATGTCGCGCTGAGAAGTCCGACGACGAATTTTTCAGCCGTCCACCGATGCGGAGTAAGTCGAAGTCGTCATAGAATGGCGCGAGAGAGCCCATTGAGCTAGACCGTTTGACGGGCCTTCCTTCCATCAGTGCCTTGTAGTCATCGCCAAGAGTAGCCATTTGCACTGACCGCAGCAACAGATGCGTACCATGATGGATTCGATTTACAAACTTGTAAATGTAAGCAAAGACGCGTTGCAGCTTGGAGAACGAGTTGATGAACTTGCAGCCAATCGAGAGATCAAGTTGCGCTGCAGTTCCGAGTACACCTTGACTGAAACAATCTCAGCGTCAGTAGGCATCTAAAACAGAAAAGTTCTGACTGGAGAGTGGCTTTAACAGCAATTAATACCCCACCACCTCGAGTCGGCCGATTATTTCTATGTAAAAAAAATTATTCAAAAAAACTTTAAAATCAGATATGGTTGAATTTAACCATGTTTCTGAAAATGCGATTATATCCGAATCGAAGGAAGTGCTGGCCAGGAAAAGATTTTTAAGCTTTGAAATGAGACCTCTGACATTCTGATGATGAATAGAGACTTGGTCAGAAGACGAAGTTAGTTTTTTGGGGCAGAAGTTATACCTTGTATTGAAGGGACTGGAAGGATGGCAGGCTGGTTACGCTTTTTTGGCTTGAACTAGTAAACAATCATGTGTGGAGGCCAAAATTTGGGATCACAAATGATTGGGAATATATCATGTGAAACATTTATTTTTAATGATGACATTTCACGAGGAGTGGGGAAATCAAATTTGGTAATTGACACACTAGCAGAAGATTTGCTAGAAATATAGGCTGCCAATGACTCAGAAGTGGTGTCAGACGACAGTCCAGACACAAAAACTTGCCTACGAGGGGCAACCACAGTTAAGGTAGGAGCTGATGGGGCAACAGGTAATTCAGGATTTGGTGGGGCTAAAGAGGCACCCCCAATTGTTTTTAACAATCTGGGCAAATTTGCGTGCAGGTCTACCTTTGCGGCCAGGAGCTGATGGGGCTGAGGCAGTTTGGCTAACTGGGACAGGTTCAGGTACGGGCACTAATGGGACTATTACTGGTGATAAAACGGGGGTAATTTGGGCAGTCGCTTGGATTGAAGATAAATCCAAGTTGCTAGGCAGGGACAAAAGAGGCGTAGGTGTCTGAACAGACGGAGAGGGCAACTGCAAAAATTGAGGCTCCAATCGCGATTGGTTGGAGACTCGAATTTATATTTGCCAAGCAACTCAAAACTCGAGTCAAAATTACTCGAGAGCTGCTTAGCCACGTTGTTAAATTTTAAGAATTGATTTCTCACAGAATTATACATTCTAGAGAAATTAATTTGCTTGTCGATGCACTCTGGGCACGACCAACGCAATCCGCCGCAGCCCTTCTTGGCAATTGCAGTGTGCAGAGTGTCACAATCACGCCAGTGAGACCTGCACATTTAGCATGCATCATATTTTTACACAGCCAATTAACAAACTGCGGCAGTGCAGAATCATCAGCCTGCTTGAACGTGCAAGGTTTCTTACAGCATGGCATAATAACTACCAGCGTTAAAAGGCAAGCAGCAGTTGCGAGAGCGCAGAGCAAAACAAAACACAGTGCATAGAAGTAGAGCAAGTAAACGCTCGAAAAATAACTATTCGTACACAAACAAATTGTTTGGAGCGAAAAGCAACAGCAAAAATTTGCGAGAGTGCGATGCACAAGCTGAAATATGCAGCAGCGAACACACGCACAAACAAATGTATGCACAGGGGAGCACCAAATCAAAAGAATCAAAACAGACAATAACAACAACACAGAACTGACGCCGCGTTCAATAAATGCAATTATTAACAGACTTACGCTGCAACAATAGAATAACACTTTGCAAAATTATAAAGCTTTTTAAATAAAAAAACAAAAAATGCCAAATTTAGAAATAAAAGGCAGGATTAGAGCGCAAAAATATATAAAAATCTTGGAGCACACGTAAAATACGTCAATCACTCTCAACTGAGCAGTCTCTCTCGCGATGTATAATAACTATATATATTGAATTTTTTATTTATACAATCCATTATATGCCGAACTAACCCTGCCAATGTTTTTATCACCCATCTCCTATCCAAATCTACCAGTTATAATAATGATCTAAACTGAGGCTATATATTTGGGAGCCCACAGCGGAGCTCTGTATAATGAGAGTATAGTTTGACTCTTGTGAGATTGTCTGATACTTCATTTTCGGCGATACAGGAATGACCCAGCACTCAGAAATGTTCAAGCAGTCCAGTCGTAATTAGTAGAGCTTGGGCTGCGGCCAACGAGCCATTTGATATGTGGATTCAAAAGCGCTTTATTGCGGTTAGCTTTTTTTTGAAGATGCAGCCAGCGAAAACAATAAAAATTCACATTACGGGAAAGTTGGGAACACAGATTCGTGTATCAAATAATGTGTAGTTACAAGCCTTTTTGCAACTAATTAATTATCACTGCTTGTGTGCAGCGAAATTCAAAGAATTATATTTGTTTCGAATGTTATAATGTTTGCTTGGCAGTCAACTCGAAATAGTTGTGCCTCGCTTGCGATCAAACGAAAAACTAATTATATGCAAAACGAACGAAATTAAGCTCCGCTTAGATCGATGGGCAGCGAGCGTCAACGCAGCAGGCAAAGGGCCGACGATAGAGAGTAGGCAGCAGCTTACAAAGAGCAAACATTATTTGCTCTTAAGCTGTTATTATGATTATTGTCTTCTGCTGTTACTGCACGCAGCCGTCGCTGTTATCTCTACCGGTCACTTGACCAAACATTCTCCCCCCGTTGGAAGGCAAGGGACTTTCAATATCATCCTGTTTTGGCAGCAAACACAGCTTTCGTACGGCTCTGCGTATGACTCCAGTCGCAGTCTAAAGCACTGCAACTCTAGATACCCCATCAGATCCCGAGGTCAGCTCTAGCACTCTAGCTAATGGCCACTTCAGCGGCGGTAGGTTCTCATCCTTTAAAAGGACGAGATCGTTGATATAGAGTCCTGGCCGAGGAGTGCGCCATTTGGAGCGCTGTTGAAGAAGCGTTAAATACTCTTCGCGCCAACGGGCCCAAAATACTTGGAGGTATGTGACGCGCTGAAAATAGTTAAGCCGATTGAAATTAAGCTTCCTTAGATCAGGCTCAATGTATGACGAAGATGGCGCTGTCCCCAGATCATCGGGATACTCTGAAAGTGGAGGTAATGGTCGAGAATTAATAATTGCCGTGATGTGGCAGACGAGCGTGCGCAGCGAATCGAAGTCCAAGATGGAAGGGCCGACAGAGCGATACAAATGGTACTTCGCAGCCTTCACAGCGGCTTCCCATAGCCCGCCAAAGTGCGGAGAGCGAGGAGGGATGAACGACCATTCAATTGAGTCGGATAGGCAAAACTTTGATCGATAGGTACACAGGAGGCAGGCCACTCTTCCTTTTCTTTGCAGCTCGGGCCATGGGCCCATAACGGAGACCTGGAGAGCACATTGGGCAGCGCTCCTCGTAAAATTATATCCGCCGGGCTTAATTCAGTGGGAATATGATGCCATTCCATGCCAGTGGTGAGCTCTTGGATGGCTGCGACCCGATTGGAAACGAAAATATTGAATTTGGAAGCATCATTGCGAATCCAAGCCAAAACTACAGCAGAGTCTGACCAACAGTAATAACGACAGTTAAACACTTTCAGTTGGTAGATTTCGCTGAGAAGTTCAGCCAATAATGCAGCTCCGCAGATTTCCAGCTTTGGTACAGTGATGGTTTTCACTGGCGCGACACGCGACTTGGAACACAAGAGACCTACGCTTGTGTTGCCATGGCCTTTTGAAACTGTATAGACGCATGCTCCATAAGCGTTCAGACTGGCATCACAAAATCCGTGAATCTCAACTATGCTGTCTGATGAGAATGCACGACGGGGATACTGGAATTGCTGAGTATGCTCAAAATCAGCGCAGAAGTTGACCCAGGCTGTGCTTAAGTGTACAGGCAAGCTCTCATCCGAGTCCAGTTTTTCTCTCCGGAGATCCTGTATACAAATTTTTTATTTTGTTTTAGATTTTAGATTTTGTTATTACAGGACCGACAAGACCAAGGGCGTCGTAAAAACGAGCAATTGAGGACAGGATTGATCGTTTTGTCAGTCTCGAGGGTAGCCTCAGTGGAGAAAATGAAAAAAGTAAACAGTCTGAGGCGGGATCCCAAACGAGGCCTAACGTTTTCGTGATATCGCTGCCATCGTTGAACTTAAGCAGCGATTCTCTATCCTCTTCCGGTATGTTTTGGAGTGCAGTAGCGTCGCTAGAACAGCATTTTCGCAGCTTAAAGTTGCCCTTGGCGAGTAGTCCAGACGTTTGCTTCAATATCTCAACTGCTTCTTGAACACAGCTACCACCAGAGATGAGATCATCCACGTAGAAATCCCTTTTAATAATGTCAGCGCCAATAGGGAATGCTTTCTGCTCATCCATGGCCAGTTGGTACATAGCCCGCACTGAGAGAAACGATGCTGGTTTTGTGCCGTAGGTGACGGTGTCTAATTTGTAAATCTGTATCTTCTGATGCTGAGAATCACGCCACAGGATACATTGAAGATAGCTGTCTGCTGGTTCGACTCGTACGCATCGATAAATTTTGCATATGTCGCCTGTGAGGCGACTGCAAATGTACGAAAACGCATCAGTATCGAAAACAGTTTCGGTTGGATGGTAGGACCTGCCATCAGTACATCATTCAGCGAGTGTCCAGAAGTAGGAGCTGCCGAACCATCAAACACGACCCTTAGCTTGGTGGTAGTGCTATCCTCCTTCAGCACGCATTGATGTGGCAGATAGTATTTGCATTGGCCCAGTGCAGCTAAGCTAACAAGTGACATATGATTTAAGTCAAGATATTCCTTGATAAATACTGCATACTGGGTTTTCAAATTTGGATTGCGGTCTAGTTTCCTTTCTAAATTAAGGAATCGGCGAAGCGCCTGTTGATAGGAGTCACCCAGCTGATCCATGCTTAGTCGAAGCGGTAAACGAACTGAATACTCGCCAGTCGGCAGACGTATAAAATTGGCCTGAAGGTGTGTCTCGCAGTCACGCTCTTCCCTGTTTGGTGATGACTCAGGCTCGGTGCAAGATTCCAGCTCCCAAAACCGACGGATTAATTCGTCAATCTGTGCATTCGTCTGCAGATGCGAGTCTACCAGCAGATCTGGATTCATCACTGAGCGCCTAGCTACGAGCGATGATTTTCCTGCATGTGGAGCACCTCCAGTCGCGACCCAACCAAAGCGAGTCTTTTGCAGTTTCGGCAGTCCAGCAGCTAGTTTAATCTGGCCAACGCAGAGCAGATCGAAAAACAGACTGGCTCCGATCAACATGTCAATTTGCTGAGATTTGACGAATTCAGGATCAGCTAGTTGTATGTTTGACGGAATATTCCATGATGCAGGGTCAAGAGTGAAGCCAGGTTGATTATCGGTGATGGATGGTGCAATCAATGCCGGGATGCATGTGGAGTACTCAGACACTCGAGATTGAACATTGATGTTTACCGAAAAGCCATCTGACGAAAACGCTGCATCACCAATGCCAGAGACGACTGCTGTGGACTTGAATTTGCGCAGCTGGAGCTGATGAGCAAGACGAGAGGTGATGATGTGCAATTGCGACCCAGAGTCGAGCAACGCACGGCAGAGCACCAACGAGCCAGCGCGTTTTTTTACATTGATGACGGCAGTGGCAAGTAGGACAACATCGTGCTTAAGATGCTGGTCGATGGGGAGTGTCGACGATAAAGTTGCCGCCAGGATATTTTGAGATGAGGGATAACTTTCGGCTTCTTGGGCATTGTGTGAGCTAGAAGCAGCGCTGTGACTGCTTGGGTTGCCAAGATGCAACAGGCTATGATGTTTGCTTCCACAGACTCTGCAAGTGCTGGAGCCGCAGACTCTCAGCTGATGTCCCCTTTGCAATTTAGGCAATTAAGGCACAGCGCAAGCCGTTTGGCTTCATGAAGGCGCAGCGAGGCCGATAATTTTGCGAATTGCAAACATTTATAAATGGAGTGGCCTGCGGCTTCACAAAATACACATGCATTTGTTCCATTCTTAGTCACCACAAACGTTCTTCTACTACTGTTGTTCTGGCCCACCTAGGAGCCAGGCGTGTACATTGCCGTCGCGTGATTCGCATTTTCCAGCCTTTGGCAACGCTTCTCGATGAAGGCTGTAAGCCGCTCACATGATATGGTGTGACGTCCAACGGCGCATCATTCTCGCAGCTAGCTTGCGTGGCGCTATCTAGTTTTTGCAGCAGTGTGTGTACTATGATACAGCCGGCGATCTGTGACACACTGCCCATCGATTTTAACGCACGGTAATAAGAGTTGACCTAATCTGAGAATTCGCGCATTTGTGTCGTCGCACGCTTATCCACCTTTCTTAAACCCAAAATGTCAGCAATATGTGCCTGAAAAACAAGACGCTTGTTATTAAAACGCTTATCAAGTAGTTCTAAAGCGGCAGCATAATTAGTGTTTGACATTTCCAACGAGCGAATTGTATCCAGCGCTGTTCCTTTAATTCATGACCGTAGATGCTGAATTTTTTCAATGTTGGTCAAATACGGATCCTTATCAATGACCGTGGTGAACATATTCGAGAAATCAGACCATTCTGTGTAGCCTCCACTAAACTCCGGCAATTTAAGTTGAGGCAATCGAGAGTGGTTTGGAACAACAAACGTAGAGCGCGGATCATCGGCTGCGGCTGAATTGAAAGTGAAGCAATGTGGAATCTGCTGGATCTTGCTTCGATTTCCGCGCTCGCGATGAAGGGACACTCGTAGCCGCCTAATAGTTGACTCAAAACTTGACTGAAGATCCTCTTCAATGCTGGCCTGACTCACATCCAACAAACTATCATGTAATCTTGCAGCTCGTAGTCATCAACATCACGAAGTCGCGCGGGATCAAGTTCAGAGGACAATCTATTGGCTCGATCACTTAAATTCTTAATCTTTACTTTAAGAACTGCATCCTGTGTTCCAACCGCCACTTGATTAGCTGATGTCGCCTAATTTTCATTTGGGGGTCACCAAAATGTGTAGTTACAAGCCTTTTTGCAACTAATGAATTATCACTGCTTGTGTGCAGCGAAATTCTAAGAATTATATTTGTTTCCAATGTATTTATTTGCCGCACAGGGCACTTATTATAATTTACGAAATGTTATAATGTTTGCTCGGCAGTCAACTCGAAATAGTTGTGCCTCGCTTGCGATCAAACGAAAAACTAATTATATGCAAAACGAACGAAATTAAGCTCCGCTCAGATCGATGGGCAGCGAGCGTCAACGCAGCAGGCAAAGGGCCGACGATAGAGAGTAGGCAGCAGCTTACAAAGAGCAAACATTATTTGCTCTTAAGCTGTTATTATGATTATTGTCTTCTGCTGTTACTGCACGCAGCCGTCGCTGCGTCGTTATCTCTAGCGGTCACTTGACCAAACAAATAATATCAAAGCTGTATTCCGCGAAGAAGGCACTGTTATGGAGATGGATATTGAAAATCTGCTCAATTTCTTTTTGAAAATGTTTGCTATTCAAAATTTATAACTTACTAGCGGGTATATTCCGGTCTTTGACGTGGCAAGTTTAATGCTTCGACTGTTATACATAATAACCAACCATCCAACATAAAGATGGGACAGCTAGAATAAATGTTGGTATTTTAATACGTTTTAGTCCCCGTCAAGGTCGTTTCTGTTCGGGTCCGAGACTAGCTCATTTGCTAAGAGAACAAGAGATAAATATATGCCATATGCTTTGTGAAATTGAATAGTAATGCCGTTTTTTATTTCACTCCCACCTCAGGATACTGTTTTGGCCTTCTTTCAGTGCTCTTAATTATCTCTCAATAATGTCTATACATTTTTTAAATGTATGTGTGTATGTATTCCGCACAAGCAACAATGAGCACAAATTGAATTCTTGTCAAATTTCGGTTCCATTTCTTCCCTTTTGATCAAAGAGATTGCCACGTTGATGCGAAATTCTTGCAATTTAGCTCGTTATTGTTGGTAGGGATACCCAAGCGTTGGTATGTGCGCATGAAAATTGATCGGGTCGTCCATGTTCGCACAGTAACAACAGTTTGAATATGGATACAAGCATTTATGCGTTTGTGAGCCTGTAGCTTGCCAGCCTATTCGATGCTAATTGTGATCTATTTGGATGGTGTTGCATTTGACATATCGACAATATCGATATTGGCCGTAATTGTCGATCTGCTGGTAAATTTTGCATCATTTGAGTTAGCAGACGAGGTTTGCATTTAAAGAAACGGATGCATGTTCTCGCTATCTGACGACAGACCTGTTGAGCGTTAATAAGCCAAAGTCGCTAACGAAAAAGACTCACGACTGCTAGCATGATAATTCGTCAAATGCAGGTATTTAATAAAGCTTCTAGCGAACACATAAGCAAACACTCTTAGCAGCCTGTCATGCGATGAGGAACTATCGATAGTTTTCAAGATATCTGATCAGTCTACAGCTGTTTTGCGTACTTCTAAGGTACGCATCTCGTCTTTCATCAGATGCTGGTTAACTTGCCAGGATGCTCTTGGTTCCTTTAAAAATGAAGGCCGTTGGTGTTATAATTTAATAGTTTTGTTGGTTTAAAATCATTAGTTTTATTAGAATAAGATCGTAGCTTGGTAACAGAGAAGGAACCGTTGGTATTATAGTTTAATAATTTTGTTAGCTGTTAGCGTCAACAGAATAAAAGCATAGTGAATTAAGGGCAAGAAGCCACGTAGCCATCAAGGGCGTTATTTAAGTTTAAATGTAGACGCCGGCCGCCGCACCAACCGTGCTTTGCTGGTCAGTTACTCAACACTGAGTTCGAGAGCGCAACTTCAATTCCGAGGCGAAGAGCGAAAGCTGCGAGGTGAAGTTGCGAAAGCTCGCGGCGAGGTTGAGCCACCGAAGCAGGCACACGGTTCGAGCGTCAGGGTGAGTACTTGCGTGTCAAGGAAAGGTAAGAAGAGAAGGCTTAGAGTGTGCAGCAGAGCGCTAGGGATGCGAACAGTGCGGCCGGGCCGCACTAAGCGAAACTTAGGGAAATCGTGTAGGGTAGTGCGTAGGAAGTGAATATGAGTTAAATGAAGTTAGTAATGAAAGTCGATTAGTTTTTTTTATTTCCTATTAAACCTAGCCTCGAACACCGGAGCTAGCCGATGTTCATAACATAACCTCTTTCATAACCTAGGGAGCAGTTGGTGCGAGGCTACGGTCCGGTAGTGTAGGTGGTGCAAGGCTACGGCCCAGTAGTGTAGGCGTTGTAGAAATAGCAAGAGATATGATTTGGTCGAAGCACTTCTTCTTCATGTGCGGTGAAAAGCTGAATTCGTCGGTGCAGTCGGCGAAAGCAAAAGCAATAAATAAAACGGAGTGAACAATAAGAACGGACAAGTACGAGTTAAATGAAGGACGGCGGTCAAAGGAAAAATAAAGAAGAGAAAACGAAGTCAACAATGAAACAATAAGAAGCATGTAAGAGGTTCTAGTCGGGAGCTCCCGACTAGGGAATACCCTGAACCCTCTTATTCGAACACCAAATGGAGCTCGTTTGAATTAATAGAGATAAATTAAAAAAAAAAGTTCCTTTGGCAGGGCTGAACTCACAACTGACCGCATATTTACTTTCTTCGGTAGGACTCGAACTCGCGACAGACCGCACCACTTGCCACTGCATCTATTCAACATCCACACTAATAATTGAGTATTATTGAGAAAAAAAACAATTAAAATAGCAGCACAGAAAACAATCGCAGTGAAGACAGAATTCGAAGCAGACGCGCATGAATGTGTGTGTGTACAGTGTACAGTGTACACTGTACATGTATATATACATTTTTGCAAATTGCGTCGCAACACGTGCGCAGTCAAAATATCGAAAAATAAAACAAAAACCGATCTTAATGAAATTTTCTACAGTATATCTTATTGCACCATAGAATATTTGTGTATTCTCAAAAAGTCAATTGCATTTAACTTGGGGCTTAAATTAGTTGGCAATACAAGTTGGGTTATTAACTTGATTTATAGCTCTGGGGTGGTAGCAGGGAGGTGGCGATAGGTCTAAAATGAAAGATACTTGACATATATATAATATTCTAGAAGCAACATATCAAGTTTGGTGATTCTAGCTCTTATTATTTACCCAATTTGCTATAAAAACAGAATGTCGATATCGATTTTTACCGATTGCTTGGAAACGGGGTAAGTTATCGATTATCGGAAACTCGACCTGCGCAGGCACTAGGAGCACCTATATCTAAAATTTGAGCTCTCTAGCTCTTATAGGTTCTGAGATCATTGCGATCATACATACGGACGGACGGACAGACAGACGGACATGGCTGGATCGACTCGGCTATTGATGCTGATCAAGAATATATATACTTTATGGGGTCGGAGATGCTTCCTTCTGCCTGTTACATACATTTACATTTTGCACAAATACAATATACCCTTCTTACCCATTTTTAATGGGTTCAGGGTATAAAAAATAGTGGATAAACAAGTGTAAAGTAAAAATGAAAAAAATTACAGAACAACTGTAAAGTGACTGCGAGTGATCAACGAAACTGTTACAGCGATGTTGTTTAAGTTTTTTTTTTATTTATGTTTTTTATTTTCTTTTATTTTTGGTGGAGTGATAAAGACAAAGAAAAAACGAGAAAGAAGGGCTATCTTCGGCACGCCGAAGATTTAATACCCTTGCAGACCCAACCTTTTAATGCCGAGAAAATGGTTAAGGCCGAGTTTGGTCAAGGTATATTGATAAACAAAAAAAAGGCTTTTAATCAAAAACCGATGTAAATAAGATTTAGCAAAAATGAAGGGAGCATAGTGAAATCTTTAAATGCCGTGTTTAATGGCAAAATCATGAAAAACAAAAAATTCTCCATACAAAAACTTAATAATATGATATAGTGGTCCGATCTTAATACGATTTTGCATATATATGAGGAGCATAGTAAAACTAATAAATGCCGAGTTTGGTTAAGATATCTTGAAAAACAAAATGTTTTTTCATACAAAAACTTAATTTTCGATAGATCGTTCCTATGGCAGCTATATGATATAGTGGTCCGATCTTAATAGGATTTTGCATATATATGAGGAGCTTAGTAAAACTAATAAATGCCGAGTTTGGTCAAGATATCTTGACAAACAAAATGTTTTTTCATACAAAAACTTAATTTTCGACCGATAGTTCCTATGGCGGCTATATGATATAGTGGTCCGATCTTAATAAAATTTTGCATATATATGAGGAGCATAGTAAAACTAATAAATGTCGAGTTTGGTCAAGATATCTTGATAAACAAAAGGTTTTTTCATACAAAAACTTAATTTTCGACCGATCGTTCCTATGGCAGCTATATGATATAGTGGTCCGATCTTAATAGGATTTTGCATATATATGAGGAGCTTAGTAAAACTAATAAATGCCGAGTTTGGTCAAGATATCTTGACAAACAAAATGTTTTTTCATACAAAAACTTAATTTTCGACCGATCGTTCCTATGGCGGCTATATGATATAGTGGTCCGATCTTAATAGAATTTTGCATATATATGAGGAGCATAGTAAAACTAATAAATGTCGAGTTTGGTCAAGATATCTTGATAAACAAAATGTTTTTTCATACAAAAACTTAATTTTCGACCGATCGTTCCTATGGCAGCTATATGATATAGTGGTCCGATCCAGCTGGTTTTGACATATGTGCTGCGTGCAACAGAAATAGGGACTTCTGCAAAGTTTCATTAAGATAGCTTTAAAACTGAGGGACTAGTTCGCATAGAAACAGACAGACGGACAGACGGACAGACGGACATGGCTATATCGACTCGGCTGTTGATGCTGATCAAGAATATATATACTTTATGGGGTCGGAGATGTCTCCTTCTATGCGTTACACATTTCACGACAAAATTATAATACCCTCTGCAAGGGTATAATGAACGAGAAAGAAAGTCTATCTTCGGCACGCCGAAGATCTAATACCCTTGCAAACCCAACCTTTTAATGCCGAGCAAAAGGTTAATGCTGAGTTTGGTCAAGGTATCTTGATAAGCAAAAAAGGCTTTTAATCAAAAACCTAGTTTTCGACCGATCGTTCTTATGGCAGATATATGATATAGTAGTCCGATGTAAATAAGATAAGATGAAGAGAGCATAGTGAAATCTTTAAATGCCGTGTTTAATCGAAATATCCTGAAAGACAAAAAAAATGTCCATACAAAAACTTAATTTTCGACCGATCGTTCCTAAAGGCTTTTGCATATATATGAGGAGCATAGTAAAACTAAAGAATGCCGAGTTTTGTCAAGGTATCTTGATAAACAAAATCTTTTTCATACAAGATCATACTTTTAGACCGACCGTTCCTATGACAGCTATTTGCTTTAGTGGTCCGATCTTAATAGGATTTTGCATATATATGAGGAGCATAGTAAAACTAATAAATGCCGAGTTTGGTCAAGTTATCTTAAAAAACAAAATGTTTTTCATACAAGATCCTACTTTTCGACCGATCGTGCAGCAGAAAGAGGGACTTCTGCAAAGTTTCATAAAGATAGCTTTAAAACTGAGAGACTAGTTCGCATAGAAACAGACAGACGGACATGGCTATATCGACTCGGCTGTTGATACTGATCAAGAATATATATACGTTATGGGGTCGGAGATGTCTCCTTCTATGCGTTACACATTTCACGACAAAATTATAATACCCTCTGCAAGGGTATAATAAAATAAAGTAAATAAATAAATCAACGGAACCAGTGGAGCAGCAAAGGCGATAGAAAGCAACGCTGGCTACAGAGAAGGGCAGAAGCAAGTAAGAAATACTTGAAATGGAAGCAGGTGAGTGCCAAAATCCGGGGGTATCCGTGCGCTGGATCCACCAGCGGCGCAGGGAGGCGCTGGCGGCGATCGCCCATGAGTTCGGGCTGGAAAAGGAGTTACGCAAGCGTGGAGGAGTTACGCAAGCGGCTATCCACTTACGTGTAGGATGGCGGTCATTCCTCTGGAATTTGGGAGCGGCTTGCCGAATTAGAGTCCCAGTATGCCAAAACGTTAGAGCTATCCTGGGACGTCCCACCCGACGTTTGCGGACGGCCTCGTCAGAAATCGGAGTCCGACCGAGCTCACAACTGTAGCCGTTACGGGTGTAGGGGCGGTTCATGACGTCTGAAGAGATGGAGCCCGCTGAACAGCATTGATCGACGCAGAGATAGGGCAAACCTCTTTGGAACCGAGTAATGTTCCTTATACTGCCAGGCCATATCCTCAGTCGGAGGTTAGGCCACTTGCGAACGTTCCAGAACAAATCCGCAAGTGGGGTATGAGGTATGATGGCTGCTCCGTCCCCCTTGGTTTCCTAGAGAACTTGGTAGAGTGCGCCATTACTTATGGTGTTGCTCTTGATCGATTGCCTCGGGCAATGAGTGAGCTGTTCTGCGACAAAGCCGCTCGTTGGTTCATGAGTAGTGGATTGAGGGATGTGCCATGGTCAGTATTTTGGAGGGGTTTCTTGGAGTTCTTTCTGCCACCGCGTTACTTCGAGAGGCTTGAGGACGAAATCCGATCCCGCCGGCAGCGCGTGGGGGAGGAGTTCAAGGAATACCTGATAGAGCTGAGGGCTCTAATGCATCACGCCAGATACGAGCCGGCGCAGGAGTTGCACCGGATATACGAGAATGCCGCTCCGAATACAGGCTCTATGTTGAACGGCAAGAACCCTTGTCTCAGCTGACGCAGATGGCTGTGGAGTATGAGACGGTCATGAGGCAGAGGGAAGAACACTCGGGAAGTAAGTCAGGAAGTCAAGTGGCCATGGGTTTGAGTAGCGCAGAATGTGAGAGGACGGTACAGCCCACGTGGGGACACCTCAGCCCATTCCGGTCTACTCCCAACTGGTCCGGAGTGACCATTATGGATGGAAGGGTCTCCGCCCCGCTAGCAATGGCCCCTGTCGTAGGTTCGCAAAGGAGGGGCACTTTGCCAGGGAGTGTCACAACGCACACAACATGTTCTGCTGGGTGTGTGGGAACCGGGGTAGGAGTAGCCAGGATTATTGCCGCCGCTTGGAGACGGGAAACGGCGTCGCCGAGGTAAGGATCGGGTCAGTGCCGACACACACGGGACCAAGCAATAGGACACTCGCTGAAGGTGGACGGTGGCCAAATCGTCGCTACAGTGGAAATTGGCGGGCGAGCGATGCCTGCACCAATCGACACTGAAGCCACTAGCAGTTTCATGATTGAGGACTGCGTACGCAAGTGGGTGATCGTCTGGCAGACACCCGTCTACGTCTACGCAGGATGTAGGGAAGGCATTGTGGTTAGACGTTGGCCTAGCGGGGAAGGTGATCAGCATGTCGATTCTCATAATGCCCTCGATGTTAGACCACGTCATCCAGGCAATGGATTTCTTGGATGCAATGGGCACTACAATGCGCTGCGGCAAGGCAGAACTGGTCTTAGAGACGGTGATGGCGCCGGTCGCGAGGCCTGGGACAAGAGAAGAGCCGAAAGAAGGCCTCACGCGTCAAGAAGTGGGAGTGCCTGCTTGGCAACCAATGGCAAGAGATACGAGCTAGAAGCCGAATGAAGGCCTCCCAGGTCATGGAAGGGGAGCACCTGCTCGGACACAGAAGAGACGTTCACCACCGTCGAGGGAAGTTCAACGTAGTGGCCGATGCACTATCAAGGCGTCCCTATTCCGTGAAGTGCTGCAAAGTCTTCCAGAAGTTCAAGATCGAACAACTCAAACCGACTGCGCGCATGCTGACGAGACAGGTAGCAGAGCCGATGGCGGTACTCTGCGCCGACTTCGTCGGGCCCCTTCCACGGTCGAAACATGGAACATAATGTTACCACTCAGGAGGGCTACTTCCGCGCACTTGCAGATGGCGTTTCGAGAGAGAATTTTGAGCAGGTTCGGGGTGCTCAAGAAGTAGCCGTTAGGGCCCGCTATACACATGAAGGCACCCGTCGCCGCTCGCCACAAGGATATGGGAGAGGCTTGGTCCGAGGAAGAGGACATCGTCGGGTGGGACACCAGCCTGGAGTCGGTACTCGACAAGGAGGCTGGCCTTAGTTCAGAGGCTGTCTCATAAAGTGCCGGCCCGGAGGTCGCGCCGAGGGGCTCTACGCTGACAAAGACCGCCATAAACCCCACCGGGAACCCCTTGTCTGAATTCACCCTTCTGTCATCGGGCGTAGTAGACCTCATCGCGAGAGAGATGAGGATCCGCCGGTTCCGATGTCGACGAACCCGCTTCCACGTGTCGGAAGGAGACCAGTCGTACAGCGTCACTTTGAACGCTTTGAACACCAGATGTGACATCACCGTCATCTGCTTGAAGCAAGGGGGGGTGTGACTTGGCTATTTGGGTCAGCCGCGTTATAATTTAATAGTTTTGTTAGCTTATAATCATTAATTGTATTAGAATAAGATAGTAGCTTGGTAAGAGGGAAGGATCCGTTGGTATTATAGTTTAATAATTTTGTTAACTGTTAGCGTCAACAGAATAAGAGCATAGTGAATTAAGGGCAAGAAGCCACGTAGCCATCAAGGGCGTTATTTAAGTTTAAATGTAGACGCCGGCCGCCGCAGCAACCGTGCGTTGCTGGTCAGTTGCTCAACACCGAGTTCGAGAGCGCAACTTCAATTCGGAGGCGAAGAGCGAAAGCTCCGAGGGGAAGTTGCGAAAGCTCGCGGCGAGGTTGAGCGACCGAAGCAAGCAAACGGTTCGAGCGTCAGGGTGAGTACTTGCGTGTCAAGGAAAGGTAAGAAGAGGAAACTTAGAGTGTGCAGCCTCCATCACAGCAAATTAACAAATATCCTGTAACATGCTGGTCCTGTTAAGATTGAGAGTTGTAGCCCGGCCAGTAGCTTCCTTACAAACTGAATCAAACTCTGCGGTATAGACTCATCCCAGTCTAACTTGTAAGGCCAGAGTTCGTAGAGTAGGATTTTTGCCTTGATTATTAACAGGCCAATTGGGTCCATGCATGTATCGTCTAGCTTGAATTGAAAAGCATCTTCATTCGGAAACCACATCACGCCAAGTATGTTGGATGTGTCAGACTCTAAGATCGTTTTCGGCTTGGCTGGGCAAAACTCAGAAAAATTCAAAAAACCATTTGGTTAGTTCAAAACCTGCTCTTCAAGTAATTGCGACATTTCAGACTTAATCGTCTGAAGGTTCTCTACGCATGTAGTCAGTAAGTCATCCACATAAAAGTCTCGATCATCTTACTAAGCTTTGTTTAACACCGTATTGCCAAAAATGGCAATGCGTAGTACCGTTAGTTGAAGTGTTTAACCTGAGGGACCTCAAAGAGTCAGATGGGTTCTTTCTTCACACTACGCACAGAAAATTTTGATATGCTTCATGCACTACCTGCCTATGACCTGCCTATAAATCTTTTGATGTCAGCTATTAATGCATATTTGTGGAGTCTAAATCGAAGCAGAGTCGAATATAGCTACTCTTGAATGGTCGGTCCAACCATAAGAAGGTCATTCATTTGAAGAGATGTGCTTTGTGGCCTTAAAATACACGGATGCAGAATGAAGTGGTGTGGAGTACTTGGAAATTGTACTTGGAAATTGTTCTCGTTGCTAATCGCTGAGGTCACCTAAGTTGGACGGAAAAAAGTTCTAGTGGGATAGCAGGAAATGGATTTTAAGTAACATTGTTGCTCCAGCTTGTAAATTTTTTTTCTTAATTTTTGGAAAACTCATACATAATACGCACTTAAGTTGTTGTCCGAAAATTGTACAGTGACGGAATGCACTTTAACGTGCTTATTCATCTTTTAATGGAGCAAGATTCATCTTTGCGAATACGTGCTTTTTAATTTTTAGGAAAATAGATTTTAGATACACCAAATATATCGACATATTGTCAAAGTTTTAGAGCAGCTCTAGTTTGATTTGCAGTTGTGGTAATATTTTTTATACACGTTCACCGGAAGCGCATATATTCAATATATTCATTATGATTTCTTAAAGTATTTATTTCGGTTTGACTATCCAAAAAATTTGAAAATCGAAACGAATCTTTCAAGAGGAGCACACGTTTTCTTTAATAATGTCTGTGTTCCTTAAAGGATGTTAATTACGTTTTCACCAGTAGATCTTATTGTTATTGCTTTATAATATTCGATTATTCTCAAAAAGAAAATTGCATTAAAAATTGTTACTGAAATGGCTGGGTAGTTAGTTGATTTATTTAGATATCGATTTTTATCGATTGCTCAGAGATCGGACATGTCGCCGATTATCGGAAACAAACTCGTACGGAACGGACCCTAGGAGGACCTACGTTTAAAATTTCAAGAGCCTAGCTCGTACACGTTCAAGGGGAAAAAATAGAATTGTTGCACATTCCCACAGCTTAGAATACAATATAACCGCACATGAATATGTGTGTTCATGTAAATAGAAATTATTGTAATCAACGATAGCTTCCGGGAACAGGTGTCAATATAAGCACACGTTTTCTGTAATAACTTCTGTGTTTCTTTAACGATCTTAATGTAATGTTCAGCAGTAGATCTTACTGTGCAGTATAATATTTATATTTTCTGAAAAAGACATTATCGTTGGGTTGCGTTACCTATAAAATGAAAGATACTTAGTATAGTGTACTAAAAGCACATGTAAAATTTGTTACTTGTTGTTCTTGAAACCTAAAAGATTTTCTCATAAACAGTATTTCGATATCGATTTTCATCGATTGCTTGGAATCGGGGCAAGTTATAGATTTTCGGAACCAAGTCATTAGCTACTATACGTTCTGAGCTCGATGCTTTAATACATACGGATACATGGACAGATAGACGGACGGACAGACAGAGGGATTTAGTTGACTATTGATGCTGTTCAAGAATATATGTATTTTATGGGATCGGAGATACTTGTTACATACATTTTTTTTATTGATTAAAAATAACACAGATTCTTCTTATTCTGCCTGACTGGACCAAAAAATACATGATACGCTGCCGGCACAAAAGGGCTTACCAAAAAACAGAAGGAAGCGCCAACCCATTGAAGAAAATATCTATGTCTCTCGACAAACTAAATCTACTTGTGAGCACAATCACACAATACATACATATGTGTATTTGTAGATTTTGGTTTTTCTCAAAGCTATGCAGTAAGAATGAGATGCACATCAGTACAGAAAGCAATGAGTGAGAGCGAGGCACACTCTTCACATGCATACACACATGTCTCTGGGATCTAAGGAATTCAAAACTATCATACATATATTATGTATCGACCTTCGGCTGAATACGATTCTTACTCGATTTAAAGCCTATATATTGTCTGGTAAGTGGGTAAAGTCATGATTCTAGGTCTTATATGTAATACTTACGAACAGACAGAATACACTTTACTATTGATTCTCAGTACCAATATAAATATGGGGTCGGAGATGTTTTCTTCTATCAGTTGCATACATTCGCACTAAAGCATTATTACCCTTAGAATCATTTTCAATTGGTACAGGATATAAAATGAATCGTAATTGATATCATATTTTTGGGGAACTAATTTCATATTATGTACTGTAGTATTTATTCGTACATATGTGCGTATCCGCTATAATACTTCTTCCTCTCGAAGATGGTGAGGATACGGTTTACAACACGGTGAACCTTCATATCCGCACTAGTGCGTCCTCGGAACATAAAGTAGTAGTGCGTAGTCCTATGGGTCACCAGCCAGAAAACGAGATAGAAGAATTATTTCTAAGACCTTTTGAAAGGTGGCCTATAGGAGGCCTGTTGTATGGGTAATTATCTATGCACCAAGACGAGCAGGGCTCGTTTCAATGGAGACAAAAATCGACGAAAGATGGAAATTTGAATTCCTACTACGTCCTCCTCTATAGATCGGATAACAGAAGGGTTTCCAAAGGTCAGTGTATACGTGGATAATGTTGAACGCTTTTCCTGGCTAGTCAGCCAAAGAACTAAAGATGGGCGTTTCAGTGGCCACCCAGAAGAAAATAGAAACCCAAAGGATTAGAGAACAAGAATATTCTTCTGGTGTCCAGCAGGAATGAAGGTTGAGAGGGCAGAAGTCGGTCAGCAAAGTCAGCAAATACAAGTGCTAGTAGCGAAGAACACAGCAACAGTCCGTAGATGCGGTTAAGTCACGGTGGGAGGGAGGGTGAAATGAATTACCGAGAAGATGATGACTGGCCGCGAAGGCGGGTGGTTGTCTCAATGGACATTTTATCCAAGAAAGCGAAAGGAAGAGCGCTTGTTGAAGTGATTTTTGGGCAATAAAATGTTATAAATACCATGGCCTCACGGAGATGTTCGACCTCCAGGGACTAACGAAAAAGGCCGTTGGCGTTCCAGATAATTATGTAAAGTTCAGAATTAGGCATAAGGCGGACGCAACGACGTGGGGAAAGCAACGAGATCACTACACTGCATCATCTCTAAGGTCGAATGTCTTTTAGGATATCATTATCGACAACATGCGGTCACAACGCAATAGAAACTTATCAACCACAGCCGGGTATGTTGGTGCGTTGACTTCCTGCTGTCTGCAGCTCGTCGATATAACTGAGAAGTCTGTCTTGAACAGGCCAAATTATCAATTGGTCCTTGGGACCAAACCAAACCATACTGGTTAATTTATCTCTCCCCTCTTGTCTTGAAGGCGAAAGAACAATAAGGGGTCCTCCATATCAGGTCTAAGCTGCAGAAAAATAAAATATGCCTACATTGTGTTGCGGAAAGTAAAGCTTGAATAAAGCACCCAAATAAGAGCATTCCTGCGAACAAGCCTATCGCAAAATAAAGTGAAAATGTTGTCATTTGTGCACGAACACCTCCACTAACGTCGAACACTCCGTGTTTGATCGGGCACAAAATCGCACAAAAATGGGGATGGAATGATAGCCCATGGCTTTGGTGAGTGAATTTGATAATGCGCCATCGGACATGTTCTCACTGTTTTCCTATCGAGTTCAATGATTAATATCTTAAACTATGCCTAATAATTTAGAATATGTAAATAAAGTAAGGAAATAATTTTATGTTAGAGTGCTTTAGTCAGAAGTGTTCACTATAGAATACCCTGAACATTCTTCCGTCATACTCAGATGTTAAATTTTTGCTCTTAGTGCCGTAACCAATGTCTAACTCCTCCTTTGTTGTTTCAGTATCATTTATCTGGGACAACGACATTTTTAAAGCCATGAGCAAAGTAGACTTCAACGTGCACACATTTGACCGTTATGCTCCCTTCCTGATCTCTCCGAGCGAATTGCATAAACAATGGCCTGTCCTCTTCCACTATTTTCACCTCGTAGAGCGCATTGCATCGCAAGTGTTCTAATCAAAATGACCTATCGATACTCTAGTTTAAGTAATAACTTAATATATGTGCAAGGCCAATAAGAAATATAAAACCTTTTAGGCTATGGATATGACTCCTCTAAATAGTAGAGAATTGACGGTGATGCCGATAATAAAAGGTGCAACAAATCCGTTTTTATTACCGAGCAATATGAAATGAAAACAAAAATCGACCACAATGAAACTGCTTCCGAATTACATTAATACTTGTTAGTATTAAGCATCAAGTACAAGTATAATATTGTTTTCCTTCGTCTCATAGGATAATATGTTTCTGTCCGTGTGCAATACAAATTAGCGTTCACTACCTACTTAAAACAAGTAGATTTTCGTTTCGGTCAAAACGAATATACGAATTTTTCGATAGCGTTTTAGAAGAAATTTTTGTAAGTATTCAGTATATTTGAAAACTTCTTTTTACATATAATAGATTTTTCTTTAAAGATAGTAAAGCTAAATTTCAATTTTTACGGGCGTGAAATGGATGGAGTTACATCTTAAATTTGAAGCACAAATTTGCCACGGACAAGGCTGGGTAATACCCGCTAGTATATATTTTTACGTGATAACTCGACTTCGGGTACTTGTCGTATATATTTATAAATACACTTACTAATATTAACTACTACTAAGACAATTTTAAATATTATAAAACAATTAACTTAAACATCATATTGAATCATAGCCGTGCGTTTGCTTCGGTCTCTCAACTTAGTTGCGGGCTTTCGCAACTTCACCTCAAAGCTTTAGTTCTTCGCCGCCGAATTGAAGCTGCGCTCTCTAAAACGGTGTTGAGCAACGATCAGAAACGCACTGTTGCTGATGCGGCCGGCGGTTAAATTCTAACTAATATTATAAGGGGCTTCTTCTCCTTAACTACCCAATAATGCTTACGAAACAAAAAAAACTAAAAGCTTAACGGCTCCTTGCCGTGGATCAAGATTGGGGTGGCTGATCCAAGTAGCCACCTAACAAGATATTCGGAAAACTTGCATGCTGATAGTTGAGTTGCTAATATTTTTTAGCAAATGATTTTGAAACTATTATCAAGAACTAAAACAATTTTTGCTTTTCATAACAACACGTTATAATTATGTTTATTTATCGAATTTAACTTATTTATAAAGTTATTTGGCTATGGCTCAGAACAATTTCTTCGCTTCGCCTAGTTCAACGATTCAAGAAAAAGTCAAAAAATGAAGATAAAGAGAATATGCAATTTATAATTATTACAATTAATTTTAGCTGCAAAGAGTGCAAGAGGGGCTTGCCAACCTTGTTAACAACAAACAGCTGTTTCACTAGTTGCTGTTGTAGTAAGGTGTGGTTCTTTTCACGCCATCGAGTCCAGAACACGGTCGTCATTTAATTTTGTCACGTCTGGCTCGATGATATTTGTTGAAATAACACCAAGCAGTAGATGAGCAGGAGGCGGGACATCTAGATCTGCTGGATTCTCTGAAAGCGAGAGTGATGGGCGTGAGTGAACAATAGCTGAGATTTGGCAAACAAGAGTACAAAGCTTATCAAAGGTAAGTAACGAACGGCGGACAGAGCGATAGAAATGGTGCTTGGCCAATTTCACCGCCTCCCATAGTCCACCAAAGTGCGAAGAATGGGGGGGAACGAGTTTCCACTCGATGTCATCGGCGAGACAGAACTGCCGAACTGTTTCCATGTGGGGATCGCTAAGCAAGAGACGTTTCAAATCAGCCAGCTCATTTTTCGCTCCAGCGAAGTTTTTTGCGTTGTCGGACTAAATCTGACTGGGTTGCCCACGAGTGTCGATGAATCGCTTTAGGGCACTCCAAAATTTAGCGGTCGATAGGTCCATTACTAGCTTTAGGTACATTGCCTTGCTGGTGAAGCAAATGAAGACGCTAACGTAGCACTTGAGAGGCGGCCTCGTATGAACTTCCGAAGCCGAGCAGGGCTCGTTTCAACGGAGACAAAAATCGACGAAGGATGGAAATTTGAATTCGCACTACGTCCTCCTCTATAGATCGGATAATAGAAGGGTTTCCAAAGGTCAGTGTATACGTGGATAGTGTTGAACGCTTTTCCTGGCTAGTCAGCCAAAGAACTAAAGATGGGCGTTTCAGTGGCCACCCAGAAGAAAATAGAAACCCAAAGGATTAGAGAACAAGAATATTCTTCTGGTGTCCAGCAGGAATGAAGGTTGAGAGGGCAGAAGTCGGTCAGCAAAGTCAGCAAATACAAGTGCTAGTAGCGAAGAGCACAGCAACAGTCCGTAGATGCGGTTCAGTCACGGTGGGAGGGAGGGTGAAATGAATTACCGAGAAGATGATGACTGGCCGCGAAGGCGGGTGGTTGTCTCAATGGACATTTTATCCAAGAAAGCGAAAGGAAGAGCGCTTGTTGAAGTGATTTTTGGGCAATAAAATGTTATAAATACCATGGCCTCACGGAGATGTTCGACCTCCAGATAATTATGTAAAGTTCAGAATTAGGCATAAGGCGGACGCAACGACGTGGGGAAAGCAACGAGATCACTACACTGCATCATCTCTAAGGTCGAATGTCTTTTAGGATATCATTATCGACAACATGCGGTCACAACGCAATAGAAACTTATCAACCACAGCCGGGTATGTTGGTGCGTTGACTTCCTGCTGTCTGCAGCTCGTCGATATAACTGAGAAGTCTGTCTTGAACAGGCCAAATTATCAATTGGTCCTTGGGACCAAACCAAGCCATACTGGTTAATTTATCTCTCCCCTCTTGTCTTGAAGGCGAAAGAACAATAAGGGGTCCTCCATATCAGGTCTAAGCTGCAGAAAAATAAAATATGCCTACATTGTGTTGCGGAAAGTAAAGCTTGAATAAAGCACCCAAATAAGAGCATTCCTGCGAACAAGCCTATCGCAAAATAAAGTGAAAATTTTGTCATTTGTGCACGAACACCTCCACTAACGTCGAACACTCCGTGTTTGATCGGGCACAAAATCGCACAAAAATGGGGATGGAATGATAGCCCATGGCTTTGGTGAGTGAATTTGATAATGCGCCATCGGACATGTTCTCACTGTTTTCCTATCGAGTTCAATGATTAATATCTTAAACTATGCCTAATAATTTAGAATATGTAAATACAGTAAGGAAATAATTTTATGTTAGAGTGCTTTAGTCAGAAGTGTTCACTATAGAATACCCTGAACATTCTTCCGTCATACTCAGATGTTAAATTTTTGCTCTTAGGGCCGTAACCAATGTCTAACTCCTCCTTTGTTGTTTCAGTATCATTTATCTGGGACAACGACATTTTTAAAGCCATGAGCAAAGTAGACTTCAACGTGCACACATTTGACCGTTATGCTCCCTTCCTGATCTCTCCGACCGAATTGCATAAACAATGGCCTGTCCTCTTCCACTATTTTCACCTCGTAGAGCGCATTGCATCGCAAGTGTTCTAATCAAAATGACCTATCGATACTCTAGTTTAAGTAATAACTTAATATATGTGCACGGCCAATAAGAAATATAAAACCTTTTAGGCTATGGATATGACTCCTCTAAATAGTAGAGAATTGACGGTGATGCCGATAATAAAAGGTGCAACAAATCCGTTTTTATTACCGAGCAATATGAAATGAAAACAAAAATCGACCACAATGAAACTGCTTCCGAATTACATTAATACTTGTTAGTATTAAGCATCAAGTACAAGTATAATATTGTTTTCCTTCGTCTCATAGGATAATATGTTTCTGTCCGTGTGCAATACAAATTAGCGTTCACGACCTACTTAAAACAAGTAGATTTTCGTTTCGGTCAAAACGAATATACGAATTTTTCGATAGCGTTTTAGAAGAGATTTTTGTAAGTATTCAGTATATTTGAAAACTTCTTTTTACATATAATAGATTTTTCTTTAAAGATAGTAAAGCTAAATTTCAATTTTTACGGGCGTGAAATGGATGGAGTTACATCTTAAATTTGAAGCACAAATTTGCCACGGACAAGGCTGGGAAATAACCGCTAGTATATATTTTTACGTGATAACTCGACTTCGGGTACTTGTCGTATATATTTATAAATACACTTACTAATATTAACTACTACTAAGACAATTTTAAATATTATAAAACAATTAACTTAAACATCATATTGAATCATAGCCGTGTGTTTGCTTCGGTCTCTCAACTTAGTTGCGGGCTTTCGCAACTTCACCTCAAAGCTTTAGTTCTTCGCCGCCGAATTGAAGCTGCGCTCTCTAAAACGGTGTTGAGCAACGATCAGAAACGCACTGTTGCTGGTGCTGCCGGCGGTTAAATTCTAACTTATATTATAAGGGGCTTCTTCTCCTTAACTACCCAATAATGCTTACGAAACAAAAAAAACTAAAAGCTTAACGGCTCCTTGCCGTGGATCAAGATTGGGGTGGCTGATCCAAGTAGCCACTTAACAAGATATTTGGAAAACTTGCATGCTGATAGTTGAGTTGCTAATATTTTTTAGCAAATGATTTTGAAACTATTATCAAGAACTAAAACAATTTTTGCTTTTCATAACAACACGTTATAATTATGTTTATTTATCGAATTTAACTTATTTATAAAGTTATTTGGCTATGGCTCAGAACAATTTCTTCGCTTCGCCTAGTTCAACGATTCAAGAAAAAGTCAAAAAATGAAGATAAAGAGAATATGCAATTTATAATTATTACAATTAATTTTAGCTGCAAAGAGTGCAAGAGGGGCTTGCCAACCTTGTTAACAACAAACAGCTGTTTCACTAGTTGCTGTTGTAGTAAGGTGTGGTTCTTTTCACGCCATCGAGTCCAGAACACGGTCGTCATTTAATTTTGTCACGTCTGGCTCGATGATATTTGTTGAAATAACACCAAGCAGTAGATGACATCTAGATCTGCTGGATTCTCTGAAAGCGAGAGTGATGGGCGTGAGTGAACAATAGCTGAGATTTGGCAAACAAGAGTACAAAGCTTATCAAAGGTAAGTAACGAACGGCGGACAGAGCGATAGAAATGGTGCTTGGCCAATTTCACCGCCTCCCATAGTCCACCAAAGTGCGAAGAATGGGGGGGAACGAGTTTCCACTCGATGTCATCGGCGAGACAGAACTGCCGAACTGTTTCCATGTGGGGATCGCTAAGCAAGAGACGTTTCAAATCAGCCAGCTCATTTTTCGCTCCAACGAAGTTTTTTGCGTTGTCAGACTAAATCTGACTGGGTTGTCCACGAATGTCGATGAATCGCTTTAGGGCACTCCAAAATTTAGCGGTCGATAGGTCCATTACTAGCTTTAGGTACATTGCCTTGCTGGTGAAGCAAATGAAGACGCTAACGTAGCACTTGAGAGGCGGCCTCGTATGAACTTCCGAAGCCGAGCAGGGCTCGTTTCAATGGAGACAAAAATCGACGAAAGATGGAAATTTGAATTCGCACTACGTCCTCCTCTATAGATGGGATAATAGAAGGGTTTCCAAAGGTCAGTGTATACGTGGATAGTGTTGAACGCTTTTCCTGGCTAGTCAGCCAATGAACTAAACATGGGCGTTTCAGTGGCCACCCAGAAGAAAATAGAAACCCAAAGGATTAGAGAACAAGAATATTCTTCTGGTGTCCAGCAGGAATGAAGGTTGAGAGGGCAGAAGTCGGTCAGCAAAGTCAGCAAATACAAGTGCTAGTAGCGAAGAACACAGCAACAGTCCGTAGATGCGGTTCAGTCACGGTGGGAGGGAGGGTGAAATGAATTACCGAGAAGATGATGACTGGCCGCGAAGGCGGGTGGTTGTCTCAATGGACATTTTATCCAAGAAAGCGAAAGGAAGAGCGCTTGTTGAAGTGATTTTTGGGCAATAAAATGTTATAAATACCATGGCCTCACGGAGATGTTCGACCTCCAGGGACTAACGAAAAAGGCCGTTGGCATTCCAGATAATTATGTAAAGTTCAGAATAAGGCATAAGGCGGACGCAACGACGTGGGGAAAGCAACGAGATCACTACACTGCATCATCTCTAAGGTCGAATGTCTTTTAGGATATCATTATCGACAACATGCGGTCACAACGCAATAGAAACTTATCAACCACAGCCGGGTATGTTGGTGCGTTGACTTCCTGCTGTCTGCAGCTCGTCGATATAACTGAGAAGTCTGTCTTGAACAGGCCAAATTATCAATTGGTCCTTGGGACCAAACCAAGCCATACTGGTTAATTTATCTCTCCCCTCTTGTCTTGAAGGCGAAAGAACAATAAGGGGTCCTCCATATCAGGTCTAAGCTGCAGAAAAATAAAATATGCCTACATTGTGTTGCGGAAAGTAAAGCTTGAATAAAGCACCCAAATAAGAGCATTCCTGCGAACAAGCCTATCGCAAAATAAAGTGAAAATTTTGTCATTTGTGCACGAACACCTCCACTAACGTCGAACACTCCGTGTTTGATCGGGCACAAAATCGCACAAAAATGGGGATGGAATGATAGCCCATGGCTTTGGTGAGTGAATTTGATAATGCGCCATCGGACATGTTCTCACTGTTTTCCTATCGAGTTCAATGATTAATATCTTAAACTATGCCTAATAATTTAGAATATGTAAATACAGTAAGGAAATAATTTTATGTTAGAGTGCTTTAGTCAGAAGTGTTCACTATAGAATACCCTGAACATTCTTCCGTCATACTCAGATGTTAAATTTTTGCTCTTAGTGCCGTAACCAATGTCTAACTCCTCCTTTGTTGTTTCAGTATCATTTATCTGGGACAACGACATTTTTAAAGCCATGAGCAAAGTAGACTTCAACGTGCACACATTTGACCGTTATGCTCCCTTCCTGATCTCTCCGAGCGAATTGCATAAACAATGGCCTGTCCTCTTCCACTATTTTCACCTCGTAGAGCGCATTGCATCGCAAGTGTTCTAATCAAAATGACCTATCGATACTCTAGTTTAAGTAATAACTTAATATATGTGCACGGCCAATAAGAAATATAAAACCTTTTAGGCTATGGATATGACTCCTCTAAATAGTAGAGAATTGACGGTGATGCCGATAATAAAAGGTGATACAAATCCGTTTTTATTACCGAGCAATATGAAATGAAAACAAAAATCGACCACAATGAAACTGCTTCCGAATTACATTAATACTTGTTAGTATTAAGCATCAAGTACAAGTATAATATTGTTTTCCTTCGTCTCATAGGATAATATGTTTCTGTCCGTGTGCAATACAAATTAGCGTTCACTACCTACTTAAAACAAGTAGATTTTCGTTTCGGTCAAAACGAATATACGAATTTTTCGATAGCGTTTTAGAAGAGATTTTTGTAAGTATTCAGTATATTTGAAAACTTCTTTTTACATATAATAGATTTTTCTTTAAAGATAGTAAAGCTAAATTTCAATTTTTACGGGCGTGAAATGGATGGAGTTACATCTTAAATTTGAAGCACAATTTTGCCACGGACAAGGCTGGGTAATACCCGCTAGTATATATTTTTACGTGATAACTCGACTTCGGGTACTTGTCGTATATATTTATAAATACACTTACTAATATTAACTACTAGTAAGACAATTTTAAATATTATAAAACAATTAACTTAAACATCATATTGAATCATAGCCGTGCGTTTGCTTCGGTCTCTCAACTTAGTTGCGGGCTTTCGCAACTTCACCTCAAAGCTTTAGTTCTTCGCCGCCGAATTGAAGCTGCGCTCTCTAAAACGGTGTTGAGCAACGATCAGAAACGCACTGTTGCTGATGCGGCCGGCGGTTAAATTCTAACTAATATTATAAGGGGCTTCTTCTCCTTAACTACCCAATAATGCTTACGAAACAAAAAAAACTAAAAGCTTAACGGCTCCTTGCCGTGGATCAAGATTGGGGTGGCTGATCCAAGTAGCCACCTAACAAGATATTCGGAAAACTTGCATGCTGATAGTTGAGTTGCTAACATTTTTTAGCAAATGATTTTGAAACTATTATCAAGAACTAAAACAATTTTTGCTTTTCATAACAACACGTTATAATTATGTTTATTTATCGAATTTAACTTATTTATAAAGTTATTTGGCTATGGCTCAGAACAATTTCTTCGCTTCGCCTAGTTCAACGATTCAAGAAAAAGTCAAAAAATGAAGATAAAGAGAATATGCAATTTATAATTATTACAATTAATTTTAGCTGCAAAGAGTGCAAGAGGGGCTTGCCAACCTTGTTAACAACAAACAGCTGTTTCACTAGTTGCTGTTGTAGTAAGGTGTGGTTCTTTTCACGCCATCGAGTCCAGAACACGGTCGTCATTTAATTTTGTCACGTCTGGCTCGATGATATTTGTTGAAATAACACCAAGCAGTAGATGAGCAGGAGGCGGGACATCTAGATCTGCTGGATTCTCTGAAAGCGAGAGTGATGGGCGTGAGTGAACAATAGCTGAGATTTGGCAAACAAGAGTACAAAGCTTATCAAAGGTAAGTAACGAACGGCGGCCAGAGCGATAGAAATGGTGCTTGGCCAATTTCACCGCCTCCCATAGTCCACCAAAGTGCGAAGAATGGGGGGGTACGAGTTTCCACTCGATGTCATCGGCGAGACAGAACTGCCGAACTGTTTCCATGTGGGGATCGCTAAGCAAGAGACGTTTCAAATCAGCCAGCTAATTTTTCGCTCCAACGAAGTTTTTTGCGTTGTCAGACTAAATCTGACTGGGTTGTCCACGAATGTCGATGAATCGCTTTAGGGCACTCCAAAATTTAGCGGTCGATAGGTCCATTACTAGCTTTAGGTACATTGCCTTGCTGGTGAAGCAAATGAAGACGCTAACGTAGCACTTGAGAGGCGGCCTCGTATGAACTTCCGAAGCCGAGCAGGGCTCGTTTCAATGGAGACAAAAATCGACGAAAGATGGAAATTTGAATTCGCACTACGTCCTCCTCTATAGATCGGATAATAGAAGGGTTTCCAAAGGTCAGTGTATACGTGGATAGTGTTGAACGCTTTTCCTGGCTAGTCAGCCAATGAACTAAACATGGGCGTTTAAGTGGCCACCCAGAAGAAAATAGAAACCCAAAGGATTAGAGAACAAGAATATTCTTCTGGTGTCCAGCAGGAATGAAGGTTGAGAGGGCAGAAGTCGGTCAGCAAAGTCAGCAAATACAAGTGCTAGTAGCGAAGAACACAGCAACAGTCCGTAGATGCGGTTCAGTCACGGTGGGAGGGAGGGTGAAATGAATTACCGAGAAGATGATGACTGGCCGCGAAGGCGGGTGGTTGTCTCAATGGACATTTTATCCAAGAAAGCGAAAGGAAGAGCGCTTGTTGAAGTGATTTCTGGGCAATAAAATGTTATAAATACCATGGCCTCACGGAGATGTTCGACCTCCAGGGACTAACGAAAAAGGCCGTTGGCATTCCAGATAATTATGTAAAGTTCAGAATAAGGCATAAGGCGGACGCAACGACGTGGGGAAAGCAACGAGATCACTACACTGCATCATCTCTAAGGTCGAATGTCTTTTAGGATATCAACATCGACAACATGCGGTCACAACGCAATAGAAACTTATCAACCACAGCCGGGTATGTTGGTGCGTTGACTTCCTGCTGTCTGCAGCTCGTCGATATAACTGAGAAGTCTGTCTTGAACAGGCCAAATTATCAATTGGTCCTTGGGACCAAACCAAGCCATACTGGTTAATTTATCTCTCCCCTCTTGTCTTGAAGGCGAAAGAACAATAAGGGGTCCTCCATATCAGGTCTAAGCTGCAGAAAAATAAAATATGCCTACATTGTGTTGCGGAAAGTAAAGCTTGAATAAAGCACCCAAATAAGAGCATTCCTGCGAACAAGCCTATCGCAAAATAAAGTGAAAATTTTGTCATTTGTGCACGAACACCTCCACTAACGTCGAACACTCCGTGTTTGATCGGGCACAAAATCGCACAAAAATGGGGATGGAATGATAGCCCATGGCTTTGGTGAGTGAATTTGATAATGCGCCATCGGACATGTTCTCACTGTTTTCCTATCGAGTTCAATGATTAATATCTTAAACTATGCCTAATAATTTAGAATATGTAAATACAGTAAGGAAATAATTTTATGTTAGAGTGCTTTAGTCAGAAGTGTTCACTATAGAATACCCTGAACATTCTTCCGTCATACTCAGATGTTAAATTTTTGCTCTTAGTGCCGTAACCAATGTCTAACTCCTCCTTTGTTGTTTCAGTATCATTTATCTGGGACAACGACATTTTTAAAGCCATGAGCAAAGTAGACTTCAACGTGCACACATTTGACCGTTATGCTCCCTTCCTGATCTCTCCGAGCGAATTGCATAAACAATGGCCTGTCCTCTTCCACTATTTTCACCTCGTAGAGCGCATTGCATCGCAAGTGTTCTAATCAAAATGACCTATCGATACTCTAGTTTAAGTAATAACTTAATATATGTGCACGACCAATAAGAAATATAAAACCTTTTAGGCTATGGATATGACTCCTCTAAATAGTAGAGAATTGACGGTGATGCCGATAATAAAAGGTGATACAAATCCGTTTTTATTACCGAGCAATATGAAATGAAAACAAAAATCGACCACAATGAAACTGCTTCCGAATTACATTAATACTTGTTGGTATTAAGCATCAAGTACAAGTATAATATTGTTTTCCTTCGTCTCATAGGATAATATGTTTCTGTCCGTGTGCAATACAAATTAGCGTTCACTACCTACTTAAAACAAGTAGATTTTCGTTTCGGTCAAAACGAATATACGAATTTTTCGATAGCGTTTTAGAAGAGATTTTTGTAAGTATTCAGTATATTTGAAAACTTCTTTTTACATATAATAGATTTTTCTTTAAAGATAGTAAAGCTAAATTTCAATTTTCACGGGCGTGAAATGGATGGAGTTACATCTTAAATTTGAAGCACAAATTTGCCACGGACAAGGCTGGGTAATACCCGCTAGTATATATTTTTACGTGATAACTCGACTTCGGGTACTTGTCGTATATATTTATAAATACACTTACTAATATTAACTACTAGTAAGACAATTTTAAATATTATAAAACAATTAACTTAAACATCATATTGAATCATAGCCGTGCGTTTGCTTCGGTCTCTCAACTTAGTTGCGGGCTTTCGCAACTTCACCTCAAAGCTTTAGTTCTTCGCCGCCGAATTGAAGCTGCGCTCTCTAAAACGGTGTTGAGCAACGCTCAGAAACGCACTGTTGCTGATGCGGCCGGCGGTTAAATTCTAACTAATATTATAAGGGGCTTCTTCTCCTTAACTACCCAATAATGCTTACGAAACAAAAAAACTAAAAGCTTAACGGCTCCTTGCCGTGGATCAAGATTGGGGTGGCTGATCCAAGTAGCCACCTAACAAGATATTCGGAAAACTTGCATGCTGATAGTTGAGTTGCTAATATTTTTTAGCAAATGATTTTGAAACTATTATCAAGAACTAAAACAATTTTTGCTTTTCATAACAACACGTTATAATTATGTTTATTTATCGAATTTAACTTATTTATAAAGTTATTTGGCTATGGCTCAGAACAATTTCTTCGCTTCGCCTAGTTCAACGATTCAAGAAAAAGTCAAAAAATGAAGATAAAGAGAATATGCAATTTATAATTATTACAATTAATTTTAGCTGCAAAGAGTGCAAGAGGGGCTTGCCAACCTTGTTAACAACAAACAGCTGTTTCACTAGTTGCTGTTGTAGTAAGGTGTGGTTCTTTTCACGCCATCGAGTCCAGAACACGGTCGTCATTTAATTTTGTCACGTCTGGCTCGATGATATTTGTTGAAATAACACCAAGCAGTAGATGAGCAGGAGGCGGGACATCTAGATCTGCTGGATTCTCTGAAAGCGAGAGTGATGGGCGTGAGTGAACAATAGCTGAGATTTGGCAAACAAGAGTACAAAGCTTATCAAAGGTAAGTAACGAACGGCGGACAGAGCGATAGAAATGGTGCTTGGCCAATTTCACCGCCTCCCATAGTCCACCAAAGTGCGAAGAATGGGGGAACGAGTTTCCACTCGATGTCATCGGCGAGACAGAACTGCCGAACTGTTTCCATGTGGGGATCGCTAAGCAAGAGACGTTTCAAATCAGCCAGCTCATTTTTCGCTCCAACGAAGTTTTTTGCGTTGTCGGACTAAATCTGACTGGCTTGTCCACGAGTGTCGATGAATCGCTTTAGGGCACTCCAAAATTTAGCGGTCGATAGGTCCATTACTAGCTTTAGGTACATTGCCTTGCTGGTGAAGCAAATGAAGACGCTAACGTAGCACTTGAGAGGCGGCCTCGTATGAACTTCCGAAGCCGAGCAGGGCTCGTTTCAATGGAGACAAAAATCGACGAAAGATGGAAATTTGAATTCGCACTACGTCCTCCTCTATAGATCGGATAATAGAAGGGTTTCCAAAGGTCAGTGTATACGTGGATAGTGTTGAACGCTTTTCCTGGCTAGTCAGCCAATGAACTAAACATGGGCGTTTCAGTGGCCACCCAGAAGAAAATAGAAACCCAAAGGATTAGAGAACAAGAATATTCTTCTGGTGTCCAGCAGGAATGAAGGTTGAGAGGGCAGAAGTCGGTCAGCAAAGTCAGCAAATACAAGTGCTAGTAGCGAAGAACACAGCAACAGTCCGTAGATGCGGTTCAGTCACGGTGGGAGGGAGGGTGAAATGAATTACCGAGAAGATGATGACTGGCCGCGAAGGCGGGTGGTTGTCTCAATGGACATTTTATCCAAGAAAGCGAAAGGAAGAGCGCTTGTTGAAGTGATTTTTGGGCAATAAAATGTTATAAATACCATGGCCTCACGGAGATGTTCGACCTCCAGGGACTAACGAAAAAGGCCGTTGGCATTCCAGATAATTATGTAAAGTTCAGAATTAGGCATAAGGCGGACGCAACGACGTGGGGAAAGCAACGAGATCACTACACTGCATCATCTCTAAGGTCGAATGTCTTTTAGGATATCATTATCGACAACATGCGGTCACAACGCAATAGAAACTTATCAACCACAGCCGGGTATGTTGGTGCGTTGACTTCCTGCTGTCTGCAGCTCGTCGATATAACTGAGAAGTCTGTCTTGAACAGGCCAAATTATCAATTGGTCCTTGGGACCAAACCAAGCCATACTGGTTAATTTATCTCTCCCCTCTTGTCTTGAAGGCGAAAGAACAATAAGGGGTCCTCCATATCAGGTCTAAGCTGCAGAAAAATAAAATATGCCTACATTGTGTTGCGGAAAGTAAAGCTTGAATTAAGCACCCAAATAAGAGCATTCCTGCGAACAAGCCTATCGCAAAATAAAGTGAAAATTTTGTCATTTGTGCACGAACACCTCCACTAACGTCGAACACTCCGTGTTTGATCGGGCACAAAATCGCACAAAAATGGGGATGGAATGATAGCCCATGGCTTTGGTGAGTGAATTTGATAATGCGCCATCGGACATGTTCTCACTGTTTTCCTATCGAGTTCAATGATTAATATCTTAAACTATGCCTAATAATTTAGAATATGTAAATAAAGTAAGGAAATAATTTTATGTTAGAGTGCTTTAGTCAGATGTGTTCACTATAGAATACCCTGAACATTCTTCCGTCATACTCAGATGTTAAATTTTTGCTCTTAGTGCCGTAACCAATGTCTAACTCCTCCTTTGTTGTTTCAGTATCATTTATCTGGGACAACGACATTTTTAAAGCCATGAGCAAAGTAGACTTCAACGTGCACACATTTGACCGTTATGCTCCCTTCCTGATCTCTCCGACCGAATTGAATAAACAATGGTCTGTCCTCTTCCACTATTTTCACCTCGTAGAGCGCATTGCATCGCAAGTGTTCTAATCAAAATGACCTATCGATACTCTAGTTTAAGTAATAACTGAATATATGTGCACGGCCAATAAGAAATATAAAACCTTTTAGGCTATGGATATGACTCCTCTAAATAGTAGAGAATTGACGGTGATGCCGATAATAAAAGGTGATACAAATCCGTTTTTATTACCGAGCAATATGAAATGAAAACAAAAATCGACCACAATGAAACTGCTTCCGAATTACATTAATACTTGTTAGTATTAAGCATCAAGTACAAGTATAATATTGTTTTCCTTCGTCTCATAGGATAATATGTTTCTGTCCGTGTGCAATACAAATTAGCGTTCACTACCTACTTAAAACAAGTAGATTTTCGTTTCGGTCAAAACGAATATACGAATTTTTCGATAGCGTTTTAGAAGAGATTTTTGTAAGTATTCAGTATATTTGAAAACTTCTTTTTACATATAATAGATTTTTCTTTAAAGATAGTTGTTCGGCTCAGCATCTAAAAATTAAACTTGTATTATGTTAGCATAACATTTCAGTTATATATTGCCCTGCGAGGCAAGCAATGTCACTATTTTGTTTTGTTTGGCGCTTCTCGCATGTCATAAAATAACTCAATATCATTTGCTGTTAACTATCTAGCGCTTATCGCTTTGCGCTCATCGTAGTTTCCTTTATCGCGCTCTTTTACCTTTTGCACTTAGTCTTAAGCGGCTAGCGCATCAATGCTAGCGACGCCGCAATCCATTCTTGTTTCGTATATTCGTTATATCGGATCTCTTATCGATCGCTTCGCTAAAAATTGTACATTTTTGCATATTGTCAAAACGTTTGCTATAAGCATAAATAAATCAACCCGTTGCATGAACTTATAAGAAAGGGTGTAGTTTTTATAACATCCTTAATTTCTCGCTACTTAGTGCTAATAAAAAAGCTTGTTAGCCCAACATTTGGTGACCCCGACGTGATCTTTTTATTTAACATTATAGTGTTGCATAAAATTATTTAAATTAAAATTGAGCTAGTTGTTACTAGTTTCGGCAGCAATTAAAAACCGCTCTTATATACATACATATGTACGAGCAAGTGTCATGCGGTAAATTGCAGTAAAGAGGAGTCTGTGTACATAAGCATTTATACACCTACATACAGACGCGTTGGCTCTCGCTATCTGCATTTTACTTGTGTTTTTATTCGACAAACTGTTGCGCGCGCTTAAGAGTACAGTGGTAACAATAAGTCAACGGTCAACGACTTTTTCTTTGACTTTTTTCGTTTGCTTCGGTTGCCATGGAAAGTTCTACTGCTGAATCGTTGGCCCAGCCTACAAACAGGGTGTCATTTTTAAAGCGCAAGGTGGCGTCCTCGTATGAGCGGTTGCAGGCGCTTCAATCTAGCCTCAACCAAACGCCCCTTGCCAATAATGATGAAATTGCATTGTCGGTGCTGCTCAAGCGGATTGAAAAAATGGAATCTGCATTTGAAGACGCTCAAAACAAATTGGAAGAACTAGACTTTGACGAAATCGGCAGTGAGTTACGCGAGGCTTTTGATGAGCTTTCAGTAACTTTGGAGACTTCGGTGCGGTTTGAAATTGCTAAGCGCAGTAGAGCATTGCCGTCCAGCTCCACATTTGTAAATGAGCCTATTGCTGCTGCGTCAATGACTAGATCCAGAGCGTTACCGACCTTACCGCCAATCAAATTGCCAACGTTTTCTGGAGGTTATACAGAGTGGTCAGATTTCTTTTCAATGTTCACAACTTTAATCGAAAATCATCCCGAACTCACAAACATTGAAAAAATGCAGCATTTGCGGCTCTGCTTGAAGGACTCTGCGCTGGATACCATTCGGTCATTGGAAATATCAGAGGCTAATTATTCCATAGCATTAAATTTATTACAAAAACGATTTGATAACCGTCGATTAGTATTTCAGGCACACATCGTTAAACTGCTGGGGCTCAAGAAGGTAGAGAATGGCTCCGCTGGCATGCTGCGTGAATTGTCGGATAAGTTTAATGCCCATATTCGTGCTCTCACCAGTTTGGGTAGCAAGGAGCAAATTGCTGGTTGCATCCTTGTTCAGGTGCTACTGCAAAAACTGGATCCTGCTACGCAGGCGAAGTGGGAAGAGAAGCTGGAGGATCCCGCCTTTGCAAATTTAATTCCATCATGGGCACAAATAGCCACATTTTTGGAGCAACGCTGCAGAACCCTAGAGAGTGTGGATTATGCTATGGCAACCTATACGCCGAGCTCTCAGGTGGGCAAAAACAAACAGACTAACTCCAGTAGGACATCACTCGTTGCTACTAACTCAATGGCTGCTGTTTGCGTATTTTGCAATGGTGAAGAGCATAATATATGGCAATGCCCAAGATTTGGCAATTTGTCTCCAGATATGCGTCTCAAGGAAGCAAAACGATTATCTTTATGCCTCAACTGCCTTAAAAGGGGACATCTTTTACGAACATGCAATTCCGGAGCTTGTCGCACATGTGGCTCCAAACACCACACACTTCTGCATTTAGACGTTTTGAATTCGATTCATCACTCTGTCACTCCTACTGCAGCTTCTTCAGCCCCCGCCTCTACCTCTCTTGTTGCCCACAACCTCAGCAGCGATGTTGTGTTCCTAGCCACTGCTATTGTACTAGTTAAAAATCGGTCTGGAACTCTAGTTCCGTGTCGTGCTGTATTGGATGGTGGGTCACAGCTACATTTAATTACATCCCGATTCGCTCAACAGCTTCAGTTGAAGAAAAGTCCGTCTTCAGCCGCAGTTGCTGGCCTGGGAAACGCTCCTTTCGCTACTGATGGATGCACTGTGACAGTCAATCTACAATCTCAAACGTCAGAGTACTCTGCAATCATCACAGCCATCGTAGCTTCCACTATAGCAGATCGCCAGCCAAGCATCGCCCTTAATACAACTAATTGGAATGTGCCTGGAAATATTCGCCTCGCTGATCCTTGCTTTTACAAGCCGCAGCGAGTTGACTTATTAATCGGAGCTGGTCTTTTCTACGAGCTAATGTGTGTCGGGCAAATAAAACTGCTACCGGGATTGCCTCTTCTACAGAAGACACGCTTTGGATGGATAGTTGCAGGTGGCGGTTCCCAGCAAGGCGGTACCTCTCTTTTGGCCAATCGTGTATCGTCTGATGCCCGCACTGATTCTGATGGCCGAACCGATGAGTTAATTCAACGATTTTGGGAAGTAGAACGTTTTCCAGACCCTGTTGCTAAAGCAACAAAGGAAGAGCTTGACTGCGAGGAGCATTTTGTTAAGAATTTCCAAAGGTTGCCAACAGGAGCATATTCCGTGCGACTCCCTCTCAAACTCACGCTGGATCAATTGGATGAATCTTATCAACAGGCATTTCGCAGATTTATATCGCTTGAGAGAAAGTTGCATCGTCATCCCAACCTTAAATCCCAGTATTGCGCGTTCATTCAAGAGTATATGGAGCTCGGACATATGACTCTTGTCCCTCCAGAGTCGTTACGTTTATGCAAATATTTTCTCCCTCATCATTGTGTACTGAAGGAACAAAGCACGAGCACCAAACTTCGTGTCGTGTTTGATGGTTCAGCTACCACCAGCACTGGGTGTTCGCTGAATGAAGTGTTGATGGCTGGGCCCGTCATACAACCGAAACTGTTTAACATTGTGATGCGATTTCGCACGTTCCCCGTTGCCCTTACTGGAGACATTGGCAAGATGTATCGCTGTGTCAGAGTAACGGTCCCAGATAACTACCTACAATGCATCTTGTGGCGAAATTCTACTAATTCTGAAATAAGTGTCTTCAAGTTGGACACAGTTACGTATGGCACAAAACCAGCTTCCTTTCTTGCCGTTCGAGCAATGCAGCAATTGGCAGTCGACGAGCAACATTCATTTCCAATTGGTGCGAAAATTCTTCGACGCGATTTCTATGTAGATGACCTTATATCTGGCGGTGGCTCGGTCCAAGAGGCGATCGACGTATTAAATCAAACAAAGGGCATCCTATCTAAAGGTTGCTTTGAACTCAGAAAATGGTGCTCGAGTCACTCTGCAGTGCTAAAAGGCATTCCTGACAAGGATAAGGACTCGTTTTTAAAATTTAGCGATGGAAGCGACATTACCAAAACCTTGGGCCTTGCGTGGGATCCTTCAACTGATAAATTAATGTTTTCTCTCACGGCTGCCAATCAGACACTTAAACCTTGCAAGAGATCTGTTCTGTCCACCATAGCTCGTTTTTACGATCCACTAGGATTAATTGGACCAGTCATCGTTAAGGCCAAAATCTTTATGCAGCTTCTTTGGAAGGAAAACTTGGATTGGGATGAGAGTCTTCCAACTTCTCTAAATACTGCCTGGCAGGAACTTTGCCAAACTTTCACGAATGTCCAATTATCCACCTTTCCCCGGTTGGTTTGCAATACAACGTGCGATGTAGAGGTTCACGGTTTCTGTGACGCTAGCATTGCCGCGTACGGAGCTTGCATTTATGTGGTTTCAAAGGGACATCATTCGAGTTCACGCCTATTCTGTTCTAAATCACGAGTGGCTCCACTTAAAACTCTTACGGTACCAAAACTCGAGCTTTGTGGCGCACTTTTGTTAGCCCAATTGATGCAGGAAGTAGCTGAAATGAAATTATTTACCGGTACATTCCATTGTTGGTCAGATTCATCAATATGTCTATCATGGATCCGAGATGAATCGTCGAAGTTCAACGTATTCGTTGCAAATCGAATAGCCACCATCCAGGAACTCACAGCGGGCTTCCAGTGGCATTATGTTCCAACAGCCAGTAATCCAGCTGACATTCTCTCTAGAGGGGCCACTCCTGACGAGCTTATACAGTCAAAACTTTGGTCATGTGGTCCTGAATTTTTGACTGGTCCACAAAGGTGCTGGCCTGCGACTTGTCTTCTTGAAAAACCAATACTGGAGTTACGCAAAAGAGTGTTGCTCATCACAGATCCTACAGATGATGCCATATTAAGGTGCAAATATGTGAATTCCTTCTCTGCTATTCAACGAGTGTTTGCCTATGTGTACAAGTTCATCCATCGTATTCGGCACCCCGGACTTTTGATCTCCGACATACGTTTTGGATCCTTCATACTTTTACGTAACGTTCAAAAGGGCTCTCTTTGGGATGATATAAAGAACGTGCAATCAAAGGGCGTGGTCGTTCGTTCCAGTATACTCTCATCATTATTGCCCTTTCAGGATGAATTTGGTATTCTTCGAGTTGGTGGGCGCCTCGAAAAGTCAACCCTTCCTTATGAGGCCCGTCATCCTATTATACTGCCTAGAAAACATCCAGTCACCATCGCCATTGTCACTCACTTTCATGAGCGGAATCTCCATGCTGGACCACGAGCCTTGTTGGGAGCAATTCGCCTGCAATATTGGCCGATTGGTGGCCGCAAAACAGTTTCCAGCATTGTAAACAAGTGCATCAGATGTTTCCGGAACAAGCCCCGCTTGGTGGAGCACGTAATGGCTAATCTTCCAAAGAAGCGATTTGTTGAAACTCGAGCGTTTGATATAACTGGTGTAGACTTTTGCGGACCATTCTTCTACAAGCCTGACACTCGAAACAAAGCTCCTATAAAATGCTACATCAGCGTATTTATTTGCTTCGCCACGAAAGCCATTCATTTGGAGTTGGTCAAGGATCTATCTACGTGTGCATTTCTCAATGCTCTAAAGCGCTTTATATGCACTCGTGGCAAGCCACGTCAGATTTGGTCTGACAATGCCACCAACTTTGTCGGCGCCAAAAACGAGCTGTTGGAGCTAAAAAATCTCTTCATCAGTAGCTGTCATCAAGAGGCTGTGCTCCAGTTTTGTTTGGCGGACACAATTGACTGGCGCTTCATCCCACCGCGCTCCCCTCACTTTGGTGGCCTTTGGGAGGCGGCGGTAAAAACTGCAAAACATCACTTCTATCGGGTTGTGGGGTCAACTGTTCTGGGATTCGAAGAGCTTCGTACCCTTGTGTGCCACATAACGGCAGTCATTAATTCTAGACCACTGCTTCCCATTTCAGAAGATCCAGAAGACCTTGATGTTCTTACCCCAGCTCATTTTTTGGTTGCTGGCCCACAAGCCTCGTTTACAGAACCAGATGTGACACGGCTCAATTTTAATCGTCTAGATAGCTGGCAGCAAGTGTCCTACATGCACCCAAGTCTTTTGGTCTCGCTGGCGAGAAGAATATTTAAATCTTCTGCAACAGCGTTCAAAATGGCGGACTCCCAAGCCAGGTGTGGCTCTCAATGACATCGTTCTTGTCAAAGACGAGAACTTACCTCCTTTGAAATGGCCACTAGCTAGAGTGGTTGAATTGGTCAAAGGAACTGATGACATCGCACGCGTTGCAGTTCTCAAGACAGCTAATGGAATCATAAAGCGAGCAACTAATAAGCTGTGTCTGCTTCCCCTTAACGATCCTGTTGAAGCTCAATCGTTCAACGGGGGGAGTAAAATTAAACTTGTATTATGTTAGCATAACATTTCAGTTATATATTGCCCTGCGAGGCAAGCAATGTCACTATTTTGTTTTGTTTGGCGCTTCTCGCATGTCATAAAATAACTCAATATCATTTGCTGTTAACTATCTAGCGCTTATCGCTTTGCGCTCATCGTAGTTTCCTTTATCGCGCTCTTTTACCTTTTGCACTTAGTCTTAAGCGGCTAGCGCATCAATGCTAGCGACGCCGCAATCCATTCTTGTTTCGTATATTCGTTATATCGGATCTCTTATCGATCGCTTCGCTAAAAATTGTACATTTTTGCATATTGTCAAAACGTTTGCTATAAGCATAAATAAATCAACCCGTTGCATGAACTTATAAGAAAGGGTGTAGTTTTTATAACATCCTTAATTTCTCGCTACTTAGTGCTAATAAAAAAGCTTGTTAGCCCAACAATAGTAAAGCTAAATTTCAATTTTTACGGGCGTGAAATGGATGGAGTTACATCTTAAATTTGAAGCACAATTTTGCCACGGACAAGGCTGGGTAATACCCGCTAGTATATATTTTTACGTGATAACTCGACTTCGGGTACTTGTCGTATATATTTATAAATACACTTACTAATATTAACTACTACTAAGACAATTTTAAATATTATAAAACAATTAACTTAAACATCATATTGAATCATAGCCGTGCGTTTGCTTCGGTCTCTCAACTTAGTTGCGGGCTTTCGCAACTTCACCTCAAAGCTTTAGTTCTTCGCCGCCGAATTGAAGCTGCGCTCTCTAAAACGGTGTTGAGCAACGCTCAGAAACGCACTGTTGCTGATGCGGCCGGCGGTTAAATTCTAACTAATATTATAAGGGGCTTCTTCTCCTTAACTACCCAATAATGCTTACGAAACAAAAAAAACTAAAAGCTTAACGGCTCCTTGCCGTGGATCAAGATTGGGGTGGCTGATCCAAGTAGCCACCTAACAAGATATTCGGAAAACTTGCATGCTGATAGTTGAGTTGCTAATATTTTTTAGCAAATGATTTTGAAACTATTATCAAGAACTAAAACAATTTTTGCTTTTCATAACAACACGTTATAATTATGTTTATTTATCGAATTTAACTTATTTATAAAGTTATTTGGCTATGGCTCAGAACAATTTCTTCGCTTCGCCTAGATCAACGATTCAAGAAAAAGTCAAAAAATGAAGATAAAGAGAATATGCAATTTATAATTATTACAATTAATTTTAGCTGCAAAGAGTGCAAGAGGGGCTTGCCAACCTTGTTAACAACAAACAGCTGTTTCACTAGTTGCTGTTGTAGTAAGGTGTGGTTCTTTTCACGCCATCGAGTCCAGAACACGGTCGTCATTTAATTTTGTCACGTCTGGCTCGATGATATTTGTTGAAATAACACCAAGCAGTAGATGAGCAGGAGGCGGGACATCTAGATCTGCTGGATTCTCTGAAAGCGAGAGTGATGGGCGTGAGTGAACAATAGCTGAGATTTGGCAAACAAGAGTACAAAGCTTATCAAAGGTAAGTAACGAACGGCGGACAGAGCGATAGAAATGGTGCTTGGCCAATTTCACCGCCTCCCATAGTCCACCAAAGTGCGAAGAATGGGGGGGAACGAGTTTCCACTCGATGTCATCGGCGAGACAGAACTGCCGAACTGTTTCCATGTGGGGATCGCTAAGCAAGAGACGTTTCAAATCAGCCAGCTCATTTTTCGCTCCAACGAAGTTTTTTGCGTTGTCGGACTAAATCTGACTGGCTTGTCCACGAGTGTCGATGAATCGCTTTAGGGCACTCCAAAATTTAGCGGTCGATAGGTCCATTACTAGCTTTAGGTACATTGCCTTGCTGGTGAAGCAAATGAAGACGCTAACGTAGCACTTGAGAGGCGGCCTCGTATGAACTTCCGAAGCCGAGCAGGGCTCGTTTCAATGGAGACAAAAATCGACGAAAGATGGAAATTTGAATTCGCACTACGTCCTCCTCTATAGATCGGATAATAGAAGGGTTTCCAAAGGTCAGTGTATACGTGGATAGTGTTGAACGCTTTTCCTGGCTAGTCAGCCAATGAACTAAACATGGGCGTTTCAGTGGCCACCCAGAAGAAAATAGAAACCCAAAGGATTAGAGAACAAGAATATTCTTCTGGTGTCCAGCAGGAATGAAGGTTGAGAGGGCAGAAGTCGGTCAGCAAAGTCAGCAAATACAAGTGCTAGTATCGAAGAACACAGCAACAGTCCGTAGATGCGGTTCAGTCACGGTGGGAGGGAGGGTGAAATGAATTACCGAGAAGATGATGACTGGCCGCGAAGGCGGGTGGTTGTCTCAATGGACATTTTATCCAAGAAAGCGAAAGGAAGAGCGCTTGTTGAAGTGATTTTTGGGCAATAAAATGTTATAAATACCATGGCCTCACGGAGATGTTCGACCTCCAGGGACTAACGAAAAGGCCGTTGGCGTTCCAGATAATTATGTAAAGTTCAGAATTAGGCATAAGGCGGACGCAACGACGTGGGGAAAGCAACGAGATCACTACACTGCATCATCTCTAAGGTCGAATGTCTTTTAGGATATCATTATCGACAACATGCGGTCACAACGCAATAGAAACTTATCAACCACAGCCGGGTATGTTGGTGCGTTGACTTCCTGCTGTCTGCAGCTCGTCGATATAACTGAGAAGTCTGTCTTGAACAGGCCAAATTATCAATTGGTCCTTGGGACCACACCAAACCATACTGGTTAATTTATCTCTCCCCTCTTGTCTTGAAGGCGAAAGAACAATAAGGGGTCCTCCATATCAGGTCTAAGCTGCAGAAAAATAAAATATGCCTACATTGTGTTGCGGAAAGTAAAGCTTGAATAAAGCACCCAAATAAGAGCATTCCTGCGAACAAGCCTATCGCAAAATAAAGTGAAAATTTTGTCATTTGTGCACGAACACCTCCACTAACGTCGAACACTCCGTGTTTGATCGGGCACAAAATCGCACAAAAATGGGGATGGAATGATAGCCCATGGCTTTGGTGAGTGAATTTGATAATGCGCCATCGGACATGTTCTCACTGTTTTCCTATCGAGTTCAATGATTAATATCTTAAACTATGCCTAATAATTTAGAATATGTAAATAAAGTAAGGAAATAATTTTATGTTAGAGTGCTTTAGTCAGAAGTGTTCACTATAGAATACCCTGAACATTCTTCCGTCATACTCAGATGTTAAATTTTTGCTCTTAGTGCCGTAACCAATGTCTAACTCCTCCTTTGTTGTTTCAGTATCATTTATCTGGGACAACGACATTTTTAAAGCCATGAGCAAAGTAGACTTCAACGTGCACACATTTGACCGTTATGCTCCCTTCCTGATCTCTCCGACCGAATTGCATAAACAATGGTCTGTCCTCTTCCACTATTTTCACCTCGTAGAGCGCATTGCATCGCAAGTGTTCTAATCAAAATGACCTATCGATACTCTAGTTTAAGTAATAACTTAATATATGTGCACGGCCAATAAGAAATATAAAACCTTTTAGGCTATGGATATGACTCCTCTAGAGAATTGACGGTGATGCCGATAATAAAAGGTGCAACAAATCCGTTTTTATTACCGAGCAATATGAAATGAAAACAAAAATCGACCACAATGAAACTGCTTCCGAATTACATTAATACTTGTTAGTATTAAGCATCAAGTACAAGTATAATATTGTTTTCCTTCGTCTCATAGGATAATATGTTTCTGTCCGTGTGCAATACAAATTAGCGTTCACGACCTACTTAAAACAAGTAGATTTTCGCTTCGGTCAAAACGAATATACGAATTTTTCGATAGCGTTTTAGAAGAGATTTTTGTAAGTATTCAGTATATTTGAAAACTTCTTTTTACATATAATAGATTTTTCTTTAAAGATAGTAAAGCTAAATTTCAATTTTTACGGGCGTGAAATGGATGGAGTTACATCTTAAATTTGAAGCTCAAATTTGCCACGGACAAGGCTGGGGAATACCCGCTAGTATATATTTTTACGTGATAACTCGACTTCGGGTACTTGTCGTATATATTTATAAATACACTTACTAATATTAACTACTACTAAGACAATTTTAAATATTATAAAACAATTAACTTAAACATCATATTGAATCATAGCCGTGCGTTTGCTTCGGCCTCTCAACTTAGTTGCGGGCTTTCGCAACTTCACCTCAAAGCTTTAGTTCTTCGCCGCCGAATTGAAGCTGCGCTCTCTAAAACGGTGTTGAGCAACGATCAGAAACGCACTGTTGCTGATGCGGCCGGCGGTTAAATTCTAACTTATATTATAAGGGGCTTCTTCTCCTTAACTACCCAATAATGCTTACGAAACAAAAAAAACTAAAAGCTTAACGGCTCCTTGCCGTGGATCAAGATTGGAGTGGCTGATCCAAGTAGCCACCTAACAAGATATTCGGAAAACTTGCATGCTGATAGTGAAACTATTATCAAGAACTAAAACAATTTTTGCTTTTCATAACAACACGTTATAATTATGTTTATTTATCGAATTTAACTTATTTATAAAGTTATTTGGCTATGGCTCAGAACAATTTCTTCGCTTCGCCTAGATCAACGATTCAAGAAAAAGTCAAAAAATGAAGATAAAGAGAATATGCAATTTATAATTATTACAATTAATTTTAGCTGCAAAGAGTGCAAGAGGGGCTTGCCAACCTTGTTAACAACAAACAGCTGTTTCACTAGTTGCTGTTGTAGTAAGGTGTGGTTCTTTTCACGCCATCGAGTCCAGAACACGGTCGTCATTTAATTTTGTCACGTCTGGCTCGATGATATTTGTTGAAATAACACCAAGCAGTAGATGAGCAGGAGGCGGGACACTAGATCTGCTGGATTCTCTGAAAGCGAGAGTGATGGGCGTGAGTGAACAATAGCTGAGATTTGGCAAACAAGAGTACAAAGCTTATCAAAGGTAAGTAACGAACGGCGGACAGAGCGATAGAAATGGTGCTTGGCCAATTTCACCGCCTCCCATAGTCCACCAAAGTGCGAAGAATGGGGGGGAACGAGTTTCCACTCGATGTCATCGGCGAGACAGAACTGCCGAACTGTTTCCATGTGGGGATCGCTAAGCAAGAGACGTTTCAAATCAGCCAGCTAATTTTTCGCTCCAACGAAGTTTTTTGCGTTGTCGGACTAAATCTGACTGGGTTGTCCACGAGTGGCGATGAATCGCTTTAGGGCACTCCAAAATTTAGCGGTCGATAGGTCCATTACTAGCTTTAGGTGCATTGCCTTGCTGGTGAAGCAAATGAAGACGCTAACGTAGCACTTGATAGGCGGCCTCGTATGAACTTCCGACTTATAGTATTAAGATTCGACTGTTGTTATGGTGAACGCTCGAACGGCATTCAGACGTTCCTTTGGAAGACTTGCCATCACAGACTCACACATCTACTGACTGCCTTAGAGACTGTTTTCAATCCACCAATCGGCCACCAAATAGCCAGAAATGCACGGGGACCAGTGTGTCCTGAAACTGAACGATGAGAGCTATGAGTTTGTGTGCTTGCATCCAAGAGTTAAATCCAACTCAATACTCTTTTACTCAATTCAATGGTTGAAATTTCAGGCAGACAGGACGCCAGCCAAGTTAATATTTAATTTGAAGGGCTCATCTCTTATCCAGGATAGGACTACGAACGAATCGCAACAGCAATAAAATTGGCTAACAAAGATGTTTGTACGCTTGACTTCATGCATCAGATTAGCCAACAGCTTCGCTAAACATACTTCAAGTTTTGGGACGGTCAATGTTTTTAACGGTGCAACTCGAGACTTGAAGCACGACTTGTGGTTAGAGGATTTCTGGCCACCACGTAGATGCTCCAAAGGCTTCCACACTGGCACCGCAACATCAGCTCCTTCGAAGAGCACCACTCTGGGAAACGATACATGCTGAATGTTGCGAAACTGCTGCATAGCTCCCTCCAGGTCGTATTACGTGCAGTCGGCAAGCTTTCATCCCAAGTTAATTTATCCGTACAAAGCTGCTGAACAAAGATTTTTGCTTTAGTTATGACTGGTACTAAAAGTCCAAGCGAATCATAGGATGCACTGGAAGTAACTATCAGCCGAAGTCACTCGGACACAGCGGAACATTTTGCAAATGTCAGCTGTCAGAGCAACAAGATATTTGCGGAAACGAATCAGAATGTTAAACATCTTAGGTTGAATGATGGGTTCCGCCATCAGTACATCATTAAAAGAATGGGCAGAATCAGTCGTCGCTGAGCAATCAAACACAATACGCAACTTGGTTGTGGTGCTGTCATCCTTCAAGACGTAATGATGTGGGAGGAAGTATTTACAACAGCCACTCAACTCTGGACTAACTAGCGACATGTGATTCAGATCCAGATATTCTTTGATGAATACCGAGTACTGTTTCTTCAGATGCGAATGCCGACCTACTTTTCGGTCAAGACTTTGAAATCGACGATTAGCCTGACCATAAGACTTTACTAGCAGCCCTGCTTTCCCCTGCAAAGGCAATCGCACTAAATACTCGCCGGATGGTAAGCGTGAGAAGTTTTTGGCAAAGTGCTGCTCACATTCCAACTCTTCCTTGCTGGCGTCTACCACAAGCTCCTCCCTCAACTTCCCAAAAACGCCGAACCAAATTTTTCAGACGAACGTCCAATTGTCCAGCATCGCTATCAGGAGTGAGGCTAGCAGCCAAATATGAGGTACTGCGCAGGTTCTCAAGACCCCCGGTCCCGACCAAGTCAAGACGAGTCTTCTGCAGAACAGGTAATCCTGGCAAAAGCATGATTTGGCCAACAGACAAAAGCTCGTAAAGCTCCAATCAAAAGATCGACCCGCTGTGATTTGTTCAACGCAGAATTAGCCAATCTAATGTTCGTGGGGATTTTCCACTCCGAAATATCGATGTTGAAGCTAGGCCGACTGTCGGTAATTGTTGGAGCCAGAATAGCATCAAAGGTGGCTGAATAATCTGAGGATAGTGTTTTCATATGAATCCTAATAGCGGATCCTTCAGTAGAGGCGCTTGTGTTTCCGAGGCCCGTGACAACTGTCGACGAACTGGATTTCCTTAGCTGAAGTCTCTGCGCGACACTGGATGTGACCATGTGCATCTGAGAGCCTGAATCGACTAAGGCCCTACAGGGTACCAAGGAACCAGAACTATTTCTTTACCATAACCACTGCAGTGGCCAAGAGCACAACACTGAAGACCTTGGACAACAAAAGAGATAGTGGAGTGAGACTGTGTCGAAATGGCGGCGCTCAAATCACACGTGTGATGGTGTCGACGCATTAGCTGCTGATGATGTATGAAAATGCAGCAGGTTATGATGCTTTCCTCCACAAGTACGACAATGATTACTACTGCAAGAACGCGTTTGATGTCCCTTGCTTAGGCATGGAGACAAATTTCTGAATTTACTACATGTGTAGATCCCGTGACCAGATGCATCACAAAAACTGCAGCCATTATGCTTAGTCTTAGCTACAAGCACCCTTTTGCTGTGGTTAGCATTATGGTTGGATTTGCCCACCTGAGAATTGGTCATATGGGATGACATGGCATGTTGCACGCTCTCCAGCCTTTGACTATGCCTTACCAGAAATGTGAAGAACTCATCTGCTGTCGGGACTTTGTCGATGCCTGCGGCCCCCTCCCATTTGGTCTGAGTCTTGGGGTCCAACTTTTGAAGCAGCGTGTACCCTGAAATTCGCCCCAAACTGCCAAAAGTCTGCAACGCACGCATATGAGAATTGACCTTGTCCGAGAACTCATGTAGTTTTGAAGCCGACTCCGAATCTACCCTCTTGAGCCCAAGAATCTCATTGATGTGTGCCTATTTAGAGTATCTAGAGCCACACGATAATTGGCACCGGAACACTCCAACGATCGAACTGAATCCAACACAGGGCCAGGCAAACATGAGTGGAGGTGCTGTAGCTTTTCAATGTTTGACAGGTATTCTTGTCGACTACTGACTCAAATATCGCGATAAAATTCGAATATTCGGTATAGCCATCGGAAAACGTTATTAATTTGAGGTCGGGCAAGCGTGTGCTGTTGGCCACGATCACAGCTGGGCTTAACGAATCCTTGGGGCGAACGAATGTTCGGACGAAGCGTTTGATTGACGTTGCTGAATATTTACGCGAACGCGAGCTTCAATCATGGCTATCACCTCATCGAAATCATCGCGTAATTTGCTGCCAATTTCATCGAAGTTTAACTTATTTAGCGAGCTATGTGCATCATTAAAGACGGACTTAGATTGTTCAATTAGCAATAGGCGCACTTCTAAGTCGACGGCACAAGAGGTATTAATTCTCTCCTCAGATAACTCCATTTCAACATATTTGGCTCCCTCGAACAATGCACCCGCTTAAAATAATGCACACTGTTTGCCTACACATTCCTTGAGTTCTCGCCTTGCATCATTTCTATTTCACAAGCTCTAAATCAGAACACTTAAACTGATGAGCTGAAGAACGGTAAGCAAAAACAAAACGCGCCGAATTGTGCAGCTGCTTATTTACAAGCGTATGTATATAAGCTGAGCCGGCGAATGACCGCACAAAAGGGAGAGCGCGAGAGTCAACTAGCGACGTCTGTGTATACGCGAATTTTGGGAGCTCACACAGGCGTTTTGCAACTGCCTAATTATTACAAGTTCAATTTACAAAAATATCGCTCGACAATTGTTATTAACAATGTACAATTTTTTGTCGGTTAGTCAAATTGTGGCAAGAGGCTATGTTAAGTACTTCAGCAACAAACATGCAAAAATTATTCAGGATGGCGATTGCATTTTGATGGTCAAGAAAGCAGGAAATTTATATACTTTTGAAGGTAAAACCAACAACTGTTTTGCTAAGGAATGTGTGGACGGAGCACTTTGGCATAAGCGCTATGGCCACTTAAATTTTCGGAGCCTGACTGAATCGATCAAAAATAAAATGGTGTGTGGGATGGAAGGAGCTGATTTTTCATCCAAGGTGCTATGCATGCACGTACAACCATTTCCTCATTCAACGGAAAACAGAGCGAGTGAACTTTTGGCACTTGTTCATTCTGATGCGGACCATTTGAGACCAAAGCACTTGGCGGCAATCGATATTTTCTATCATTTTTCGATGATAAGTTTCGGCGCATCTTTTTATATTTTTTAAAAGGGAAGGATAAAGTATTCTCAAAGTTTGTTGAATTTAAGCTTTTGGCATTTACGCCTCAGCAGAACGGCGTGGCTGAGAGGGCAAACTGTACCCTGGTTGAAATGTCACGATGCCTGCTAGTACATTCTGGTTTAAAGGAGTCTTAATGGGCAGAAGCGCTATCTACAGCAGTTTATTTGCGCAATCGATCACCCACGAGTGCGCTTTCAAATATGACGCCTATTGAAGCATGGTAAGGTAAAAAACCTTCATTTGTCATTTTAAAGTTTTTGGTTCCATTGCAGTGGCTTTGGAAAAGGGTAAGCGGCTTAGCAAATTCAGTGCCAAGGGACACGAATACAATTGAGTCGAATATGCCATAGATTCAAAAGGATATCGTCTGTTTAATCCGAGCACTGGACAAGTGGTCGAGAAGAGAGATGAGCTCTTACATTTGATTTGCCAACGTGTGCAAAGAAAACTGAAGGTCAATCGAGCGCAGGCATCGACAGGGACAACTCATACGACGTAGCCAACGTCGGCGTAAATAATAGCAGTGGCTCAGACGACGAAGCCATCGTCGGCTTAAATAATGGTAATAACTCCGATGACGAAGTCAACGTCGGCATAAAAAATGACAGCAGTAGCGACAATTTCGTCAGTGCAGAAGAGGAACTACGTTTGGGGCCAGGTAGACCCAAAATTATTCGCACTAGAAAGCGTGGACGACCTGAGAAGCACTATAATATTCTTGGAGCTGTGGAAAGCCGCGACATACCAATTCCTACATCCTACGAGGAGGCCATGTTTAATGTTGAATAAAATGTGGCAAATTGAAGATGGGTTTTCAATATCAAACGAGGATCGGATGGTCAAGTCGAGCGATACAAGGCAGGCCTTGTAGCTAAGGAATCTGCACAGAAATATGGTGTGAACTTTACTGAAACGTTTTCGCCTATATGCAGACTTGATAGTGTACGTTTCATTCTAACTCTGGCTGCTGAGCTAAAGCTGCATCTGCATCAGATGGACGTGTGCACAGCATACCTAAATAGTGACCATTTACTTAAAGCAACCATTAGGTTTCACTGATAATGATCAGCCAAACAAGGTCCTATTGCTGCAGAAGGCAATCTATGGGCTGAAACAAGCAGGAATGGAGTGGAACAGCAAGCTCGATGGAGTTCTGCGACAAATTAGATTTGTTCCTTGTGAACATGAACCTTGCTTGTACCAGAATAAGAAGGACAGTCTTGCTTTGATACTGATTTACGTAGATGACCTTATTATAGTATGTCAAAATAAAGATGATCTGTATAGCATAAACGCAAATACATTAGAACCTTTTGAATGCGTGGACAAAGGACCCTTGCAGATGTTCCTAGGCATGGAGGTCCAACGGGAAGGAGAATTGGGTGAAATCACCTTATGTCAGACGCAATACATACGCGATTTGCTGCGTCGGCAAGGAATGGAAAACTGCAGATCAACCGCCACGCCTTTGGAGGCAGGATACCAAAATGTGTGCGAAAGTGAGGATTGTCGCAAAGTGGATGCGCAGACATACCAATCACTTATTGGCGAACTGATGTGGCTGGTGTTGTCTACTAGTCCGGATATTTTCCACTCAGTGAGAAAATTAGCGCAGTACAACAAGGAACCACACAGTGAACACATTGCACACAGGGCAGGTGTTAAAAATGTTCTAAAGTATTTAGCATCAACATGTAACTTGAAGCTGCACTACAAAGAGTGCCAAGACGCTCTTGTGTGGTAGGTGGATGCCGAATGGGGTGGCTATGTGTTTTTCCTAGCTAGAAGTCCTATCTCATGGAAGTCGGAGAAACAGAAAATCCGAGTATATAGCATTATCTACCGTATGCAAGGAGGCAGTAGCATTGCGACGACTCATTGTGGAGATAGGATGTGGCGATACAAGCACGCCAACTTCCATATGTTGCGATAATTTGGGTGCACAACAACTCGCTAGAAATCCTGTTCATCATGGGAGAACAAAATATACCGATATAAGATATCATTTTGTACGGGATATTGTTAAGGAACGACACATTAACCTGAAATATATGTCAACAGATTTAATAATAGCTGATATCTCGACCAAAAATCTGGCAAAGCAGAAGCATAATGAACTTGTTAAGAGTTAAGGTTTAAAATAGACATGCAAACATGCTTGTATTGCGGAAGGGTATTGAAAATTATCTGTATCAGTGCAACCATGTCATATTACTTAATAGCAGAGCTTTATGTCAATCTTGTTCTCTTACGAATAAACTACGAATCAGAACAGACATCTTTTTATCTATTCCAACCTTTTTCTGTACGTTGATTAGGATACCTCCCCTCAACAACAACAAACAGCTGTTTCACTAATCTATGTCTACGATCTCTTTTATGATTGCATGAATATTTGCTTATGCTAATTTGATGCGGCTGCTGCAGAATCCAACACTGTATTTTATGATATAAGTATTTGGTAATACTTATTCAGAGTCAAAGTAGAAACTACCGAACAATGATGTGAACTTCTACTTAATACTTGAGTGTGGTCTCACTTATTGTCAAAAACACTTTGCAAGTCTGGAACTAAGCTGTTCGTATCTATCTTATAAATAATATTTGTTCGTTCATTTTGATATTCTTTTCTGACACATTGCTCACATATAAAACGATCGCATTTGCGGCAGCGAGATTCTAAATCTCCAAATTTGGGAATTTTATCAAGCTTTTTATTTCTACATATGTCATTGACATTAAGTTTGTAAGTGAAAACTTTAACACACATCTTGCTACAAATTGTAATATCAAAATGGCATCATGACATCCGATCCCACATAATTTATATTTGAGCCACTAAATAATTTACATATGACTTCACATACACGAAAATTCTTTGAAAATTTCCTAAGGGGTCTAAGGACAGTCTTTTTATACCCTGAACCCATGGAAAATGGGTAAAAAGGATATAAAGTATTTATATTCTTGATCAGTATCAATAGCCAAGTCGATCTAGCCATGTCCGTCTGTTTGTCTGTCCGTATATATGAACACAAGTATATCAGAACCTATAAATCCTGTTTTTTGAGCAAATTGGGTAAATATTAAGAGCTAGAGTCAACAAACTTGGATGGTGAGTAGAGCCGGCAGCAAGTAATGCAGTTGCGAGTTCGAACATTGTCAATGGAACTTTTTTTAAATTTATCTTTATTATTTCAAACGGGCGCTTAGCGCGTACTGAATTTGGTGTTGGATTAAGAGGGTTCAGGGTATTCCCTATTCAGGAGCACCCGACTAGAACCTATTACTTGTTCATCTCCACTTTTCGTTCAGTTTCAGTTGAAAAGTCACAAGCAATTTTGTACAAAATTCACTTGGCTATGGAAATAATATGAAAAGACGAAAATCCTGCGTAGTTTCTAGCCATGTCCGTCTGTTTGTTTGTCAGTCCGTCTGTCCGTCCGTCCGTATATATGAACACAAGTATATCAGAACCTATAAATTCTGTTTTTTGAGCAAATTGGGTAAATATTAAGAGCTAGAGTCACCAAACTTGGATGGTGAGTAGAGCCGGCAGCAAGTAATGCAGTTGCGAGTTCGAACATTGTCAATGGAACTTTTTTTTAAATTTATCTTTATTATTTCAAACGAGCGCGTAGCGCGTACTGAATTTTGTGTTGGAATTGTAGTGTGTATATGCCTAAAAGTAACACCCAGTATTCATATATGTGGCACTTTATTGCATACAATAACATATATAAATTAAACAAACCCAGAGCCACTCTATGTATTGGCTCTGGCTCATATTACGCAGCGCAAGTCACTACCCCCGCACGCTGACCATTTATGTTTACGCTGCATATCCCACGCTCCGTCTGAGCGCATTCCATGAGCAACATATATGCTCACTAACACAGGCATATGCAAGCTACTCACTCCCCTCTTTTTGTAGCTGTTAACCAATAACAGCATAAGAACATATATGTATCCATAGGCTAAGCGCATAACATTGACTTTGAATAAAACCATTCATATAAAACAACCTAACCAGCACAGACGTGCTTAAATGAACTTCTTTAAATATTCGTAATAACAATATTACATGGCGACCGTGACAAGTGTCACGCAACGTGGGAAAAATAAATAAACGACAACAACTGTGGCAGGTGCAACAGCACAACAACTACAAAAACAGGCGGAAAATAACACAATCATAAATTTCTGAGTGAGTATGGTGTGGCTTTTGTGCATATTATGTCCTTACGCATCACTCTTGATGAGTACAGGGCGCGCCAACTTCTAGCCAGAGAAGCGGCTAACAAAGAAGTTGAGATAAAACAAAAGAAACCAAGAAATTGTGGTGGCTTACGGCTGCGCATAAAGAAGCGCAAAGGCGAAATTATTAAAGTGTTATATAATAACACAAAGCCCCCGACTTGGGAAAACGCCATGAAACTAGCCGATGAGCTAGATTTCTTAGAGGCGGAAGAGCGTAAGCACAAAACACAAGCCGATACACCTGCTCCTCACCCAATAAGAAATTTATTAAAAGCCTATAAACCAACAGACGAAAAGCCGCTACCTATGATGAAGAAAAGATGTCCTGACGACTGCGCTGGACCACTATATGCCCCAGCCTGTGCGACGACCTGAACCGGCAACGCTGACCGCTCCAAGGCAGCCAAATAAAAAAAAGGAGAAGGGACCAACACGACATCAGCAGCAGCAGAAGAAACAACATTATTTAAGATAATATTAAAACTTTATATAATTTGTAATGACGCCCACTGTGTTGTGTGCGTCAAAGTAGAGTAAAACCTAAAAAATTGCACGACACATTAGAGAGGAGATCACTGCGTTGATCGAAGTAGGATTATTATATACTAATATACACAAAAAGAAAGGCCTTCTGCCTAAATATAATATTAACGAGAAAGAAAGGCTATCTTCGGCACGCCGAAGATCTAATACCCTTGCAGACCCAACCTTTTCATAATGCTTTGCCCGTATCTAAGAAGCACAGGGAAAATAGTTAATGCCGAGTTTGGTCAAGATATCTTGATAAACAAAAAGGTTTTTAATCAAAAACCTAGTTTTCGACCGATCGCTCCTCTGGCAGATATATGATATAGTAGTCCGATCTTAATAGGATTTTGAATATATATGAGGAGCTTAGTAAAACTAATAAATGCCGAGTTTGGTCAAGATATCTTTATAAACAAAATTTTTTTCATACAAGAACTAAATTTTCGACCGATCGTTCCTATGGCAGCTATATGATATAGTGGTCCGAACTTAATAGGATTTTCCATATATATGAGGAGCATAGTAGAACTAATAAATGCCGAGTTTGGTCGAGATATCTTGATAAACAAAATGTTTTTCATACAAGAACTAAGTTTTCGACCGATCGTTCCTATGGCAGCTATATGATATAGTGGTCCGATCTTAATAGGATTTTGCATATATATGAGGAGCTTAGTAAAACTAATAAATGCCGAGTTTGGTCAAGATATCTTGAAAAACTAAATGTTTTTTCATACAAAAACTTAATTTTCGACCGATCGTTCCTATGGCAGCTATATGATATAGTGGCCCGATCTTAATAGGAGTTTGCCTATATATGAGGAGCATAGTAAAACTAATAAATGGCGAGTTTGGTCAAAATATCTTGAAAAACAAAATGTTTTTTTATACAAAAACTTAATTTTCGACCGATCGTTCCTATGGCAGCTATATGATATAGTGGTCCGATCCAGCTGGTTTTGACATATGTGCTGCGTGCAACAGAAAAAGGGACTTCTGCAAAGTTTCATTAAGATAGCTTTAAAATTGAGAGACTAGTTCGCATAGAAACAGACAGACGGACAGACGGACATGGCTATATGGACTCGGCTGTTGATGCTGATCAAGAATATATATACTTTATGGGGTCGGAGATGTCTCCTTCTATGCGTTACACATTTCACGACAAAATTATAATACCCTCTGCAAGGGTATAAAAATACTAAGCCCAAAATAATGAAAATATAATATTCATTTGCAACAATTTTCAATTTTCAAATTTAAAATATGATGTTCATTTAAAATTTGCAACAATTTAAAAAAAAAATTTTTAATTGAATGGGCTCAAACGAGTCCAAGGTTGAAAAATCGGCCGCAAATGTAATCAATACAGTTAAAATCACCGATCATAAAGAAAATTTAGAGAATATTACAATTTTGCTAATTATAATCACCGTCGTATCTGTTGTATCGCTAGCATTGAAGGTGTATGCAATGCATACAAAGAAAATTAAGAATCGCTATATCAGTAGAGCAGACGGACTAGACTAAATAAGTAATATCAATTGTAATCAGTAACGACGTTTAAAAATATATACGAGAATTACAAATATATATATACAAGAAATGACCACTAATAATAAAAAAAAAAAAAAACTTCATAGATAAAGAACTATGGAATGGAGTGAATTAGCTAAACAAATAAATAACTTTAAAGATAAATTCGAAAAATCTTATAAGTGTGTTAATAAGAACACACCTATAAGAGTAGAAACGCTAATTCACCACATAACTATAGTAATCTCAAACTATAATAATATACTTAAACTTTTCATAAGTAAAGAAAAAAGGCTTACAGATCAGCATAGAAATCAATGCCAAAAAATAATAAAATCACTTGGGACTAGATTATTAAATATTAGCACAAGGCATAATATTAACATAAACATCCCAAAAGATTTAAAATTGATGGCAACTTTTGACTCAGAACATCTAGAAGACCTTAACGAATCTAAACCAACACTAATTAGTGACACTGATATTGAAGCTGATAGCGACATTGAGCCACTTGAATTATCAGAACCAAACATGACGGACCAAGTAGCCTTAGATAGGGAATATGTAAGACAAATATCGTCTACAATTCCAGAATTTGATGGTAAAAAACTTTCACTAGCTAGATTTCTAACGGCTTTAAGACTTGTAGAACGTACTAAAGGTACGCAAGAAGACTTGGCCGTAGAGGCTATAAAATCTAAAATAATTGGCCCAATTTTGTACAAAGTACAAAATGAGACTTCTATTATCGGTATCATAGCTAAACTAAATACCAATATCAAAGGCGAGTCCACTGACGTTATTAAAGCAAAATTGCTGAATATAAAGCAAAAAGGGAAGTCAGCTTCGCAATATACGGCTGAAATTAACAGTTTGCGAAAGCAACTCGAAGCAGCCTATATTGACGATGGCCTGGACTTTGATAACGCCGAAAAGTTCGCAACGAAAGAAACAATATCAGCTATGACCAAAAATTTCGAAAACGAGAAACTTCGCATAATACTAGAAGCCGGCAATTTCACTACTTTCAATGATGCTATGGGTAAATATATCCAATGTAGCACTGAAATGACTGGAAGCCCGAGTACAATATTGTACTATAAAGGGAAAAATGATCGTGGAAATTACAACCGAAATAACCCAAGAGGTAGAGGCAACGGCCGCGGTAACTGTAATTTCTACAACAATAACAACGGTAACAATAGGGATAATTTCAGAGGAAATTACCGAGGTAGCAACCGAGGAAGAAATAATTCGCACCGAGGTGGCAACCAAAACCAAAATAATAACAATAGAGGTAATGTCCGAGTAACTCAAGGTAATTCGGAAAACCAACAAGACCCCTCAGATGTTCAGAGCCAATAAATGGCACAATAAAAACCATCAACCTCAACCTCAGCATATTTGTAAAGATTAACAATGAAAGAACAGGTAAACCCTTTACACTGTTGCTTGATACTAGTGCAGATACATATATCTATATTAAAAGAAAATGTAGATTTATTTGAAAACGTAAACGAAATATCGGGAATTGGCGAAGGTACAATTTTTTCAAAAGGCTTGGCCTTTATAGAACTCACTACAGGTAAATACATAATTCCGCACAACTTCCATTTAGTCGATCAAAATTTCCCAATACCTAGTGATGGCATACTAGGCATAGATTTCATAAAACAATATAATTGCCAATTAGATTTTACTCAGAGTGGCGACTCACTAATTCTTCGCCCAAACAACTTAAATTATCCGATTAAATTACAAATACTTCATACTTGTGACAATAATGCCACAGTACTCCCAGCTCGTTCCGAAGTTGTCCGTGAAATACAAATACCCTCAATAAAATATCAAATTTTGATATTAAATCAAGAAATTGATGAACGAATTTATATCGCAAATACCATATCCAACCACAAAAATACTTATGTCCGAATTTTAAATACAACAAATACCAATAAGATCGTCAATTTAAATAAAATAAAATATGAAACCTTAAAAGGATTATGAAATATTAAAAGAAACTAACGAAGAAAGAGACAACTTCGTTATGAATAAATTAATTAAAAACTTTCCGCCTTTATTAAAAAATCAATTAAAAAATTTTTGTTCCAGATATACAGACATATTCGGATTAGAAACCGAATCAATAACAACAAATAATTTTTACAAACATAAGCTTAGACTGAAGGATGATGAGCCCGTATATATAACAAATTATAGGAGTCCTCATAGCCAAGTACAAGAAATTCAAGCCCAAGTACAAAAATTAATAGACGATAAAATAGTCTTCCGGACTCCGAAAAGAAAAAATGGCGATTAGTAATTGACTATCGCCAAATTAATAAAAAGTTATTGTCCGACAAATTTCCACTACCTAGAATTGATGATATTCTAGATCAACTAGGTAGAGCAAAATATTTTTCAAGCCTAGACTTAATGTCTGGCTTCCACCAAATCGAACTTGAAAAAAGTTCTAGAAATATATCGTCATTCTCAACAAGCAATATCTCATATCGCTTCACGCGATTACCATTTGGCTTAAAAATAGCCCCAAACTCATTTCAGAGAATGATGACAATAGCATTTTCTGGTCTAGAGCCATCGCAAGCATTCCTTTATATGGATGATCTAATGGTAATCGGTTGTTCCGAGAAACATATGGTCAAAAACTTAACTGCTGTTTTCGACAAATGTAGGAAATTCAACCTGAAACTACATCCGGAAAAATGTTCGTTTTTCATGCATGAAGTCACATTTTTGGGACACAAATGCACTTATAAAGGAATCTTGCCAGACGAAAAAAAATACGACTTAATAAAAATTTACCCAGTCCCGCACGATGCGGACAGCGCAAGACGATTCGTTGCATTTTGCAATTACTATAGACGCTTTATAAAAAACTTTGCTGACTATTCACGTCACATAACAAGATTATGTAAAAAAGACGTAAAATTCGAATGGACATCTGAATGCCAGAATGCTTTCGATCATTTCAAAACAGAACTAATAAATCCAACCTTGTTATAATATCCAGACTTCACCAAAGAGTGAGCATTATAACAGATGCAAATAAGCAAGCGTGTGGAACAGTTTTAACTCAAAACTGTAATGGACTCAAACTTCCAATTGCATACGCATCAAGATCCTTTACTAAAGGAGAAAGTAACAAGAGTACAACTGAGCAAGAGTTAACAGCTATTCACTGGGCAATAACACACTTTCGACCATATATTTATGGTAACCATTTCACGGTAAAAACGGATCACAGACCACTAACTTATCTATTTTCAATGGTCAATCCGAGTTCAAAATTAACACGTATGAGGCTTGAATTGGAGGAATATAACTTTACGTTAGAATATCTGAAGGGTAAAGACAATTACGTAGCAGATGCGTTATCGAGAATAACCATTAAGGAGCTACAAAATATAACAGGAAACATAATGAAAGTCACTACAAGACAAGCAAGTAGACAAGAATTCTGCGCAGGAGAAAAAGAAATAGAATTGCCTAGGCAATCTATAGAAAAAGCTTCAAAGCCCAAAGTGTACCAAGTCATTAACAATGACGAGGTACGAAAAGTCGTGACTTTGCATGTAAACAATATGACATGTTTTTTTAAACATGGCAGAAAAATTACAGCAAGATACGATGTTAGCGATTTATATACTAATGAAATCATTGATTTAGATCAATTCTTTCAAGGGCTTGAAACGCAAGCCGGTATATATAAAATCAGCCAACTCAAAGTGGCACCGTGTGAAAATATCTTTGAACACGTTTCACTGGATAATTTCAAGAAAATGGGCAATAAAATACCCAAATAAATTCTGAAAAAGAAAAAGAAGCTATCTTGTCTAAACTACATGATGATCCCATACTAGGAGGACATACAGGCATTATAAAAACCTTGGCCAAGGTCAAACGACATTATTTTTGGAAAGGTATGTCTAAACAAATAAAAGACTACATCCGAAAATGTCCAAAATGCCAGAAAGCAAAAACTACAAAGAACACAAAAACTCCTCTAACAATAACAGAAACACCAATATCCGCTTTCGCCAGAGTAATCGTTGACACAATAGGTCCATTGCCTAGATCAGAGAATGGGAACGAGTATGCAGTTACACTCATTTGTGATTTAACGAAATACCTCGTCGCCATTCCGATCCCAAATAAAAGTGCAAACACTATCGCTAAAGCTATATTCGAATCTTATATTCTGAAGTACGGTCCAATGAAGACGTTCATTACGGACATGGGTACGGAATATAAGAATTCAATTATAAACGATTTTTGCAAGTATATGAAAATAAACAACATAACATCAACTGCACATCATCACCAGACAGTTGGAACAGTAGAAAGAAGTCACAGGACTTTTAACGAATACAGACGATCATATATATCAGTTGATAAAACTGATTGGGACGTATGGATCCAATACTTCGTATACTGTTTTAACACGACCCCCTCTATGGCACACAATTATTGTCCATATGAGCTAATTTTTGGTAAAACCCCCAATTTACCAAAAGATTTTAATAATGTAAATAGAATAGACCCACTATATAATGTAGAAGATTATGCTAAAGAAGTTAAGTTTAGATTATATATAGCATATAAAAGGTCTAGGATAATGCTTGAAAAACATAAAGCAAAAAGTAAGGAACTCTTTGATAAAAAAGTTATAGATTTTCAAGTAAAAATAGGAGATAAAGTCTTATTAAGAAACGAAACTGGCCATAAATTGGATCCAGTATATGTAGGCCCATACACAATAGTTAACATAGAAAATAGGGATAGCATTCTAATTAAAGATAACAAAAATAGGACCCAAAAAGTTCATAAGAATAGACTTAAAATTTTTAACGAATAAAACATATAAATTTTTTTTATGAATTCGAATTCAAAAAAAAAAAAAAATCAATCCATAATAAAAACAAATTATTATAATGAATTTTACATTTTTATATTTTGAAATTTTTACATTTTTATTAATCTTAAATAATTTTTTTTAAATTCATATTATTTTAATCATTTTTACTACATAAAAAAAAAAAAAACCAATTTTGTTCATTTAATAACTACAGTTCACTTAATAACTACACATTTATTATGTTACGTTATTTCTTTAAAAAGGGAGGTGTAGTGTGTATATGCCTAAAAGTAACACCCAGTATTCATATATAAAGTATGTGGCACTTTGTTGCATACAATAACAAATATAAATGAAACAAACCCAGAGCCACTCTATGTATTGGCTCTGGCTCATATTACGCAGCGCGAGTCACTAGCCCCGCACGCTGACCATTTATGTTTACGCTGCATATCCCACGCTCCGTCTGAGCGCATTCCATGAGCAACATATATGCTCACTAGCACAGGCATATGCAAGCTACTCACTCTCCCTCTCTTTGTAGCTGTTAACCAATAACAGCATAAGAACATATACGTGTCCATAGGCTAAGCGCATAACATTGACTTTGAATAAAACCATTCATATAAAACAACCTAACCAGCACAGACGTGCTTAAATGAACTTCCTTAAATATTCGTAATAACAATATTACAGAATAAGAGGGTTCAGGGTATTCCCTAGTCGGGAGCACCCGACTAGAACCTCTTACTTGTTCATCTTCACTTTTCGTTCAGTTTCAGTTGAAAAGTCATAAGCAATTTTGTACAAAATTCAGATGGCCATGGAAATAATATGAAAAGACGAAAATCCTGCGTAGCTAAAAGAACATTTTGAGGTGTGCAAGGGACTATCATGACTCTGCTGCTAAAAGTAGAGTAATCGGGTGTTCTTGCCAGTGTTTCTACAGTTAAATGGGTTATTTCGAAGGCAAGACACCTAAAACCTCAAAAACTAAAAAAAAAACCACTACTAATAGTCTTCGAAAGGAGCAGCGAGCTAATATGATCATGCAGCGGGAGTGGCACCGAATTGTATTCTCTGAGAGGCTGATCAACAAGTGTAATTGTGCACAGTATTACAATTAAATCGAACATATGTGGAATGAATGTGGGGAATGAATGTTTCGACCAAAGTATACCTCGCACTACTTCTATCCTACCTACCATACTGGGCCGCAGCCTCGCGCTACCTAATCTAGCGGGCCGTGGCCTCGCACCACCTACGCTATCGGGCCTCGGCCCCGTACCAACTACACTAGCGGGCCGTGGCCTCGCACCACCTACGCTGTCGGGCCTTGGCCACGCACCAACTACACTATCGGACCTTGGCCTCGCACCAACTACACTATCGGGCCTTGGCCACGCACCAACTACACTATCGGGCCTTGGCCTCGCACCAACTACACTATCGGGCCTTGGCCACGCACCAACTGCACTATCAGGCCTTGGCCACGCACCAACTACACTATCCCTCCTAGGTTAGGGTGAACGTCGGCTATTTCCGATGCTTAGCACAAGTATGTCCGCCTGAGAATACAAAGATTTGCATTTCACTTAATTATTTCGACTACAGTCACTTTATTTACCCATTATTATTATTATCATTATGTTTTACCCTACTGAACTTTCTAGACTAAGGCCCTGCCGCACTGTCTTGGAGCCCTAGCACTCCGCTGTACACTTCACTGTTTTTGCTCGCACTCCTTTTTCGGCACGTCTACTCACCCTGATCGTTCTCCAAAAAGTCCCGACTCGCTCGCTAGCAAGCCTGCGCTTGCCTCGGCCGCTTAACTTCGCCGCGAGCTTTCGCAACTTCGCTTCGGAGCTTTCGCTCTTCGCCGCCGAATCGAAGCTGCGCTCTCGCAGGCAGTGTTGGGCAGCCGATCAGCAACGCACGGTTGCTGCAGCGGCCGGCGGTTAAGTTCAAATTGGGCTCCTTGCCCTTAACTAGCCTCGATAACTTATTACAAATACAATGCTTATATACTATCCAATTCTTATGGATTATGATATAATACATATATACATATACATATAATGGTCTTATATCACTCGCGTATCCTACCGGCTGCGCCAATTAAATAAGTCACTACGCGTTGTTAGAAAAAAATATATCTTTTTTTCAACAGGCGCGACTTAAGTGGAATTTACAATGCTTTGTACGATGCAACTTGACGGCTTAGCGTCCTCAGTAAAACTCAATTTCAAAAATGTTGTCAACGCTTAGCAAACCTCGGCTGAGGGCTCAATATCATGAGCTCGCTATCTTTAAACAATGCTCTCATTCTCTTAATGAGTTTCCAGAATATTCTCAGAGCCTGAATTTGAGCTGCGTTGGCAATTTAGGCATTTGGTGGAAATAACGATTGTGGCGGATGTTTATGTCTAATGGTTTTCGATTTTTATGATCGGTCGCTCCACAGAATTGTTATTTTCTCTATTTTGGGTGTCTCGTGTTACGAGGGTGGTGCGCTTAGTTGCTAGGGCTTATGTATAAGGGGTTGGCGTTAGGTGCTGTGGACAAATGTTATGTGTATGTGTATATTGTGGGTGTGGTACATATGTCACTACATATATATCGCAGATGATATATATATATATATACTAGCGGGTATTGCCCGGCCTTGCCCGTGGCACGTGTGTTATAAAACCAATGTTCTCAAAAAGTTTTCAAAATGATTTTGAAACTGAACGGACGGTAAGCGAGCAAGATACGATGTTAGCGATTTATATACTAATGAAATCATTGAAAAACTGGGTTTTGATATCGATTTGTATTACTTGGAAACGGAAACCTACTGCGCGGGCACTAGGAGGACCTCTGTTCAAAAGTTAATCTCTAGCTCTTATATGTTCTAATATCGTTCGTTCATACAAATGGACGGACGGCCGGGCGGACGGACGGACGGATAAGGCTGGATTGACTTGGCTATTGCAAACATCTCCGACCACATAAAGTATATATATTCTTGATCAGCATCAATAGCCAAGTCAATCCAGCCATGTCCGTTTGTCTGTCCGTCCGTTCGTCCGTCCGTCTGTCCGTATGTATGAACGCAAGGATATTAGAGCCTATAAGAGTTACAGACTTTATCTGTAGGTCCTCCTAGTGCCCGCGCAGATCGAGTTTGTTTCCGATATTCGATAACTTGTCGCGTTTCCAAGTAATCGATTAAAGTCGATATCGAAATACTGTTTTTTGAGCAAATTGGGTATATAATAAGAGATTGAGTCACCATTAATTTTGAAAGATGCTATTTCACTAGGAGTGGAGAAATTAAATTTGGTTATTGACGAGCTAGCAGAAGATTTGCTAGCAATATAGGCTGCCAATGCCTCAAAAGTGGTGTCAGACGTAAGTTGAGACACGAAAAATTGCCTACGAGGGGCAACCACTGTAAAAGTGGGGCTGAAGGTAAAATTTGAGTTGGTGGGGCTGAAAAGGCACCGAGATTGCTCTTAATAATCTGGGCTAGATTTCGCGCAGGTCTACAGACGGGGCTGACTGGGACAGGTCCAACTACAGGGTCTACTGTGACTACTCCGGGGAATGCTATAGGGGATACAGCAAGGGTCATATTTGGACAATTGCTCGGAGAAGGCGATAATGACTACATTGGAGATGAATTCAAGTTGCTAGGCACGGACAAAAGATGCGTAGGTGTATGGACAGACGTGTATGCAAAAATTGAGGCTCTAACCGGCGATTGGGTGGCGACTCGAATATATACTTGCTAAGCAAGTCAAAACTCAAGTCAAAGTTACTCGAGAGCTGCTTACCCACATTATAAAGTTTTAAGAATTGATTTCCCACAGAGCTATACATTTTAGAGAAATCAATTAGCTTGTTGATGCACACTGAGCACGACTAACGAAAGCCGTCACAGCCCTTCTTGGCAATTGCAGCGTTCTTGTCGCAATCACGCCCAGTGAGACCTGCATAATATATGTACGATCCCAGGTTTCGGTATAACACAAATTTTCAGCGTTAACGTTGTTTCACTATAAATATTTATTTTTGATTGTTGAATTAACTTAAAAGAACATGAATGCGGCTTAGATGTAGTTTTAAACTTTAAAGAGTTACAAAATTATACGTGCGTGCGATGCTTATGAGTTATTGTATCGACTGATTCTAATTCGTTTGCATTCTGTAAACGTTCGAGCGACCTCTGCTAATTTACAGACGACACGATCAGAACCGACAGCCACTACGTGTTTGACGTTGATTATCATATCCTACATATAACCGCAAAAATATATAAAAATCTTGGAGCCCAAGTAAAACACGTCAATCACTCTCAACTGAGCACTCTCTCGAAAAAAGTATGTATCCATATAATTGTTTTTCTTGCTAACTTTATATTTTTATAAAGAAACGAGCATTTTGTCTCGATACGCATACACACATACACCGAAGGACTGTTCTGCGTGGGATGTTTATGTAAGTCTGTCTCGTTCTTTCTCTTTTATACCACTCCGAGTTAATCTTCCGTCACAAGTGAGTTAAAACTAATCCTTTACGCGTACATAGGCAGTTAGTTTTTTTTTTTTTTTTTTTTTATATCTTGTACAATCATAACCTTGCCTTGGCAGGGAATAGCCCTCTTGCGAGCTGGCTGCGGCGTCTCAGCAATCTTTCGCTGTATGTGCCTTCCTTGTGTGCCTTCCAATCTGTCCTTCAACTGTTTGCACTTTGAAGTCTTTATGGAGTGTAGAGCTGCGTACGTACCAGGGGCAGTTGGTTATCTGTCGTAGTACCCGATTTGGCTGCAATCCTCCAAAGGTGCTCCTCTTATTGTTAAGCCACCGCAGTTGTTGCAGTCTGTCGACATTTTCTTACCGTACCTTTGAGGTGTGGCCCAAACGGGGCGAGAGTATCTAGATAACCCTGAAGTACATTACTGGCTTCTACGCATTTTTTGGAATTATAAATGACTGTGATGTCATCTGCATATGTCGCAATAATAGCCTTAGAGGGAGCTTCCATATGTTGAGATGTAGGGCTGGGTATATCTGAGGTATACAACTAAATGAGCAGCGGACCAAGAACACTGCCCTGCGGCACACCTGCTGTCATAGTATAAGTGGAAAAGTATGTGTCCCTTACCTTTTGACCTTGAACTCTCGTACTACCAGATATGACCTTAAAAGGCCATTGTACGGTGCAGGTAAAAGGTTTTTTATTTTGCACAGTAATACATCGTGCCACACCTTATCGAACGCTTGCTGCATGTCAATGAAGACAGCGTTGGAGAACTCTAGGTCATCAAAAGCCTGCATGATGTGGTTTACCAACCTGTGGACCTGTTCCACAGTGCCGTGTCCCTCTCGAAAGCCGAATTGGTGATCCGGCAATATATTGCATTGGCTTATAATGACAGTAATCAGATTGGCAATAGTCCTCTTCCATAATTTAGACAGGGAGGGTAAGAGACTTATTGGCCAATACGACTCAGGATTAACTTCTGGTTTGCCTGGCTTGGGAATCATCAGAATCGCTGCTAACTTCCATTGCTTTGGGAACACTTGGAGCACACTATATAGAGGAGCACTCTAGCATTACAAATCCTATCGATACCCGGAGCTTTATTTTTCGGCAATAGTTGGATCGCGTCAGTTATTTTTTCAATCCTTATAAGCTCAATAGACAGGGACTTCTGCAGTGGGTTCTGCAGAGTCTGATGGGTCTCTCTAGTAGTCTGCTCTATCGTAGGAAAGTCATAAGGAGTGAAACAAGCCTCAAGATGATATCCGAAAGCATTAGCCTGTTCCCTTTTGTTTTTAGCAAGTTAGCCACCAGGACATCGGATAGGTACCTGTTTAAGGGGTTGTCGTTTGAAATCACTTCTGAGTTCCCTTAAGAGGTTACGTAGCTGTTTTGCTGCTCGGTTACACATAATTCTGTCCCAAGGTTCTTGAGATCGAATTGCTCTTCTTTGGAGGCACCTCTTTGTTCTGATTAGCTCTTTAGCCTCCCTCGTGAGGACAATGCCATAACTAATGGGAAGTGACTCGGGATTAGGTGGAGTTGTGGCAATAGCAGCTCTATATATATTTTCTCTTACTACTTCGTTCTCAATGTCTACTCCAGAGTCCAAAGTCGGATTTAATTGAATGGAGCATTCAAGATGTTGTCTGAAAGCCATGATGTCAGTACGGTTGTCGATTAGCCGAGGGCTTGGCCTGATATTTGAACCACCTGTTTGAAAATTAACAAAAAGGGCTGTATGGTCAGAGTCTAAGTCCCAGCTATGGCAGATATTTGCTTGAGAACCCGGTATCCCATGATATAATGCGAAATCAATGCAGGTAGGTGTGTGACTGAAAACATATGGGTATCTGGATGGTGATCCTGTTGCAAGAATATTAGCTCCTCTGGCTGTAATGGCTTCGGCTAGTTCTCGGTCCCTGGGTTAATTGTAGTTATCTACCCACAGCCAATGTCTCGCATTTCAGTCTCCACCAACCAGATACCGTTGGCCGCAAGAAACGAGTATTGCACTGAAGTGCCTTTCTTCAATTCTATTCCTCGGTGGGCAGTATATTGCAATATATTCCATGTCTCCCAAACCTGTGGCAACTTTTGTTGAAGACATTTGTATGGTTCTCGTTTCAATTAATCTTTGTGGAAAATGGCGGAGGGCACTCCTCACTAAGACCGCCGCTCCTCCGACTCGTGTATTTTGACCGTTTCCCATAGGTTTAGTCTGATCTCACTTAGAGGGGGAATGTCGACGATGTTGTTGTGCGCGAAGAGCTCAACTTCTCTGGCCTTTCCTGTAGTGCCATTGACATTCCAGATAAGGATCTTGAGTGAATTCATTGTCAGTCTGAGGTGTTGCTATGGAGCTGGTGAGTCGATCTATCCCCCGTCCATTGCTTTATCATGTTGGCCATTTTATGAACCACTTTTTCGAGCCGTTCTAGTCGTTGACTGTTTTGATTGTTTTGTTGTTGTTGTTCTCGTTGCTGCTCCTAAAGCCACAGGAGGCATTGCTGCTGCTGCTGTAGTTGCAGCTGTTGTTGCCAATTCAAAAATTGCTGTTGCTGTTGTTCCAATAGTGACTAACGTCAACTGGATGCTGCTGCTGCATAATATTTTATTATCTAATAACTGTGGTTGCCATGTAGGGGCGCTGGGCAGGTTCGTTGCCGTTTCTTGCTATTGAGGCATAGGACTTGCCTCCACTATTTACTCTAGGAGTGTTAGGTATTTGTTGCTGTCTAGTTGGATGCTGCTGCTGCTGTTTTCGTTGTGGTTGTTGCTGCTTTGCTTGATTTTGATCCCACCCAATCTGTGTAGAGCCACTAACCAAACAGCATATAGACTGGACATGCCATAGAAGGAAAGTGGGCAAAAAAATATCAGTGGCATCTGTTCCAGAATCGCGAGCATGGGAGTAAGATATACATATGGAGTCTTTTTATTCGCTCACACTACCCGTTATCGTTGGTAAGGGTACCTAAGCGTTGGCATATGTACATTTACGATTATTTGGACTTGCTATATTCACGCACACTTGCATATTTTGTATATGATTAGAAGGATTTATGTGCTTGTGTGCCTGTTGGTTGCCTGCCTGCCTGCCTGTCCCCGATGCAAATTTGACAAGATTTTTGGATTTCTTATTTTCGGCTTCTACACACAGATACGCACGCACAAATGTGTATGAATAGGCAGATTATGGGTGCAAAAGAAAATTTAATGATTTGGCAAATAAATTTGCAATAATTTTATTGCTTAAAGTGCTATGGTGAAGCCATAATACTATCCTGTAAGGATTCTCTTCCTTCAATTGATATGTTTGGAACTCAATACCATAAGTGTTACTGTCTTTGGGAAATATTCTGGTTGACCTTAACTGCCACGTTATCTAGACTAGTGACCTCCATAATGAGTTCAATGAGATCATTATGGTCTCAACTATTTGCGTTGGCTTGGGGTACCGTGAAGCTGATCGTTAGTATTAATTGCGTTATGTTGTGGGTTAGTGACTGTGTCACTTACATCAATACTGTCAATAGTAATATTCAGCTTAGCAGTAAAAGAAGAGCCTTAATTTGTAGCTCTGGAACTTTCGTCAACATTGCTTTCACTGGTTACATCCATGTCCATGTCCATGTCTATCAAGGCAAACCTGTTGCTAGAGTTTGCTATGCTAGTCAATTTTAGAAGCTCCAGTGAGTGTTGGAGACGCAATGTCTGAGGAGCATTGGATAAAGCTAGCTCCATGGTTATCCATGATTCCGCTATGGCTCCCACTGCTGATTGCAGCAGTTGCCGTGGCGTATATAGAATTACTAGTATCACAAGTAAGTGATAGTGCTGTCGTTATCGTGCTGATGCTCTGAGTATCAGTGCGTAAGAGGCTATTAATAAAGTCTGTCCTGATCTCCAATGGTGATTTTCCAGCTACTTGGCTCATTTTTCCCCTCTTGTGCGGCTGCGCGCGGAGAGAGAGGTAATGTTTTGCCCAAACGGGCAACAATTGCAGTCTTATCGCACTACACTTATGTTTTGTTGTTGTCAAACTGCCGACACTGCACAAGACAGCGTCCGAAATTTTCGATTTGTTCTATTTTTAGAACACGTAGCTTGCACAATTGATCAACTCGTATTTTGTCTATGCGCGGCACAACCGATCTCGATGAGAGCAGATTAGCGACTCAGCAGCTAAGTTAAAAGAATAAATACAGCCGCTTATCAAGCAAATGCAAAAATACAACAATCAACCGCACTGAACTTGAGATACAAACCACAGTTGTTCTTGCTTTAAGTTGCAGCTCCCGGAATAATTGTTTTTACTTCATTGCCTTATCCTTTTTTGAAACTATTTGATTCTTAAAATAAACGTTTAGTAACTTTTTCTTAAATTACTTTCATTTGTATTATATCTTTAAAATAATTAATATAAATTAAACATATGCATGCTCATATTTTTATACCCTGAACCCAAAAAGGGTATAATGTTTTTGTGCAAATGTAAATGTATGTAACAGGCAGAAGGAAGCAACTCCGACCCCATAAAGTCCATATATTCTTGACTAGGCTATTAATGCCTAAATAGTCGATCTAGCCATGTCCGTCTGTCTGTCCGTCCGTCTGTCCGTATGTATGAACGTTAGGATCTCAGAACCTATAAGAGCTAGAGGCTTGAAATTTTAGCTGAAGGACCCCCTAGTGCCTGCGCAGTTTGTTTCCGAGTTTGTTTCCGAGTTTGTTTCCGATAATCGATAACTTACTCCGTTTCCAAGCAATCGATAAAAATCGATATCGACATTCTGTTCATCCTGTCACCAAACTTGATATGTTTATTGTAGAATAGTATATATACATCAAGTCTCTTTTATTTTATACCTTTCGCAACCTTCCCGAAACCCCCCCAGAGCTATAAATCAAGTTAATAACCCAACTTGTATTGCCCACTAATTTAAGCCACAATTTAAATGCAATAAGATATATTCTGTATATTCTGTAGAAAATTTCATTAGGATCGGTTAAGAAAAACCCAAAGCAAATTGTGTGAAAATTTGAGGCTGAGGGCTTTTCTGTTTTTTACTGCGCATTTGGGCAACTAGCGCGAATTCAAAGAATTTCTGTATACATGTAAACACACACATTCATACGCGTTTGCTTCGAATTCAATTGCAATTAGGATTGTTTTCTGTGCTCCTATTTTAATTCGCTTTTGCTCAATCATTGGTGTGGCTCTGGAGTTGAGGCAGTGGCAAGTACTGCGGTCTGTCGCGAGTACGAGCCCTACTGGGGAAAGTATTTTATTTTTTTTGTGGCTGGTGTGGCTGCTGAGTGAGTCGGCAGCAAGTAATGCGGTCAGTTGCGAGTTCGAACCCTGTGTTTTTTTTTTTTTTTAATTTAACTTTATTACTTCAAACGAGCGCATAGCGCGTGCTGCATTTGGTGTAGGATAGGGGTATTCAGGGTATTCCTTAGTCGGGAGCTCCCGACTAGAACCTTTTACTTGTCAAATTAGTACAATATTATATTTATTTTTATATATTCTATACCTTTGACACATCTTTCGATCATCATGTTCTTAGTCTTAGTATTTTTGTCTTGAAATAAATAATTATAATCTCTGCTTAATTATTTATTCAATTTTTGGAGCTAATCATCACCGAAAGGGGTGAATCCGTCGACTGAAGACCACTTTTAGGGATCCTGCCAATATAACTATTTTATTGGGCCTTTTTGCAGGATCACGGAAGGGGTGGCATATGCACGTCATCTTCAGTGCATTTGAGTGGTCCGCTTTTCTAACATTCCTATCATAACCTTTTTTGCCTGCCCTATTGTACCCCCTAACCCCTCAGATTAACTTTGGCAGTGAATTAGCCAGCGATTCCATGAACCCACATTCTATGAACCCACATGCCGACAAGTCATGGCCGATGCCAGCTCGTTTCAATTTTGTTAACTGACCATCCGCTCAATGACATCTGCTCTTTCTTCGTCTGTCCGTATATCTGTATGCCCGTCAGTCTGCTTCCTTGCGAATATGTCTCTTAGTTTTAAAGATATCGTCTTGAGACTTCTCCTAGGTGTGTCTTTCTGTCGAAACTGGACGAATCAGATTGCTTAATCAATCTGGCTGTATAGAAAAAAAAATTTATTTTGGTCAAGATATGCACACCTATCTCTGCATTTATAAGGTTTACTATGCTACGCATAAGCTGTAAAATCTTATCAACATTGGATCACTTCATCATATACTTGCCATTGAAACGATCGGTCGAAAAAAGTTCTTCTAAGAAAAACTCTTATCATGACCAAACTGGACATTTATTAATATCATATATTATTCAGAGGACGACGACAAGTGGTATTTAACCCGTGGAACTACAAGGCTTGTAATGGCATTATCAACTGGACAGGCTTACGGATCACCTGTTCCTGCTGAGGTAAAAGATAAAGTCGTTGGTGTAGAAAAAAGTAGCGGACCAGCAAATGGGGAAATTTAAAAAGGGACTGCCCATCTACGTCGTCTGCAGCTACTGGCCCAAGTGAAAGTACAACACCGATGGAGCAAAGAACTTAAAAAAGGAGAGCATTCTTTAATCCTTCGGGATACCAAAACGTGATCTGCAAGCAGAAACAGTTTACGGCCAATTGGAATGTACAACCCAGTTTGCCAAATCAAGCAAATACGACGGTGTTTAACCAGGCTACGGAGCCCAGTACTGGCACGTACATGGGCCACAGAGGTCTGGGAGCGCTCAATAGATCAATTCAGCACGCGCCATGGCAGCAGTTCGATAATGTACATTGTAATAATGCGAAGCCGTGGATTGCCTCGCTGACATCTATGCAAAGCAGTGCGCGACATGTCAGCAGGAAAGATTTATCAACTTTTACATGCATGCCGGAGCAATGGTTGATCTTTATCAGCAATTGTAAGCAATGCACAGAGAGATGTGGAATCAGCAACGTGAAATCTCATCAGGCTTCAGAAGTGCCTTAGAGGGCAATCACTGGTAGCGGTGCGTGTAAAACTTAGGATCCCAGCTACAGTGCCGTGTGATATAGGCATATTGCAAATATTGTACGGCTGCTCTGAAATAGTACTTGAACATTATTATCCAACTGGCCTTAGCTGTCCAAAATTACTGTATGCTGTACCTTGACGATTCCGAGCTGCTGAACGAGCTTGTTGCTTAAATTTCAAGCAATATAAAATTGGACTGGGGCCGGCATCGAATTTCAAATGATGGTAGCAGCTTGGCCACCTTTGATAACTGGTTGTTTAATGTGGCAATGTGCGCCACCATCGTCACGCCCTAGAAGACACTACGGACTGACAACGAAAAGAAGATCTCCACCACAAGAGAGCGCCTTTTTAAGCACAACACGGAAATCAACCGTGAGGGTTCTCATCAACAACTTTATCAACACGAACAGGAGAGGGTTTCATGGGTGAAGTGCGGCGATAACCACCAACCTCCATGGGTACAAAACAGCGGTAGGAATTTGTTAAGGAAAAGCGGTTCTGTTTTTGCTGCTTTATACGACATAGTGCACAACAGAGTAAATCAAAGAAGAAATGCCACGTAGATGGTTGCGAGTCAAAGCTACTACATACGACTACTACGAGCGGTAGAAAAGACGAGCATACGGGCCAAAGTAGGAACAATCGAACTTAGTCAATGGAGTCTTCCGTTATGGTTCATGGGAGAACAGCAAAAGAGACACTGTTTCGATATGTTCCAATCACACTTTATAATAAATTGTGCGAACATATGCATTAGTGGATGAAGGAGCTGAGTGTACGCTAATGGAAAGAGCGCTTGCAGACGGGCTGAAACTAGATGCACAAGCGACCCAGCTGTGTCATAAATTGACAGAGGCGACATGACCAAGACAACATAACGCACTACAGTATGAGTTAAAAAACGTGCGAGCTGTAGCAAACTTGGACTTGCCAGAGGAAAGTGTGGGGCCACAGTTGCTTAAATCTCGGAAGCATTCATCTACTCTCCCAATCTCGCCGTATAGCAACGTGAAGGTTCAGCTGCACCTTGCAGATACGAGAAGGTGAACACAACGACGTCATAGCAGCACGTTGTCGACAAGGATGAGTTGTATACGGTAGCCCTATTGTGAGCGAATGCACCAAGCCTCGGCTGCTAAATATCTTCCAGTGCAGTGCGACGCGTTGGATGGATGAGGCTCTGAAGAACTATTTTTCACTGAAGACACTTGGTGTGAGCGTCGCCTCACATCGTAATGGAGGCTATAAAAACTATCTGGAAGACGAAAAACGCGAGCAGACTGGCCTGCTTTGGAGGTTTGATCGGATGCATCTGCTCTCAGATGGCTGGTTAGCGCCTTAAGTGTTAAGAAGCAAAAATTAACACGATGCACGACTACAAGCTGAAGGGATATTTCGCCGGCTAAAAGATAGTGAGTTAGCAGCAAACACGACATCTTGGTCTCTTCGTGCCTGGTATGGGATGCGGTCGCCAAAGTTAGTGGCATGTCGCTAAACGATTGTTTGCTGAAAGGTTCAGATACACTAGCGTCTTTGATTGGCGTGCTCATACGGTTCAGAGAGCGACCTATCACCGTATTCGGCGACATACGGGAAATGTTTCATGAAGTCAAAATGCGCCGAGAAGACCAAGTAGCGCAAAAGTTTCCTGGCGTGATGGAGATTCGTCACAGTTCCCAGAAACGTACGTTATGAATGTCAGCGCAAGAGATGGTCTTGCCTATTGACGTTTCTATTGCAGCCGAACTTGCTTGCGAAAGCATCTAAGGGGCGCCCAACTGAGAGACGCGTTCTAAGCGTGGTCATGTCTATATGCGACCCGCTCGGGCTGCTAGGAATCTTTTATATAAATTAACCAATTCAATGGTAGTTATTTATAAAAAAAATATATTTTTATTTATTTGACAGCAAGCAGTCCAAGTTATAAACTAAATATTGTATCTTAATTAATCCCTAATGAAACCTCAGTCCAACGATGAAGCGTCGCTGTCGGCGTCGACGTCTCCAGCTTGGTGTTGTTGCATATGTTGAAATGCCCCCATTCTGCATTTCACAGGGTAACGCATTTCTTGGGAATTTTTGGCATGTGCGGAAGATATGCTAACTTAGCGATCCCAAGGTTGGTTGTCCCATGAGCGCGTTGACCTCCTATGCACCTGAAGTCGCATACGCGACACCTTGCTTCAGCTTTTCCCCGCACGTTGAATGGCCAAGTGCGGGAACCAAATGTTGGTAAGCTGGTTATCCAAGTGTTGTTGTTTTGAATGACTCAGGTATTAACCCCTCCCTCTCTGATCACGAATGTCCCGGTCGATTGTTAGAAACCCGGTATGTGGTTTTCCAAAGGAAGTTTCCGTTACGTCAGCCTTGTCTGGGCGCTGTTCGTTGCTGGTGGGAGTGGCTGCAACTTCAATAATAGTGCCTGTACAGCTTGAGGATTAGTGCATAAACCACGAAGACCAATAGTATTCCGAAAGTTACTCCGAAATTAGTGATGGTGTTTGTTTTAAAGTTGTCTCGTAGCATGCCTATCTTCTCAGTGTTCTTAGTATGGAGATCTCTCATTAGCTGCAGTGACAACACCTCTTCTATCGCCATTATTAGCCTTTCCAGTTGGATCATGGCTGTTAGGGGTTTAAAGTTGGAGGTTTCATATGAAGAAAAAACTTCGCTTCCTATGCCTAATGTACAGTTGTTAAATTTAATTATAAATGACCCTTTAATTAGTTTCAGTTCGTTATCGATAGAAATCATTCAGAAGAATAATGTCTGTATCTATTGATTCTATTGTTTTTATATGGTCATTGTTATACCCTGAACCCATTAAAAATGGGTAAAAGGGGTATAATGTTTTTGTGCAAAATGTAAATGTATGTAACAGGCAGAAGGAAGCATCTCCGACCCCATAAAGTATATATATTCTTGATCAGCATCAATAGCCAAGTCGATCTTGCCAAGTCCGTCTGTCTGTCCGTCCGTCCGTCCGTCCGTATGTATGAACGCAAGGATCTCAGAACCTTTAAGAGCTAGAAACTGAAAATTTAGCTTCAGGTGCTCCTAGTGCCTGCGCAGATCGAGCTTGTTTCCGATAATCGATAACTTACTCCGTTTCCAAGCAATCGATAAAAATCGATATCGACATCCTGTTTTTTGAGCAAATTGGGTAAATAATAAGAGCTAGAGTCACCAAACATGATATGTTGCTTCTAGAATATTATATATATGTCAAGTATCTTTCATTTTATACCTATCGCCACCTCCCCTCTAACACTGCACAGCTATAAATGAAGTTAATAACTCAACTTATATTGCCAACCAATCTAAGCCACAATTTTAATGCAATTGACTTTTGAGAATACTGTAGAAAATTTCATAAAGCTCGGTTAAGAGAAAACCAAAGTTATATGTAACTGCGCAATTGGATGGCACAGCTAGCGAAAACGTCAAGAATTTGTGTACACACACACATTCATGCGCGTCTGCTTCGCATTCTATCGCATTCTAACAGCATTGTAATTGAAACTTTTTTCTGTAATGCTATTTTAGTTCGTTTTTGTCTCAATGATACTTAATTATTGGTGTGGCTGTTGAGTAGAGGCATAGCAAGTGTTGCGGTCTGTCGCGAGTTCGAACCCTACCTGGGAAACTATTTTTTTTTTTTTTTTTTTTTGCTGGTTTGTCTGTTGAGTAGAGTCGTCTGCAAGTAATACGGTTAGTTGCGAGTTCGAATCCTGTCAAGGGAATTTTTTTTTTTTTTTTTAAATCTTTATTACTTCAAACGAGCGCGATGCATGAACTGCATTTGGTTTTGGAATGGAAGGGTTCAGGGTATTCCCTAGTCGGGAGCTTCCGACTAGAACCTCTTACTTGTTGGTTTTTTCGTAGTCTGCTGTACCAAAGTTAGTAGGTCCTCCAAAAAATAAATCATCGGGCTTTTTCCCTGTGGTAGAATGAATGGTATGATTGTATTCACACACTGCCAATTCGAGTAGTTCGTCAAAATTATCTATGCCTTTTTCTTGTTTTATGCATCTCATTATCTCAATTAGAGTTGAGTGGAATCTTCCGACCTGGCCATTTACTGTACTTTTGTGCGGTGGCGTGTTAAAAACTTCAATTCCCAATTCATTTTTTAATTTTGTGAATTTATCTAGTGAAGAACTGGTGCTTGGTTCTCTGTTTGTTGAAAAAATGTCTATGTGCAGTATTTGTCCTGGATTCTTGGGTAAGGGTGTTTCTCCAAGTTTTATATTATTTGGGTGCCATTCGTATTTATTTTCCTTGCAAATTTTACAAAGTTTAAGCATTTTTTTAATTTCTTGCCTCATAGATGGGAAATATGCTGTTTCTGAAATTTGAAGTCTATTTTCTTTTTCGTTCCTGTGTGCTCTATTGTTCCCTGAACCCATTTAAAATGGTATTATGTTTATGTGCAAAATGTAAATGTATGTAACAGGCAGAAGGAAGCATCTCCAACCCCATAAAGTATATATATTCTTGATCAGCATCAATAGCCAAGTCGATCTAGCTACTGAATGTATTAAGTTTTCGAATTTGCATTATTGATAGAAAATGCTGTCTTTTCAATATCTGAATCTTTAAGCGCGATTTAGTGGAATCCGCTTTTGAGGTCTATTGTGGTAAAAAAGCTCACCGAGATTAGATAGGATACTGTTTATTTCTGGCATTTGATATCTGTCATGGATGGTAATTTCGTTTAATTTTCTGTAGTCGATTACCATGTGGTATTTTTTCTTCCCTGACGCGTCTTCTTTTTTTGGCACGATGAACACCGGAGAACAATATGGGGAACGCGACGGTCGAATAATGCCGTCGGCTAATTATCTTCTATCTGGCTATCTATTTCCTATTTTAATGCCATAGGGTAGCTGTACGCTTTGGAATAGACAGGATTATCGTTTTTCGTTTTTATTTCTCCTCTAACTTGAGTGACAAATGTGAGTGGTCTGTACGGTTCGTCGAAAAGACCTGGACATTCTTTAACTATTGAATGTATTATTTGGCAAGTTTGGTCGTCTAAGTGAGAAAGTTTAAGTTCTATGTTAGCTATAAGTCCCATTAAAAGTTCCTTAGTTCTATATTTCAATATTTGATTTTTCCTATCATAATAATGCGTGATATTAATCTTGCCTCCTATGGACTTTGCTGCAAAGCATAACTCATTCGGTATGGGTGCCCGAATGAGTGAGGGTTTTACGTAGTTTTTGTTGGAGGTAACTGGTAACTATTAAAAATGTGATTTTTTTATTGATCCTCATTTTTTTTTTTATGTCTCAGCTGGCGCCGGCTTTGTGGTGGCCATGTGCGGCGATATTTATTTATTTATTTATTATTGGTCGACAAAACGAGTGTCTTCCTCATTATACATACAATACATAATGGAATTATATGCTAAAAGCCTAGTTAGATACCACAGTTCTCTAAATAGCATCACCGACCGATGGAGGTGTTTTAGTCGCCAGTCCGGCCAGCAGTGCCCCTTTTCACAGCTAAATTTGTCAGTGACGCTATTAGAGCCTACATCTAAGCAGAAGGGTGTAAGTAGGAAAAAAGTGTTCTTAAGTAAAATTAAAGATAATCTTAGTTTGCTATATTAATTAATAAAATACAATAAATAAGAAAAAAGAAAGTAAGAAGATTGTTAATAAAGTAAAGAAATTTAAGCTAGATATATAGAGTGTTAAGTAGATAGGACAGAGAGAAAAGTAATGGGAAATCACCGACCCGGTGGGGGAAAATTGTGATTTTTTTATTGATCCTCATTTTAAACTCTAAGAAAGGTAATGAGGATGAACCTTGTTTAAAAAATGGACATCATCGGCTATTTCATATTCGTACTCTTCTGGGGTTTCTATTTCTTGATTACAAGATTCTTGATTATAACATACTCTTGCTCGTTATAATCTTGTTCTTCTTCATAAGCCTGTTCGTCTTCCATGATAACTTCTGTATTGTAAACTCTCTGTTGTTTGTTAGGTTGGTGTGTGACCAGAGAAAGAGGTCGTTTCATTTGCTGAGGAGCCTGATTATTTTGTCTAGTTTGCGGAGCTGTTTTTCTAGAACTTTGTTGTGTGGTGTTTGGACGCTGAACTGCTATTTGGGGTCTATTTTGGTAGTTAACTTGACGCGTTTGTACGGAACTATCTATCTCCATTGGAGTGGGTGGAAGTTGACGCCTTGGCAGTAATGAGGGAGGGCATTGTTGTTGCTGTTGTACAAATCTAGGCTGACCCTGTCCAAAATGTGCTAATTCTGGGAAAAAGTTTTGGTTACGTATTGGTCTTTGAGGTATTTGTCTGCCTCCGTTGTTGTAGTATGTTGGCTGCGGGTCATGTCTAACGTTATGCGACAAGTTGCTATGCATAGTGTTAACTTGATTCTCCATAAAAATTAGGTTGTCCAACTTAAGACAGATGTTCAAGGCTTCTGGTAAGCTTGTCGGTCTTTTAACATTTAATAGACTTGCCAAGTTGCCGTTTAATCCTCTTATGAACGTGTCTAATGCCTTATCTCTATAAGAATTAGTCATTGCAAGCAATGCTTCCTTCTTATAATCTAGACAATCGATCTTGTCCACGATTAATGAGAGAATCTCATAAATTTTCTAAAAGTAAGTGTTTATGTTATCCCTGCCTTGAACTAGCGTGTTTAATTGGTATTCTAAGGTACCAATGTCTCGTTTGTCCACGTAATGTTGCATGAGGCAACGTCCAATTTTTGTCCAGTTGAGAGGCGTACGATACGAATCTAGCGCAGAATTGGCTTCTCCGATAATTTTATGTCTGATAGTATGCAAAATTGCAAATTATTTTGGAGCCTTTTTTTGACTTTCGTACATTTTTAGTATTCTGTCGACTGATTTTCTCCATGAGTTAAATTCACTAGCTTTTGCTGAAAATTCCCCAAAACATTTTACTATGTCTGGTACTTTCTCTGAATCTGACAGGTTTCAACTGAAATCTATTTGTGGCTCGTCATCTTCTTCTAAAACCGGATTAACAGCATTCCTTACTACTTGTTCGATCAAGTTGGTAAGTTCTATTTTTTGGGATGTGGAAAACAAGGTTAATGGAGAAGGACCAGATGGGTTAGTAGTATTGGGCAAATTATTAAGTGACATTGTTAACAAATATTCTATTTTAAGCTCTTCTGTGTTCACATAAATTGTACTGTTTTTTTTTTGTCCTTTTTATACCCTTGCAGAGGGTATTATAATTTTGTCGTGAAATGTGTAACGCATAGAAGGAGACATCTCCGACCCCATAAAGTATATATATTCTTGATCAGCATCAACAGCCGAGTCCATATAGCCATGTCCGTCTGTCCGTCTGTCTGTTTCTATGCGAACTAGTCTCTCAGTTTTAAGGCTATCTTAATGAAACTTTGCAGAAGTCCCTTTTTCTGTTGCACGCAGCACATATGTCAAAACCAGCTGGATCGGACCACTATACCATATAGCTGCCATAGGAACGATCGGTCGAAAATTTAGTTCTTGTATGAAAAAACATTTTGTTTTTCAAGATATCTTGACCAAACTCGGCATTTATTAGTTTTACTATGCTCCTCATATATATGCAAAATCCTATTAAGATCGGACCACTATATCATATAATTGAGTTTTTGTATGGAGCATTTTTTGTTTTTCATGATTTTGCGATGAAACACGGCATTTAAAGATTTCACTATGCTCCCTTCATTTTTGCAAAATCTTATTTACATCGGATTTTGATTAAAAGCCTTTTTTTTGTTTACCAATATACCTTGACCAAACTCGGCCTTAACCATTTTCTCGGCATTAAAAGGTTGGGTCTGCAAGGGTATTAGATCTTCGGCATGCCGAAGATAGCCCTTCTTTCTCGTTTTTCTTATAAATAGTTATTTCTCCTTTTTTTAATTTTTTAAATGTTTTACAATATAAATGATGACGATGACTTACATTAAGGCTTCAACTATCCTGGAATCCATGTGGGAGTTGTCGGATGTCTTCTTATTGGTGGAGTTACTCTTCTGATGTTTATTTATAATTTGTTTGCCTGTCTTCTTCTAGGCTTTGTATTATAGTTAGTAGATTTTTATACCCTTGCAGAGGGTATTATAATTTTGTCGTGAAATGTGTAACGCATAGAAGGAGACATCTCCGACCCCATAAAGTATATATATTCTTGATCAGCATCAACAGCCGAGTCCATATAGCCATGTCCGTCTGTCCGTCTGTCTGTTTCTATGCGAACTAGTCTCTCAATTTTAAAGCTATCTTAATGAAACTTTGCAGAAGTCCCTTTTTCTGTTGCACGCAGCACATATGTCAAAACCAGCTGGATCGGACCACTATATCATATAGCTGCCATAGGAACGATCGGTCGAAAATTAAGTTTTTGTATGAAAAAACATTTTGTTTTTCAAGATATCTTGACCAAACTCGGCATTTATTAGTTTTACAAAGCTCCTCATATATAAGCAAAATCCTATTAATATCGGACCACTATATCATATAGCTGCCATAGGAACGATCGGTCGAAAATTAAGTTTTTGTATGAAAAAACCTTATGTTTTTCAAGATATCTTGACCAAACTCGGCATTTATTAGTTTTACAAAGATCCTCATATATAAGCAAAATCCTATTAATATCGGACCACTATATCATATAGCTGCTATAGGAACGATCGGTCGTAAATTAAGTTTTTGTATGAAAAAACATTTTGTTTTTCAAGATATCTTGACCAATCTCGGCATTTATTAGTTTTACTATGCTCCTCATATATATGCAAAATCCTATTAAGATCGGACCACTATATCATATAGCTGCCATAGGAACGATCGGTCGAAAATTAAGTTTTTCTATGAAAAAACATTTTGTTTTTCAAGATATCTTGACCAAACTCGGCATTTATTAGTTTTACTATGCTCCTCATATATATGGAAAATCCTATTAAGATCGGACCACTATATCATATAGCTGCCATAGGAACGATCGGTCGAAAATTTAGCTCTTGTGTGAAAAAAATTTTGTTTATCAAGATATCTTGACCAAACTCGGCATTTATTAGTTTTACTAAGCTCCTCATATATATGCAAAATCCTATTAATATCGGACTACTATATCATATATCTGCCAGAGGAGCGATCGGTCGAAAACTAGGTTTTTGATTAAAAATCTTTTTGTTTTTCAAGATATCTTGACCAAACTCGGCATTAACTATTTTCCCTGTGCTTCTTAGATACTTGCAAAGCATTATGAAAAGGTTGGGTCTGCAAGGGTATTAGATCTTCGGCGTGCCGAAGATAGCCTTTCTTTCTCGTTTTTTTTTGTTTTTGTTTGTTGCTTCTCTCAGATAGTAAAAACCTTTTAAAAAATTTTTATACCCTGAACCCATTAAAAATGGGTAAAAGGGGTATAATGTTTTTGTGCAAAATGTAAATGTATGTAACAGGCAGAAGGAAGCATCTCCGACCCCATAAAGTATATATATTCTTGATCAGCATCAATAGCCAAGTCGATCTTGCCAAGTCCGTCTGTCTGTCCGTCCGTCCGTCCGTCCGTATGTATGAACGCAAGGATCTCAGAACCTTTAAGAGCTAGAAACTGAAAATTTAGCTTCAGGTGCTCCTAGTGCCTGCGCAGATCGAGCTTGTTTCCGATAATCGATAACTTACTCCGTTTCCAAGCAATCGATAAAAATCGAAATCGATATCTTGTTTTTTTAGCAAATTGGGTAAATAATAAGAGCTAGAGTCACCAAACTTGATAAGTTGCTTCAAGAATATTATTTATATGTCAAGTATCTTTCATTTCATACCTATCGCCACCTCCCTGCTACCACCCCAGAGCTATAAATCAAGTTAATAACCCAACTTGTATTGCCAACTAATTTAAGCCACAATTTAAATGCAATTGTCTTTTTGAGAATACACAAATATTCTATGGTGCAATAAGATATACTGTAGAAAATTTCATTAAGATCGGTTTTTGTTTTGTTTTTCGGTATTTTGACTGCGCACTGCTGCGCACGTGTTGCAACGCAATTTGCAAGAATTTATATATACATGTACAGTGTACAGTGTACTTTGTACACACACACATTCATGCGCGTCTGCTTCGAATTCTGTCTTCACTGCGATTGTTTTCTGTGTGGCTATTTTTATTGGTTTTTTTCTCAGTAATACTCAATTATTAGTGTGGATGTTGAGTAGAGGCAGTGGCAAGTGGTGCAGTCTGTCGCGAGTTCGAGTCCTACCGGGGAAAGTAAATATGCGGTCAGTTGTCAGTTCATCAAGCCCTGCCAATGGAATTTTATTTATTTTTTTCTTCTTTATTAATTCAAACGAGTTCCATTTTGTGTTGGAATAAGAGGGTTCAGGGTATTCCCTAGTCGGGAGCTCCCGACTAGAACCTCTTACTTGTTTTATTTCTTTTTTTTTGTATTTATTAGTGCATTGAGATTTGATTCAATGTGTTTATTTTTTGTTTTTATCACTATGTGAACTTTCTTTGTTGTCACTCTTTTATTCACTATGTGAAAATTATTTTGCAATCACTACGTGATTATTTGTGTTTCTTCACTATGTGAATATGTATTGATGTGTACGCGGTGTGGCTAGGACTAGCACGTCCTTCCTTTTGCACTACACTCAAACTGGTAGTTTGCGGAGCTGTTTTTCTAGAACTTTGTTGTGTGGTGTTTGGACGCTGAACTGCTATTTGGGGTCTATTTTGGTAGTTAACTTGACGCGTTTGTACGGAACTATCTATCTCCATTGGAGTGGGTGGAAGTTGACGCCTTGGCAGTAATGAGGGAGGGCATTGTTGTTGCTGTTGTACAAATCTAGGCTGACCCTGTCCAAAATGTGCTAATTCTGGGAAAAAGTTTTGGTTACGTATTGGTCTTTGAGGTATTTGTCTGCCTCCGTTGTTGTAGTATGTTGGCTGCGGGTCATGTCTAACGTTATGCGACAAGTTGCTATGCATAGTGTTAACTTGATTCTCCATAAAAATTAGGTTGTCCAACTTAAGACAGATGTTCAAGGCTTCTGGTAAGCTTGTCGGTCTTTTAACATTTAATAGACTTGCCAAGTTGCCGTTTAATCCTCTTATGAACGTGTCTAATGCCTTATCTCTATAAGAATTAGTCATTGCAAGCAATGCTTCCTTCTTATAATCTAGACAATCGATCTTGTCCACGATTAATGAGAGAATCTCATAAATTTTCTAAAAGTAAGTGTTTATGTTATCCCTGCCTTGAACTAGCGTGTTTAATTGGTATTCTAAGGTACCAATGTCTCGTTTGTCCACGTAATGTTGCATGAGGCAACGTCCAATTTTTGTCCAGTTGAGAGGCGTACGATACGAATCTAGCGCAGAATTGGCTTCTCCGATAATTTTATGTCTGATAGTATGCAAAATTGCAAATTATTTTGGAGCCTTTTTTTGACTTTCGTACATTTTTAGTATTCTGTCGACTGATTTTCTCCATGAGTTAAATTCACTAGCTTTTGCTGAAAATTCCCCAAAACATTTTACTATGTCTGGTACTTTCTCTGAATCTGACAGGTTTCAACTGAAATCTATTTGTGGCTCGTCATCTTCTTCTAAAACCGGATTAACAGCATTCCTTACTACTTGTTCGATCAAGTTGGTAAGTTCTATTTTTTGGGATGTGGAAAACAAGGTTAATGGAGAAGGACCAGATGGGTTAGTAGTATTGGGCAAATTATTAAGTGACATTGTTAACAAATATTCTATTTTAAGCTCTTCTGTGTTCACATAAATTGTACTGTTTTTTTTTTGTCCTTTTTATACCCTTGCAGAGGGTATTATAATTTTGTCGTGAAATGTGTAACGCATAGAAGGAGACATCTCCGACCCCATAAAGTATATATATTCTTGATCAGCATCAACAGCCGAGTCCATATAGCCATGTCCGTCTGTCCGTCTGTCTGTTTCTATGCGAACTAGTCTCTCAGTTTTAAGGCTATCTTAATGAAACTTTGCAGAAGTCCCTTTTTCTGTTGCACGCAGCACATATGTCAAAACCAGCTGGATCGGACCACTATACCATATAGCTGCCATAGGAACGATCGGTCGAAAATTTAGTTCTTGTATGAAAAAACATTTTGTTTTTCAAGATATCTTGACCAAACTCGGCATTTATTAGTTTTACTATGCTCCTCATATATATGCAAAATCCTATTAAGATCGGACCACTATATCATATAATTGAGTTTTTGTATGGAGCATTTTTTGTTTTTCATGATTTTGCGATTAAACACGGCATTTAAAGATTTCACTATGCTCCCTTCATTTTTGCAAAATCTTATTTACATCGGATTTTGATTAAAAGCCTTTTTTTTGTTTACCAATATACCTTGACCAAACTCGGCCTTAACCATTTTCTCGGCATTAAAAGGTTGGGTCTGCAAGGGTATTAGATCTTCGGCATGCCGAAGATAGCCCTTCTTTCTCGTTTTTCTTATAAATAGTTATTTCTCCTTTTTTTAATTTTTTAAATGTTTTACAATATAAATGATGACGATGACTTACATTAAGGCTTCAACTATCCTGGAATCCATGTGGGAGTTGTCGGATGTCTTCTTATTGGTGGAGTTACTCTTCTGATGTTTATTTATAATTTGTTTGCCTGTCTTCTTCTAGGCTTTGTATTATAGTTAGTAGATTTTTATACCCTTGCAGAGGGTATTATAATTTTGTCGTGAAATGTGTAACGCATAGAAGGAGACATCTCCGACCCCATAAAGTATATATATTCTTGATCAGCATCAACAGCCGAGTCCATATAGCCATGTCCGTCTGTCCGTCTGTCTGTTTCTATGCGAACTAGTCTCTCAATTTTAAAGCTATCTTAATGAAACTTTGCAGAAGTCCCTTTTTCTGTTGCACGCAGCACATATGTCAAAACCAGCTGGATCGGACCACTATATCATATAGCTGCCATAGGAACGATCGGTCGAAAATTAAGTTTTTGTATGAAAAAACATTTTGTTTTTCAAGATATCTTGACCAAACTCGGCATTTATTAGTTTTACAAAGCTCCTCATATATAAGCAAAATCCTATTAATATCGGACCACTATATCATATAGCTGCCATAGGAACGATCGGTCGAAAATTAAGTTTTTGTATGAAAAAACCTTATGTTTTTCAAGATATCTTGACCAAACTCGGCATTTATTAGTTTTACAAAGTTCCTCATATATAAGCAAAATCCTATTAATATCGGACCACTATATCATATAGCTGCTATAGGAACGATCGGTCGTAAATTAAGTTTTTGTATGAAAAAACATTTTGTTTTTCAAGATATCTTGACCAAACTCGGCATTTATTAGTTTTACTATGCTCCTCATATATATGCAAAATCCTATTAAGATCGGACCACTATATCATATAGCTGCCATAGGAACGATCGGTCGAAAATTAAGTTTTTCTATGAAAAAACATTTTGTTTTTCAAGATATCTTGACCAAACTCGGCATTTATTAGTTTTACTATGCTCCTCATATATATGGAAAATCCTATTAAGATCGGACCACTATATCATATAGCTGCCATAGGAACGATCGGTCGAAAATTTAGCTCTTGTGTGAAAAAATTTTGTTTATCAAGATATCTTGACCAAACTCGGCATTTATTAGTTTTACTAAGCTCCTCATATATATGCAAAATCCTATTAATATCGGACTACTATATCATATATCTGCCAGAGGAGCGATCGGTCGAAAACTAGGTTTTTGATTAAAAATCTTTTTGTTTTTCAAGATATCTTGACCAAACTCGGCATTAACTATTTTCCCTGTGCTTCTTAGATACTTGCAAAGCATTATGAAAAGGTTGGGTCTGCAAGGGTATTAGATCTTCGGCGTGCCGAAGATAGCCTTTCTTTCTCGTTTTTTTTTTTTTTGTTTGTTGCTTCTCTCAGATAGTAAAAACCTTTTAAAAAATTTTTATACCCTGAACCCATTAAAAATGGGTAAAAGGGGTATAATGTTTTTGTGCAAAATGTAAATGTATGTAACAGGCAGAAGGAAGCATCTCCGACCCCATAAAGTATATATATTCTTGATCAGCATCAATAGCCAAGTCGATCTTGCCAAGTCCGTCTGTCTGTCCGTCCGTCCGTCCGTCCGTATGTATGAACGCAAGGATCTCAGAACCTTTAAGAGCTAGAAACTGAAAATTTAGCTTCAGGTGCTCCTAGTGCCTGCGCAGATCGAGCTTGTTTCCGATAATCGATAACTTACTCCGTTTCCAAGCAATCGATAAAAATCGAAATCGATATCTTGTTTTTTTAGCAAATTGGGTAAATAATAAGAGCTAGAGTCACCAAACTTGATAAGTTGCTTCAAGAATATTATTTATATGTCAAGTATCTTTCATTTCATACCTATCGCCACCTCCCTGCTACCACCCCAGAGCTATAAATCAAGTTAATAACCCAACTTGTATTGCCAACTAATTTAAGCCACAATTTAAATGCAATTGTCTTTTTGAGAATACACAAATATTCTATGGTGCAATAAGATATACTGTAGAAAATTTCATTAAGATCGGTTTTTGTTTTGTTTTTCGGTATTTTGACTGCGCACTGCTGCGCACGTGTTGCAACGCAATTTGCAAGAATTTATATATACATGTACAGTGTACAGTGTACTTTGTACACACACACATTCATGCGCGTCTGCTTCGAATTCTGTCTTCACTGCGATTGTTTTCTGTGTGGCTATTTTTATTGGTTTTTTTCTCAGTAATACTCAATTATTAGTGTGGATGTTGAGTAGAGGCAGTGGCAAGTGGTGCAGTCTGTCGCGAGTTCGAGTCCTACCGGGGAAAGTAAATATGCGGTCAGTTGTCAGTTCATCAAGCCCTGCCAATGGAACTTTATTTATTTTTTTCTTCTTTATTAATTCAAACGAGTTCCATTTTGTGTTGGAATAAGAGGGTTCAGGGTATTCCCTAGTCGGGAGCTCCCGACTAGAACCTCTTACTTGTTTTATTTCTTTTTTTTTGTATTTATTAGTGCATTGAGATTTGATTCAATGTGTTTATTTTTTGTTTTTATCACTATGTGAACTTTCTTTGTTGTCACTCTTTTATTCACTATGTGAAAATTATTTTGCAATCACTACGTGATTATTTGTGTTTCTTCACTATGTGAATATGTATTGATGTGTACGCGGTGTGGCTAGGACTAGCACGTCCTTCCTTTTGCACTACACTCAAACTGGTAGCCCACTAAGAGGCCAATAACTTTTACCACTTTGGACTCGCGAGACTCTTTAAAAACTTTAGCCTTTTTTGGCTTTAGATGAACGAACTTCTTATGGTTCTTTTTTGAAAAGTTTCGCGGGTCCTGTTCGGGCGCCAATTAACCAATTCAATGGTAGTTATTTATAAAAAATATATTTTTATTTCTTTGACAGCACTATGTGCTTAACATGAGTCCAAGCTTTAAGCTAAATATTATTTCTTAATTAATCCCTAATGAAACCTCAGTCCAACACTGAAGCGTCGCTGTCGGCCCTACAATAAACATGTTGCGTCATGCTGAAGAACAACCCATTCACACGTCGTCCTGGAGATGTATCCAGATGGATCTGCAGCGCTTCGGCAACTGGAAAAATTGAGAGCCTTTCAGCTATGTGTTCTGAATTTCCTAAGGATTATTACTAACAAAATCAGATTGGACGCAGGACTGGATCTACAGAAGACGCTGCTCCTAGCAGCGTAGCAAAGAAATCGGATGTGATTTGTATTCGGATATGCCAAGAAGAGGAGTTTTGCTTAAAGTCGGGGTGCCACTTAACCGATCGCAGAAGCCTGCTGCTCAAGTGCTCCCCTTATATAGATGACTCGGGCATTCTACGTATTAAGGGACGGATAGAAAATATAGAAGCAGTTGAAGTCTGCGTAAAACGCCCGATAATTCTGCCAAGCCGACATTGATTGACGTATCTACTGGTTGAGTATACTTCAGACCCTACGACATTGTCGTTGGACTTGCTATTAACATGCCTCGAGGTGCGCGCCACGACAACTGACTCATACTTAGGCGTTCTGAAGTCATTCGTGGCTAGCTAGACGCGGTTGCCCCCGCCGCATGCTGTCGGAAAATGGCACAAATTTCAGAGGCGCTAGCAGAATACTAAAAGATGAAATTGAACCTGCGCTGATAGAGAGACAGTACCCGGAGCTAGAGTTCATCTTTATTCCGCCAGGATTACCTCACATGGGAGGATCGTGGGAGATTCTTCCGAACTCTGGGCTAAGAGAGGAGGGTCTACGAGAAACATTGGCTGACGTAGACCTCAACTGCTCAACTCTAAGCCGCTCACTTATGTTCCCTTTGAGACATCTGAGTCCGAAGCCCTGACTCCGAATTATTGTCTTATAGGTCATTGCGTGAGAGAGGCATAAGGGAGCAAGACGGCACGGCTTGCCTGGTACGAGGCTTCCGAGTTGCAAGTCAATTGGCTGACCGATTTTTTAAGAGATGGTTGCGCGAGGTCCAAAGCGCCGTTGTGCGAACCGCCGATGGAATTATGACTCACCCTGCCGTAAAGCTAGCATTGACATGAAAGATGGTAAAACACTGCACGGGCGTTCGTGAATTACAGGCTGGGGAATGTTACGGGGCGAAGTGAGCACAGCTGTTGTCACTAAGTCCTACTGGGTCTTGAATTTTTTTTCTTGTAAGCAGCATTCTCGTCATACACTGGAAGCACACCATTAAAATTAATTTGTGCATACAAAACTGACAATTTGCTTTTTCATCGAGGCTCATTTTCATTTTGTGCATATAGTTGGGCAGAAGTGAAGGTGAACAGAAGTGCAGAGCCCGAATGTAAGTCTAATAAATTTGTAAAATATAAGTTGTTAAATAATGGAGACTTAATAAAGATTTCAGGGTACACCATCGGACGCTAGAAAAATGCCTGTCAAATACGCCAACAGATAGAGAGCATCTGCTCTGATTTCTCGCATAAGTTCTTAGCCATAGTCTTGATATTTGACAGATTTACCTTAATGGTAAACAAGGTGAGTTTCTTCTCAACCCCGTCATAATACTGCAAGAACTCTAAGCTACCTATTCGTAGCATGCCTAATTCTTGCTCTATGAAGTTGATAATTTATATGGTTTTATATAATTACTAGCCGGTATTGCCCGTTTTTTGTGATAAAAATGTTTAATATTACCTTTCCACTAAGTACACGCTCGTGGAAAATTAAAATCTCATTTCGATCTCCAATTCTATTTAAAAATGTGTTTTAAGTGCATCGAATAAACCAAGTGTTGGAATCAACGACTTTCACCAATGTTTGTCTTGGGCTGAGAATCTTGAAGCTGAAGAATAAACTTTCGTTAATTAAACCTTTGACCCGCATTTGCTGCCCAAGAAAGTATCAAATCAAATGACACAAAGATCTTTGAAAATGATTTGGAAGTTGATCGGATAAGCAAAATAATTTGAAGTTTTTGTTCGCCAGTTATCCAATGTTGTGCGTGGAATTACCCAAGCGCTCACAAGGGCCCGGTGTTGACATCGGCGATATGAACCCAAATTCGCATCCGTTTTTTGATGCGAATTCGCGAATTGCGCCCGCCTTATCCTTGATTCGAGCTCGCAACTTCGGAGTTCGTTGTGTTGTCGTAATTGGACTTCTCGACGGCCGACGAACCTTTGAAAAGCCATTTAAAATTTTTTAGTGGATAATTCAGATACTAGTTCTAAGAGAACCGCTCTGGAGGCAAAGCAAACGAATAATGCTATCTATATACAACTTATACTTAGACTTTCCACACATTTGAAAGCTCGTGCTAATTGGGCCACAAAAATCGAAGCCACAGATAGAAAATGGGCAGAGGGCTTGGAGTCGATCTGCTGGTAAATTTCCCATAATTAGTTTTAGCAGTCGAAACATGCATTTAAAGAAACGGATGCATGATCTCACTGTCTGACGACATACCTCAAGAGCGTTAATTAGCCAAAGTTGCTTACGAAGAAGACTCCTGACTGACAGCATAACCATTGGTCAAATACGGGTTTCTTATAAAGGTTCTAGCGAATTGCAAGCTTTTATTCAGAAGAAGTGGAAACTTGGCATTATACGAAAGAAAGGCATTTGCCAGTCGTCCCCCTACTCGCAATAACGATAAAGAGCACCAAAATCCATTATACTCATGTTTAAATTGATTGAGACGCTCCAGGCTATGATCCACGCTCGTGCCTTTTCGAACTCTATCTATGTCATCTTTAAATTCTACTCGTTGGATGACTTCAACTATTTTCTCGAAAGCTTCTTTCCTTTCGAGCGCCGTCGGGATACTCTCAAATTGTGCTTCTCCATTTTTACATTTTTGAAAGAAGCGGAACACATAAGCAAGCACTCTGAGCAGCCTGGCATGCGATGAGAAACTATCGAGAGTTTCCAAGATATCTGGTCGGTCTACCATAGCTGCTAGTCCAACAGCTGTTTTGCGTATCTCATCTATTGTCAGATGCTGGTTAACCGGCCAGAATTATCTTGGTTCCTGCAAAAATGAAGGCCCATCGAACCACATCGACGCAAGTAATTCATCAACATCGCAGCCTCTTGAAACAATATCTGCTGGGTTTTGCTTAGTAGGTACATGGCGCCATTCAGCTTTCTCTGTCCATTCTTGGATTTCAGCCACTCGATTTGACACAAATGTTGTCAAAGACGAAGGATGTGACCGAATCCAATGAAGCCTGGCTTCAGAATCAGACCAAAGAACCGTCCGTTCAATCGGTAATCTTATGAGATTTCTGACTCGATGACAAAGATCTGCGAGAAGGTGAGCCGCGCACAGCTGAAGTCGGGGAAGAGTCTTCGTCTTGAGAGGGGATGTCAACAACGAAATACGACAACCTTCTGCAGTATGGCTGCGTATATACGCATGCGCCAAATGCTCTTATTGAGGCGTCGGCGAAACCATGTATCTCGATCGGTGAAGTTGGCTCTGTAAACACGTATCGTGGTAACTTTATTCGTTGCAACTGAATCAGAGTTGATTTCAGTTGCTGCCACGACCTATCCGAACTCTGAGGGACAGATTCATCCCAGTCTAACTTCTGAAGCCAGAGCTCTTGGAGTAGGATTTTTGCCTTGATTATTAGAGGGCTTAACAGGCCAAGCGGGCCAAACAGCCGCGATGTCACCGAGAGAATGTTCCGTTTTGTCGCTCTAAGACCCATGAGTGAATCGTCAATGTTGAATTGACAGGCATCTTCATTTGGCAACCACAACACGCCAAGTGTTTTGGTTGTGTCAGACTCTGAGATCGTTATCGGCTTAGCTGCGTTTGTTGCGGAGAACTCAGGAGAATTCGAAAACCATTTGCTTAGTTCGAAACCTGCGCTTTTGAGTATTTGCGACACTGCAGACTTAATTGTATGAAGGTTCTCTACGCATGCAGCACCAGTTAGTAAATCATCGACATAAAAGTCGTGCCTGATAACGTCAGCAGCCTTAGGGTGTGATGACTCACTCATCTGACTTAGATTTGTTAAACACCGTATTAAAAACGGGGCAGGCGCAGTGCCGTAAGTTACGGTGTTTAACCTGAAGGACCTCAAAGAGTCAGATGGGTTCGTTCTCCACACTACGAGCTGGAAATCTCGATCTGCTTCATGCACCATGACCTGCCTAAACATCTTTTTGATGTCAGCTGTCAACGCATATTGGTGGAGTCAAAATCGAAGCAGAGTCGAGTACAGCTCCTCTTGAATGGTCTGTCCAACCATTAGAAGGTCATTCAACGTAATTTGAGACGATGTCCGACAGGACGCGTCGAAAACAACGCGTCACTTCGTCGATGTGCTTTGTGGTCTTAAAACGAACTGATGCGGAATGAAGTAGTGTGGAGTACTTGGAATCTGATCATCTATTTCAGATATGTGACCTAAAGTTAAATATTTCTCCATGAATTCCAAGTACATGCGCTTAAGATCGGGATCTCGAGACAAGCGCCTTTCAAGCGACAAAAAACGACGCTTAGCGACCTGACGGCAGTATTTCCAAATTATCTTGAAAGTGGTTCTCCCATAACTGCTGTTGAACTGTTCGGACCTTTTTGGCTGAAGGCAACTCTTCCAATGACCAACATTTCTGCAATGTTTTGTCTATCAAGGTGTACGACTCTTCTTGGCAACTCAGATTGACAGCATGAGTCTTCTCATGACTTAACGGCGTGTAACGCCCTGTTCCAATCCAGCCAACAAGGGTCTTTTGCAGTATCGGACAATTCGGACCTTGTATAATCTGACCGACAGACAGAAGCTCAAAGAACGTCTCAGCTCCGAGAGCATGTCGATCTTCTGAGGCTTATGAAAATATGGAGCAGCCAATTGCAGGCTCTCAGGGATTTTACAACCACTGACATTGACTGTATGGTCAGGCTGGTAACCCGAAATAGTCTTCAAAATCAACAAATCTAACGAGAACTCACTGCAATTGACTCGCGACTTCACCTCTGTATGAATTTTCTTACTTGAGTATTGCATTGAGCAATCCCAAGTAAGCTGATACTGGCCTCTTCTCTACGCAGCTGCAATCGTTGTGCTAGCTCGTCTGTTACAAAATAAAATTGTGATCCAGAATCGAGTAAAGCTCTAGCCAAAACGAATTCGCCACTGCACGTATTAACGCTAACGACTGCGGTAGCTGGGATTACACTATCAGACACATTCGCATGCATAGCATGTGAAGTCGATGGTTGATCCTGTGCGGAGTCAAGGGGTGGTGGTAACGCTCGAGTGTTAGAAACGGCAGAGTATCTATGCAACAGTGTGTTATGAGAACGACTGCATACTCTGCCCTTGTTTGCCTTACATTTGGCAACAGTGTGCCCCTTCCGAAGGCAATTGATCCATAAAGGAGCCGCCTTAGCGAACTCAAACCGCTGCTGTACTGATAAGGCGGCATATGCTGAGCAATTCAATATCAAATGGCCGTCGGAACCCCAATATAAACATTTTGGGGTCACTTGATCGTTTCTTCCACTAGCCACAGAACATGAAAAAGAATCTCGATTATTGTTTTTTGAAAAAGCCTTTGACTTTGGCTCCGGACATCGGACGAAGCTTTGGCTGATTCTTCAGCAGAAAGGTGTTGATATCTGCGATTCAAGGCTGTTTCACAATCACTCCATAGTGGAATGATTGCATAATCGAGTTGATCCTCCCATTTTCGTCTGGTCATTGGGTCAACTTTGTTTATAACGAGGTGAATGAGAATCGCGTTAGAAATCTTTTTGTGATCACCTATTGACAGGAGCGGGCCATAGATGGCGGAGACAATGTGAATCATTGATCTCAATGATGCCGCAGAAGGCTGCATTATTTTAGCAGGCTAAAGAGAGCCGAAATAATTTCATTAAATATTAGACAATCATTGTCGTATAATCTCTTTAGGCAGCCCAATGCTTTTAAATAATTGTCCTCGGTGATTTGAAACGCTCTAACAGTGCCTAGCGCTACACCAGAGAAACATGAGATCAGATGTTTGAATTTCTCTACACTCCGAATTGCAGGACCGTTAAGAATAAGAGTTTCGTACAGGCTTATAAAATTCTTAAACTCTGAGTATTTTCTACTAAGCTTGGGAAGTGTCAGATGCGGAAGAAATCTGCGTGGAGCCGCAACGAGACAGCCTGCAGGCGTTGCAGGACTTAAAGACTTTATAACGGACTTTGAACGAGATTTTGTCGTTATATAAAGTTGTTCGAGCTCGGCACAACAATACTTATCTGGGACAAAAGTTTCTATTCAAGTCGGATATTTTAACGCTGTATCTATATGTAAGGCCAGCATTTTTTTTATTTATTTATTTTATTAATGGTCGACAAAACGAGTGTCTTCCTCATTATTCAGTAGATAATACATACAATAGATAATGGAATTGTATGCTAAAAGCCTAGTTAGATAACACAGTTCTCTAAATAGCATCCCCGACCGATGGAGGTGTTTTAGTTGCCAGTCCGGCCAGCAGTGCCCCTTTTCACAGCTAAATTTGTCAGTGACGCTATTAGAGCCTACATCTAAGCAGAAGGGTGTAAGTAGGAAAAAAGTGTTCTTAAGTAAAATTAAAGATAATCTTAGTTTGCTATATTAATTAATAAAATACAATAAATAAGAAAAAAGAAAGTAAGAAGATTGTTAATAAATTATAGAAATGTAAGCTAGATATATAGAGTGTTAATAAGATAGGACAGAGAGAAAAGTAAAGGGAAAAGTAATGGGAAATCACCGACCCGGTGGGGGAAAATTTACAGCCTGTCCGGCAAGCTATGCCCCTGCTCATAGCTGGGAATAGTCAGTGACTTCCCGAAGGTATCCTGAAAGCAACGATTTTATTAGGGGTAGAGAAAGTTCTATAGAGAAAACGTGATGCAAACTATTATAATTTTTACATAGCACGCGAAAAGGATTGTGCAAAGCGTAGTCTGTTGTGCACGTAGACAGGAATAAGGGGCGGTAATTTCTGGTTGGTCTAGACGGAACAGAGAATTGAAGACGCCCTAGCAGAAAAGGAGAATCTATATCGCCAATAATCAACTTATGTAGAAGGACAACACCGAGAATTGTCCTACGGTTGGTTAACGACGGAAGGCTAAGAAGAAGCAGCCTGCTGGAGTAGGATGGCAACCGAAGATTGCCTGGCAATCCTGGCTATTGTTATACTGCGGAGACCAGATGCAAAAGCAGTATTCAAGGATAGGGCGAACAAGAGGGATGTACAGAAGTTTTGTTATAAAAGGATCGTTAAACTCTTTAGACCATCGTTTAATGAATCCAAGTACATCTTTTGCCTCATTAACGATGGTATCTATGTGAAGATTGAAACAGAGTTTAGAATCAAAAAGAACGCCTAGATCCTTAACTGTTAGTATACGTTGCAAAGGGGTATTGTCGATTGTATAACTGACAAGATAAGGTGTAGTACGATAAAATGTCATAAACATACACTTTGAACAATTCAGATGCAATTGATTGGCCGAACTGCAAAGTTGCATAGCGTTCAAATCGTCTTGTAGACGAGAATGATGTAGGGGATTAGTATATGATAGAATAAGTTTCACATCATCCGCATACATGAGTACACGGGCATGTGATATTACAGAGGGGAGATCATTTATAAAAAGAGTAAAGAGTAAAGGTCCAAGATGACTACCTTGAGGAACACTAGAAGTAACGTGAACCTGTTTAGAGGTAGTCAGCCTCAGCATTACTCTTTGGGTCCTACCTTTTAAATAAGAATTAATCCAAAGCAAAAGAGACGGAGGGAAACCTATTCGGTCAAGTTTAAAAAGTAAAATGTCATGGTGCACAGAGTCAAACGTATAACTGAAGTCAGTATAAATGACATCAGTTTGAATTTTCGAAAGAAAAGCATCATTTACCAAGGAAGTAAACTCAAGCAGATTGGTCGTAGTTGACCGATTCTTTACGAATCCATGTTGAACAGGAGAAACAACTGATTTGCAGAAATGTTGCAAATTCGAAGTGATTATTTTTTCAAATAATTTAGGAATAGCGGACAGTTTTGCAATGCCTCTGTAATTTTCTATATCAGACCTTCCACCTTTCTTGTGGAGAGGAATGATATAAGATTCTTTCCAAAGAGATGGAAAGACACAAGATTCAAGAGATAGATTAAAAAGCTTTTGCAATGGATAAAGAAGGGAAGAACTACACTCCTTGAGTAGACAACTAGGAATATTGTCAGGCCCAGGAGAGTAAGAAGATTTTAAAGAGTTCGAAATAATAGGAGGAGGTATAGAACTAGAGGAAGAAATAGTATAAAGGAAAGAATTATTATTAGGACAGACTGAGGAGTAAGTTGATTGGAAAAAATTAGCAAAGAGGTCAGCAGAATCAGAGTCATTACTAGCTTTATCCATCCCGAAAGAAAAAGAAGTTGGCAAACTTGAAGATTTACGCTTCAAGTTTACAAAATTGTAAAACTGTCTCGGATTTTGGGCAAATTGCCTTTTACAACGAGTTAGATAATTCTCATAGCATTGAGAATTCAGAAGAAAGAAGTTCGACTTGGCTATGGAATATTTAGCCAAGTCTGTACACGAACCAGACTTTTTAAACTTTTTAAAATAAAATAGATTTTAAGTTTTTAAGATATGACAATCTGCGAGTAAACCAGGGTGGTTTTGAAAAAGTAGTCGAAGGAATTGACTTGGGAATACTTATATCTAAGAGGGAGTTTAGGGTGCTATAAAAAAAATTAATAGCAGTATTCATATCAACCGAGTCATATAAGAAAGACCAATCGGTTGCATAAAAAAGCTGATTCAGCAATGAGTAATTTCCTTTGCGAAAGCAGCGGCGGGGCTTATTGGCTGATGAGCACGAAATGAGACGATTACAATTGAACATTGTAATCTCTAAAGTAGGGTGATATACATGTTCAGGAAGAGATAAAGGAGGGTACCTAGACACATTAGAAATAAGGTAGTCGTTAACAAATACAAGGTCAAGTGTTCTATTCAGATGATTAGAAATTGAATTGATTTGAAACAACGAAAGATCAAGCATGCAGTCTATAAAATCATGCTGTGCTGAGGGCACTAGATAATTTTCGGCAGTGAATAATGACCAAGAGATGTTCGGCAAATTAAAATCACCCAACACCATAAATAGGTCATTATCACGCACGTGTGAAGAAACTTCTTTAATACAAGTAATGTTTCATATAAACTTGAATATCAGAAGAAGGAGGGACATATGAGCATGTAATATAGATAAAATATATAATGTAATATACATTCCAACTCAGTAGATTCTAGGTTTAATTTAGTTTTTTTTTTATTTGATTCATTTAATGAATGGAAATATTGCGTTTCTTTTTTGAATCTTCAAAACTTTCTTATGTTGCCATGTTTAAGTCCAAGTTCGGTTTAACATTTATTAATTAAATTTAATATCGAAGTTACGCTCTATGTGCCAAACGACTTTAAAAAAGTAAAATGCCTGATCAATGAAGAGTAGGGAAACGAGCATCTCTTGGCCAATGAAAGTGCTCACAACAACAATGGCACATCCACCGCTTAGCACCAAGCTGAAGGAAAATAAACGGACTGCAGCTGGCTTGCTATGTACATGTGTATGCAACCGTGTACTGCAATTAAATACAAGCGCTTGGTCTCGACCCCCTGTCTAATTTAATGTGGTTGCGAGTGATGGCAAGAGAGGGAAACGACAACGACTATGCAAAATGAAGTTGTAATGACAATTAATTTCTGACAATTAATTAACATTCTCTCAGAAGCACTACAGATGGCACAAATATTATATTATATATAAATCTCCAAAGCTGTTACTTAGTGCATGCAAATTAATATTATGCTCAACTACATTACATGTGTCAAGAATTAAAAGCGTCTGCTTCATTAGCGCAACCGAGCCAATAGAGTTGGGCTTTCAATTTTTATCACAGTACCTGCTGTTCCGGACATTCCACTTTAGATGCTACTTTCCTTGGCATTGTGGTACGATGGCAGAAGGATTAATAATTAACTACCCCGCGAGCCACCGCTAGAGTTTATTTTATACGCACTTGATTTTATTTTATACGCAAAAATTATCTATTATAAGAGTCCACTCGGGGGCGGCATGAAAATGTCCAATGTATCTTTTGAACGATTGGTACGCCATACTACGTATGCTTATTGTATTTGACAGCACGACAGCTACTACAATTACTTGGATAATATGATATCTGAAGTCAATTCGATCGATAAAATGCATGATATCCTTCAACTATCTGACCTGATGTCCTTCATTCTATTCCCTAGGATAAAAGAGAGAGCATGCTAAAATTCAAAGCTGGTAGCGCTTGAGGAGAGACATCTTGCATCTATCTGACTTGATGTCCTTCATTCTATTCCCGAGGATAAAAGAGAGAGCATGCTCAAATTCAAAGCTGGTAGCGCTTGAGGAGAGACATGTTGCAGAGCCTGCAACTGTCAACTCACACTTCCTGGTCTGTGTTGAGCAGTTAAGTTGCTGATGCTTACAGTTCTGATTACGTGATATGGCCTGATGTCGTGATGGAAATTCACGAATTTTCCGATTTCAGCATTAAAACATATGACAGCTGCGTTTATATTTGTTTCTGAAACAAAAAACGTTTCAGGTTAAATTACTCTGTCACGAAGGCCCGCGTGTCTCGACTAAGACTCTTATAGTGATTAAGCTTGAATTCTGCGCAACCGCCTTACTTTCGCAATTGATGCATTAAATTGTCAACATTAAGCTAGTTGATCATTAAATTCATTATTTATTATTATTACAAAGAGCTCAAGCTGATAAAAGATGGAATAATAGAAAAATATTTAATAAATTTAACAGAAATCAAGTAAAAGGTTCTAGTCGGGAGCTCCCGACTAGGGAATACTCTGAACCCTCTTATTCCAACACCAATTGCAGCTCGCGCTACGCGCTCTTCTGATTTAGTAGATAGAAAGTAGCGGGGAGGTGGCGATAGGTATAAAATGAAAGATACTTGATATATATATAATATTCTAGAAGCAACATATCAAGTTTGGTGCCTCTAGCTCCTATTATTTACCCGATTTGCTCAAAAAACAGGATGTCGATATCGATTTTTATCGATTGTTTGAAACGGGGCAAGGCACTAGGAGGACCTACAGCTAAAATTTCAAGTCTCTAGTTCTTATAGGTTCTGAGATCCTTGCGTTCATACATACGGACGGACCAACGGACGGACGGACGGACATGGCTAGATCGACTCGGCTATTGATGTTGATCAAGAATATATACACTTTATGGGGTCGGAGATGCTTCCTTCTGCCTGTTACATACATTTACATTTTGCACAAAAACATTATAACCCTTTTACCCATTTTTAATGGGTTCAGGGTATAAATATGGCGGTTGGTGGTAGATTATCGCCAAAGTATTAAAATATTTTGGCCGACTTATGTCCTCTTTCAAGACTCTAAGATATTATTGATTAATAGCTGCGCAAAATATATATTTGTCTTGATCTAGAATTTAAGGAATATAACGTAATTTTCCACGGCCAGTGACTCGTATGGCTTAACGTGATTCCCCTGCGGTTTTAAAATTTCACCTTTCAAATCGAATCTACATTATTATAATTACCCGGACTTCAGCAAAGAATACAAGGTACACTAGTATGTGATGCAGTCAGGAGCTTGAGGCCCACCAGTTGCCTCTGGATTAGTATGCCATCCTGAACTGTCACGCAAGGTGAATGTAATAAATCTACCACAGAACAAGATTTAGCACCAACACATCGGTCGGGCTGTATTACATATTTCAAAACGATAATATACCGTTATCATACTTGTTCTCCTTGAAGAAGTCTAGTTCTTAGTGGTCGCAAATGCGATTCGACATGCAATAATATGATTTTACTGTTGAATACTTCAAAGGGAAGCACAATCATGCCAATGACGCTTTATTTTGAATAGAAATCAAGGACTTCCGAGAACGAATCGGCAGATAATAAAGGTCACAGCGGGATCTTCAAAAAGAAACATCAAAGAGGTTAATGATTTCAAAATAGAAATAGGAAATACAGATTTTCAAAAGAATGACACAGGTCATAAGTTTTGCTTGATCCAGTGGGCCGCGCCGGCTGACTCACCGGTTCTCAGGAGTAGTGCCATCCCTGGCCAGCAGTCCGCGCAATCGATATCAACACTGCTACATTACACATCATCCACAAAACGAAACAATAAAATAAAATGAAAATAAAAACAAAAAAAACTATTTACTGCATAAGCGCTGACCATGTTTCCCACGGGCGAATACCTGGGAGCGCTATGTACAAGAAGTCCATAGCTACACGCTCACTAATACTTAAATGAAACTATATATGCATGAGTACGCTCGCCCTCTCAGACTATGTTGGCTTTTACATTTTTATGGTAACTTCAATTTGTATACTACTATAAGCTCAACATTCAATAGGTATAAAATTAACAGTAAGTTGTCGGCAAAACAGAATTCTCACATAAAAATAAATATATATGTCTGTTTGCAAAATTGTAATTTTTATGACATGTCTGAGTGTTTAAAATCTTATCCCCCTTACTCTGCCTGAAGAGCTCTTTGGGCGTGATAAGGGCGATAGAAAGGGGCATTCATTGTTTATCGTTCGTGCCTGAATTTTAATTGTAATATTTTATGTTATTTTGGCAGTTGCAGTAACTTTGGGTCGTCCCCTCGCTGTTTGCAAACAATTTAATTCTTTTGAAATATAGCTATATATACATCTCTATATATAAAACTGTTTGTCCTGACTGACCGACTGTCTGACTGATTGGTGATCAACACACAGCCCCAACCGTAAGAGGTAGGAAGCTGAAATTTTTACTGTAGTAACATTATGTGATGAAGGTGGACGTTAGGACGGGATTTCGGGAAATTCCACCCGCAAGTAGGGAAAAATCGCGAAAAACGTTTGTATGTAACTTTTTTGCTTAAGGTTCTCTGTTCAAATTCATTTGAGGGTGTCTCACACTTTTCCAAAAATGTATCCCTCCTTGGTATAAATAGGGGTCAAATATTTGGTGGGTGACGTTTCGCGCTCAAATTCATTTCCAAGCATCTATATGAAAAATCATTTGAGACGTGTTTCACATTTTTCGAAGAATCAAAGCATCCTCGGAGAAATGTGCGATTCTAAGATTTTTTGGTGTAGTTGTAAGTTTAGTCCGATTTGCTTCAAACTTATTTTCAGAGTTCTACATAAGAACTTAATAAATACGTGTTTCAGCGATTTGGGAAATTCCACCCGTAAGTATGGAAAAAACGCGAAAAACGTTTGTATGAAACTTTTTTGTTCATCATCCGATCGGCCTCAAACTCAATTTCAAAGATCTTTGCTCAAATTAATTTGAGGGGTGTTTCACACTTTTCCAAAAGTGTATTCCTCCTTTGTGGAAATGGGGGTCAAAGTCAAATTCATTTCCAAGGATCTACATAAGAAATCATTTGAGACGTCAAATATTTCGAAAAATCTAAACTCCTTCGGTGGAGAGTGCATTTCAAAGATTTTTTTGGTGAATTTTAAGTTTTTTCCGAATTGCATCAAACTTATTTTTAAAGTTCTACATAATAATATAATGAATACGTGTTTCAGCGACTTGAGAAATTCTACTTGCAACAGTGGTAAAAGGGCGGAAAACTTTTATATGAAAGTAGTTTGCTTACCGTCCGCTCAGTTTCAAAATCATTTTCAAATTTTTTTGAGAACATTGATTTTTTAACATACTTGCCACGGGCAAGGCCGGGCTATACCCGCTAGTGTGTACGTAGCAGAGCAAATATAGCGCAATAATATTTTGGCAATACTTCAGGCTGCTTCTGCCTCTGCCTGCTGCTTGACGTTAGGAATGACTTCACTGATTTAATGCCGCTGATGTCTCTGCCACTGCTCCTCCTTGAGTCAGCGCCGTGGAAAATAAAGCCCGGGAATCGCCGACGTCAATCAGAGCCAGAGACGTGAACCAGAGCCTGAACCAGAGCCTTCTCGCCTTGTTGAAGATCCTCCTGATCCTGATGCGAGGACTTTATGGGCAATCATTCGTTCTTCTCTTTGAAGCAAACACACGTTTTTTTTTTTGTGCTCTCCGTTTTGTTTTGATTTTAACAAAACACCGGCGTTTTAATATCTCTATTTAAAATATTCCATTATTCTGCATGCTTGTAGCCTGTGCATTCAATCATATAAATATTGTTACTTTTAAATTTGTGTTCTTGTGCATTTTGCTTTGTGCGCTTGCGCTATTAGCTCTGTGAATAAGCTGGTTGTTGTTTGTTGTTTATGTTTAACTGCACATCGCCTAACTTGGTGTGCAAGATATCGTGAGCAAGAAAGCAATCTATAAATAGCCTACTCTCTCTTTTTCTCGGGATCTCTCACCTTTTTTCAACTTGTGCTTTGATCTTTTTCTACTTTCCACCCCTTGTTGGTGTTGAATACGCTATTAATCTGCATAAATCTCTTTTTATATTTGGCTGCGTTGTTACAACAGAGTTCCATAATAATGGACCATAAAATTGTCTGCTTAAAAAAAACTTGCCAATCCAGCATTCCTTGTTGGTTGTGTGATAATGTCGTGCATTGTAAATGTGCGAGTAACACTGGCCTATTGGGGGATGCTATTTGCACTATGGTTGCAGGCGTTTATTCATCAGACCTAAAAGGGTTTGATGAATCTCCAGGGCCTAAAAAGTCCACTACTGGTGATTTGCCGTTGCATAATACCACTAACCATACAATGCATAGATACACCAAACAGCGTTTTTATCGAATCACGATAAATCGCAACGAGTGAGCCCCATGGGTGTCTGAGACCGGCCTCGAAAGCCAAACGTTCAGTATGACGCCGAATCTCGCGTAGCGCACGACGTTGCTGCGGCTAATGCTTTCTCCCTGCATAGCTTCTCACAAAACCCCGAGATCTACACACATACATGTATACATATGTTTGTGTTGTGTTGATGTGCGCACAAGTAAATCACGGCGTTTGTCGCGAGCCAGAGGTTTTTTTTCAATTGTGTGCCCTTTGTGCCTGTGGTAGCAAAAGGCACACACATTCAAATGCTCTATCATGTATTTCTTCGTCCAGTTAGGCAAAATGAAAAAAATTTGATCTATTTTTATTTAATAACCAATTTTGCTTAAAATAAAAAAATATCTAAGTAGTATTTCTGCAAGGGTAATTCATCGTCGGCTTGTCCAAAAATTCTAAGAAAAGATCAAAAATGGAAATTTTCGGGACTTGCTACATGTGGACACGCACACTCTTTCGAGTAAGCAGTTGTGTATAATATCACACAACTAAAGGGTTTGGCCTGCTCATGTGCAAAATTGCTATTTTCCATGCTTATTGTAATGGTAAGGGTACCTGAACGTTGGCATGTGTGCATGATAACTTTACCTCTAAATACACCAATTACAGATGATCAAGCTTCCGGTATCGGAGGAGGAGAACTCTTAGCTGTTGAGTCTGCTCTTACGTCGGTACGCATTGCGCTTCCCATCTCATAGATGCGAAGTGTCTGTATCCTTATTTCATGTTTCAATGTACCCACTCTATCTAACTTGTCCATTTATCAAACCCATCTTAACGCTATTAAATCTATCTGTTCCCTACTTTCTGATAGGGACCTTTTTAGTTCTTATTGGGGATTTTAATCTCGATTGGTCATCGCCATTAGTTTCAAACTTTCTGTTGCCCTCTTCGTCAAACGAATTTATTGAGACCATCAATGAAATGTCCTTACGGCAAGATAATCGTGTACGCAATTAAAAAAAAATAGATCTCTCGATCTGATTTTCGTGTTGGTCCCGTTCGACAGTGTTGTGCACAGGATTGACCCGCTTACGCTTCCTGAAAACCCTTATAGCCAACACTACGCCTCTCCTCTCTGACAGGCCTTCCTGGTTCTCAAGTAAACTTATGAGATTAAAAAATGTGCCACCAAGTTGTTATGAAAAGTTTAAGAAATCGGGAAATCACTCTCCCGTTATGCAGTTGCTCGATCAAATTTTTCTACTCAAAATTCCATCTGCAGTGAGGATTACCTTCGTCGTTGTCGCCTCCAATTTTCACATAACCGTAAGCATTTATTAAATTTAGTTTCATTATTTCATCTTCCCAGAATGGGACCTTCATGAATTTACCTCGCTTGTAATTTATGGGTCCAAGAAAAGAATGCAGTCTGACGTCATCTATACTGATTTTAGTAAGGCTTTCGACTCTGATAACCACTCCTTCCCAGTCAATCTCTTGAGCTGGATTTCAGAGTTTTTGCGTAACAGAATCCAAACGGTTTATTTCAGAAATTCGTTTTCTAAACGAATTCCGGTGACTTCCGGTAGTTCCTCAAGGTAGTCATCTTGGTCCGCTACTCTCTACTCTTTTCATTAATGTGATCTTAGGCAAGCTGACATTGATGCGGTTCAGGCTTGGTGTCTAACCAACCTTTTAAATTTAAACTGCTCCAAATATAAAATTATGACTTTCTATAGAAGCCCTCCTCAATTGGCTTCTTACATCCTTGATAGCTTACCGCTCAAGGTGTCATTTCTACGACCGCAGTCAATAAGGCCAGAATTGTTTTGGGTTTTATCAAGCGATTGTTGAAGGAGTTTGACATCCATACACGATGTACATATCTTTGGTACGACCTATACTTGAGTATGCCTCATGTATCTTGTCACCACAATATTCTAGCCATCAAAACAGAATTGAATCCATCAAAAAAGAATTGAATTGAATCACAATTCTTGATGCTTGCCTTCGTAGTTTGAATTAGGATCCTCGTGTGTAGTTACCATTATACTCAAGCAAACTTCTAATGATTAAACTTCCTTTCTTAATTAATCGTAGATCCATGCTTGGTGTGATACCTATCCATAAATTAATTACTAGTGAAATCGACTCTTCTGTGTTGACTAGACACCTTTATCGCTTCAGTTTTGCACAACAAATTATGCCTTCCATGAACCGTTCAGGGTTCTCTGTGATGATTAAAACAAGCATTACAGAGTATTCTGCTCGGAGTCTTCTCTTCTTCGTATAAAGTCTTCTATTCTAAACTATTTAGCAAGTAGATAGTCCTATTTTTATTTGCATTTGTATTTGCATTTGCATTTGCATTTGCATTTGCATTTGTATTTGTATTTGTATTTGTATTTGTATTTGTATTTGTATTTGTATTTGTATTTGTATTTGTATTGGTATTTGGTATTAGGTATTTGGTATTTGGTATTTGGTATTTGGTATTTGGTATTTGGTATTTGGTATTTGGTATTTGGTATATTGTATTTGGTATATTGAATTGGGTATATTGTATTTGGTATATTGTATTTGGTATATTGTAATTGGTATTTTGTATTTTGTATTTTTTATTTTGTATTTTTTATTTGGTATTTGGTATTAGGTATTTTGTATTTTGTATTTTGTATTTTGTATTTGGTATTTGGTATTTGGTATCTGATGTATCTGATGTATCTGAGGTATCTGTGCATCTGTGCATCTGTGCATCTGAGTATCTGTGTATCTGTGTATCTGTGTATCTGATGTATCTGATGTATCTGATGTATCTGTGTATCTGTGTATCTGTGAATCTGTGTATCTGTGCATCTGTGCATCTGTGTATCTGTGTATCTGATGTATCTGATGTATCTGATGTATCTGATGTATCTGATGTATCTGATGTATCTGATGTATCTGATGTATCTGATGTATCTGATGTATCTGATGTGTCTGATGTATCTGTGTATCTGTGAATCTGTGCATCTGTGCATCTGTGCATCTGTGTATCTGTGTATCTGTGTATCTGTGTATCTGATGTATCTGATGTATCTGATGTATCTGATGTATCTGATGTATCTGATGTATCTGTGTATCTGATGTATCTGATGTATCTGTGTATCTGTGTATCTGTGTATCTGTGTATCTGTGTATCTGTGCATCTGTGCATCTGTGTATCTGTGTATCTGATGTATCTGATGTATCTGATGTATCTGATGTATCTGATGTATCTGATGTATCTGATGTATCTGATGTATCTGTGTATCTGTGTATCTGTGCATCTGTGCATCTGTGCATCTGTGTATCTGTGTATCTGTGTATCTGTGTATCTGATGTATCTGATGTTGTTAAGTTAAAAATGTCGAAACAGTAATGAACACGTCTTGTTCGGTTTAAGTCTTAGTCGAGAGTGTTCTCTCGGTTTTATTCAATTTTATATTTGGCTTATTACATACAATATTCTAAGTGAGCTCTGCCGCTAAGAGCGTCGGCAGAGAGAGAGTTGCAGTACATATGTGCCTATGTAGTTATGTATATATACATATATATGTACAGATGGTACATACTCAAGAAGTGCTTACGCTAGCGATCTCACGCTGCGGCCAGTCCGCATAAGTGACGGATCCTATTACTGCACTTATGTATATTTATGATTGTATAAACATAGCAACAAAGTGTCGTTATGTTATGAGTTGTTACTCTTACTTTTATGTTGGGCATATGACCACTTGCTATATTGTATACTCTAATATACTGTGGGCATATGCTCATTTGGCATACAACAAACTACACCTCCCTTTTTAAAAAAATAACGTAATATATTGTAGTTATTTAATATTAAAAATTATTATTAGTATCATTTTTATATCATTTATATACTATGTTGTATATAACAAAATTTTTATTTTATATATATATTCTTATTCTTTTTTTTTTTGTTTTATTTATTAATCCTTTTTAGCCTATCCTTATGAACTTTTTGTTCCCTATTTTTCTTATTCTTTATAATTATATTATTATTGTTTTCTATACTAATGACCTCAAATGGTCCTATATAAGAAGATTCTAATTTATGACCTGTTTCATTCTTTAAATAAACTTGGTCTCCTATTTCTATTTTAAAATCTACTACTTTCTTATCATTTATTTCTTTTTGCTTAATTTTATTTTTTTCTAAAAGTATTCGAGCTCTCTTATACGCGTTTTCTAGTCTAAACTTAACTTCTTTAGAATAATCTTCTATATTATATATAGGTTCTATGGTATTTACGCTATTAAATTGTATTGGTAGGTTATTTTGTCTACCAAATACTAGTTCATATGGACAATAATTATGAGTTACTGATGGTGTTGTGTTAAAACAATACACGAAATACTGTAACCATACGTCCCAGTCAGTTTTATCTACTGATATATATGAACGAATGTACTCATTGAATGTCCTATGACTTCTTTCAACGGTACCTAATGTCTGGTGGTGGTGTGCTGTAGACGTTATGTTGTCTATTTTTAGATATTTGCACAAGTCAGTTATAATGGAATTTTTGTATTCTGTTCCCATGTCCGTAATGAACGTCTTCATTGGACCGTACTTCAGAATAAAAGATTCGAATATGGCTTTTGCGACAGTTGTTGCACTTTTGTTTGCAACAGGAATTGCTACTAGATACTTTGTCAAATCACATATTAAAGTGATTGCGTATTCATTTCCCTTTTCCGAACGTGGTAGTGGACCAATTGTGTCTACTATCACTCTGTCAAAAGCATATTGTGGAGTTTCGGTTATTATCATAGGTGATCTTGTATGTTTCGTCGTTTTCGACGTCAGGCATTTTGGACATTTATTTATGTACTCTTTTACATGTTTAGTCATGTTCTTCCAATAATATTGTCTCTTTATTTTTGATATCGTTTTATTTATGCCTGTATGACCTCCTTGAATTGGATCGTCATGGAATGTAGACAATATAGCTTCTTTTTCTTGTTCATGGTTTATTTGGGTCACCGGCTTGAGTAGCGCTACTCTTAATGATTTTAAATTTTTATTGCCCATGTGTTTGAAAGTATCTGTTGAAATTGATTCAAAGATCTTTTCGCTCGGTGCTACTTTTAGTTGGCTGATTTTAGATACACCGGCTTGCCATTCAAGCCTTTGGAAAAACTGACCTAAGTCGAGAATTCCATTGGAGTACAAATCGCTAACATTAATTCTTGCTATAACTGTTTTTCCATGTTTCAATAAACATGTCGAATCTGTTATTCGCAAGGTCACTACTTTTCGTACCTCGTCATTTGTGATGACTTCGTATACGTTGGGCTTAGAAGCTTTTTCAAGACTTTGTTTTGGCAATAGTTCTTGTTTATTTTCTGCGCAGAAATTGTTTTGTCTACTTTGGTGCCTGGTAGTGACTTTCAGGACTTTTCTATTCATGTCAATTAAGTCGGATATTGTTATCCTTGACAGGGCGTCTGCCACGAAATTATCTTTCCCTCTCAGATACTCTACCGTAAAATCATATTCTTCTAATTCGAGTCGCATGCGTGTTAATTTTGAACTTGGGTTTATCATAGAAAATAAATATGTTAAAGGTCTGTGATCAGTTCTTACTGTAAAATGTTTGCCATATATATATGGTCGAAAATGTGTTATTGCCCAATGTATTGCTGCTAGTTCTTGTTCTGTAGTACTTTTATTGCTTTCACCCTTAGTGAATGCTCTGGATGCATATGCAACTGGGAGTTGGAGTCCATTATAGTTTTGAGTTAAAACTGCTCCACATGCTTGCTTGCTTGCATCCGTGATTATGCAAAATTCTTTGCTAAAATCTGGGTACTGTAATAAATTTGGTTAAACAAGTTGATTTTTTAGGTACTGAATTGCCTTTTCACATTCTGTTGTCCATTCAAATGGGACATTCTTTTTACATAATCTTGTTATGTGCTGTGAATATTCGGCAAAATTTTTTATAAATCTTCTATAATAATTGCAAAATGCAACGAATCTTCTAGCGCTGTCTGCGTCCGTAGGGACTGGATAGTTATTGATAACATCAAATTTTTTATCGTCTGGTAAGATTCATTTATCTGTGCATCTGTGACCTAAAAACGTCACCTCGTGCATGAAAAATGAACATTTTTCTGGATGTAATTTCAGATTGTGTTTTCTACAAAGTTTGAAAACATCTGTTAAGTTTTTAATCATATGTCGTTCAGAACAACCAATAACGATTAAATCATCCATGTAAAGGAAAGCTTGAGAAGGCTCTAGGCCTGAGAATGCTATTGTCATCATTCTCTGAAATGAATTAGGCGCTATTTTTAAACCAAATGGTAATCGCGTGAAGCGATATGAACCATTGCTTGTTGAAAAAGACGTTATATTTCTTGAACTTTCCTCAAGCTCAATTTGGTGGAAACCTGACATTAAATCAAGGCATGAAAAATATTTAGCTCTACCCAATTGATCAAGAATATCGTCAATTCTGGGGAGTGGAAATTTATCTGACAGCAATTTTTTATTTATTTGGCGATAGTCAATTACTTATCGCCATTTTTTCTCTTTAGAGCCTGGAAGAGATTTCTTTGGGACTGTCGCGTGCCAAACGAAGGCGGAGTTGCAATTTGAACACTGCAAGGTTTACGCCTGGCCCCTAGCCATGTTACTCCGATGTTAATAGAGACAGCGTAATGCAAAACGTGCTAGTGCAAGTGTTTTATTCTGAACGGATTATATAGGTTAGAACTTAAATATATATTCCCTCAGAGTCTTACCGCAGTCTTCCCTCCTACGGCCTTCTAACTCACGACAATAATGAGCTTAACATTTAAGTGATGGCGGCAACAAGCCAAATACAATGTGCCCGTACATTCACAGGGCAAAATACATACTTTCAGAATATACTTAATACTAAACAATCGATAACTTAATTCGTCCCGCAACATCCCCGCCCCCGTGAAGGCCCTGCTTCACTCACATCCAATATGGCTAGTTTAGCCACGGGACGAGTCATCAATCGCACTCGATTGCCGTCCGCCACGCGTACGCTGGCGCGTCGAGGTACTCCATCTGGTCCAGGGTAGAGCTCCTCCACTATGCCCCTTCGCCACTCCCTGCGTGGCACGGCTGGGTCGCATATAAACACCACATCACCATGGCGTATCGGCTCAACGCGCGCACACCATTTCACGCGTCGCACAAGTGTAGGCAGGTACTCCAATACCCACCGCTTCCAAAAACGATCTCGTAATAGCCGCGCTATGCGCCACTGCTTCCTTGTGGCGCATCTCTCGTCCGGCTGCTCATGAATAGTGGGTGTGTCAGGCAGATTGGCTACTCCCTTGAGTAGATCGTTCGGTGTTAGGGGGGCTTCCTGATCCACAGATACTGGCAAGTGAGTAAGCGGGCGCGAATTTACAACATTCTCGGCCTCAATCAGGAAACTCTCCAACACGTGTTGCCTCGGTGCCACCTCCTTTACTGTGTGGCGGAGCACTCTTTTGACACACTGCACCATCCTTTCCCAGGCTCCTCCTTCAGCTGGGTTCGCTGGGCAGTTAAAAACCCATTCAATGCCTCTAGAAGATAGCTCACCCTGAATCTTCTCCGGCTCGAATACATCTATGAGCCTTTTGGCTTCTCTATGGCCCTTGTTGTCAGACACGTAAACAAGGCAACCCATCTCTTTTCCTTTCGACGTCCGATGGTCACAAGAAGTGGTCCAAAGTAGTCCAGACCCGTAAACTTAAATGGCCATCCATTGGCCTCCAGTCTGTCCTCTGGTAAAGGACCCATTATAGGTGGCGCTGGCTGCGCTCTATGTAGCTTGCACACACTACATCCAGATATTACTGTACGCAACACCCGACGCAGCTTTGTTATCCAAAATCTGGTCCTGATGTCGCCCATCGTTGCATCCACGTTTTGATGCTTCATTTTCACATGGTAGTGATACACAATCAGTTCCGTCAGTGCGTGCCGGTGTGACAAGATTATTGGCCTTCTCGCACTATGCGGTATACACAGTGCGGCATCGATCCTGCCATACGCACGCAAGACTCCATTGTCATCCAAGTAGGGCGCCAGCCCTCTTATTTCGCTTCGATGACCGACTGATTCTTCATTGTACGAGGCTCGAACCTCGTCAGGGAATGCTTCGCATTGCACTCGCCGTATCAGCAAGTTCTCAGCGTCCTCACATTCCGTAGCGGTGAGGCCGAATCTCTCAAGCTCAGTCCTATGTCCACGGCACCAGCGCGTGAACCTTAGAACCCAAGCCGTCGTCCTCACCAGCCGACTGTAGCTAGAGAATCTCTGAAATGAAATGAAAAAGTTATTTGCTGCAACTAGGGCAAATTCACTCGGCATCTCTTCTTCATCATCGCAGGATTTGTGTTCGGTGCCCGGTTCGGGCTGCGGCCAGCTGCTTTCCGGCTGCCGCAAAAATGTTGGCCCGTCTAACCATCGTGACCGTTGGCTGAGGTCTACGTGGCAGTGCGGCCTCGTTGCGTCGCCTGCTGCATTTTCAGCAGTAGGTACCCATCTCCATTGGGAAACCTTTGTTGACTCCAAAATTTCTCCCACTCGATTTCCGACGAACTGCTTATATCGACGGTGGGTGCTGCCTATCCAACGCAGCACTGTCTTTGAGTCAGTCCATAGTATGGCATCGCTGATCGCTATACTGTGCTCCTTTTTGACAGTGTCCATCAGCCTCGTTCCTAACACAGCAGCTTGCAATTCCAGTCGTGGAATTGACATCGTTTTCATTGGGGCACATTTCGTCTTGGCACATACGAAGCATATTCGCACGTCGTTGTTGTCGTAGGTTACCCTTAAGTAAGCCACAGCTGCGAATGCTGACTGGCTAGCGTCGACAAAAACGTGCAGTTGTATTGCCCGCACGGGTATTGGGCCAAAGTAATGGCGCGAGCTTCGAAATCCTTCCACATTGTTCATATCCTGAAGCCATTTACTAAAGGCGCGGGCGATCTCATCTGGTAAGGGTTCATCCCATTGCACATTTCGTCGCCAGATCTCACGCATAAGTAACTTTCCAGTTATCATGAGACAGCTAAGAAATCCCAAAGGATCAAATGTTGACATGATCAAGCTCAAGAATTCCCTCTTCGTAGGTACTCGCTCCAAATTTAGCACACATCGGGGTACTTTGTGGTACTTCATGTTGAATTTGAAATCGTCCGTGGCTGGCTGCCAACACATGCCCAGAATCTTTTCTTCAGCTTCGCCCCATCCGATGCTCCTAGCAGCCCCGTGTTGGCCCAGGGCGTCGGCTACGGTTGGTGAACTAGAAGTAAACTGGCACAATTCAAAACCAGCATTTGCATGTATTTCTCTTATTCTTGTTGATATGGCGATGGCGTCACCTTCACTATCAAAACTATCCACATAGTCGTCCACATAATGACATTCACGAATAGCTTTAACCGCGCGAGGGTCTGAATCCTGATACTGCAGGGCATTCAAGGTCTTCACATAGTGCGCGGTGCTTGGCGAGCATGCTGCTCCAAATGTCATTACCCTCATCTCATAAACATCAGGCTCCCGGCGATCATCGCCGTTTCGCCACAAGAATCGCTGGGCGCATCTATCCTGCGGTCGAATCAACACCTGATGGAACATCTCTCTGATGTCTCCACAAACGCCAACCGCACCTTCCCGGAAATGGAAGAGAACAGCTGGCAGCGACTTGTAGTGCTGCGGCCCCTTGGATAATGCCGAATTCAATGAAATGTCACCGACCTTTGCTGCCGCGTCGAACACCAGTCTTATCTTACCGGGCTTATTTGGATTTTCAACTCCAAAATGCGGCAGATACCAAAGTTTGTCGCTGTTGGCTAAAGCGACCTCATGATGCTTCAAGCGTCGAGCATATCCTTTATGAACATAATCGTCCATAATTTTCATATAGGCTCGTTTAAACTGATCGTTACGCTTCATCTTTCTCTCAATGTTGACCAATCTTTTGTATGCCATATCGTAGCTTCGTGGCAACTCAACATTATCACGGTTCCATAATAAACCTGTCTGGTAACGTTCCCCTATTTTCACCGTGGTGTCTTCGAGTATCTTTTGTGCTCGTGCATCGTCGCTGGCTGCGACTGGTGACGTAAGCTTCACACCGAAGTTCTCGATATCAAAATAGTCGTTTACCATCTTTTGGATTGCATCCTCCTGCGACACTGCTAGGAGGCATGACTTTGTTGACGTTGCCGTCGGCTGACCTCTTACCGGCCCAAAAACCACCCATCCAAGTTCGGTGGCTGCGGCATATGGTCCCTGTGGTGCAAACCTTCTTGTTTGCATTGGCAGTCCAAGATGCGCATGGTCAAGTCCAATCAGAAGTTTTGGTACCGCCCCGCGATACGGTTTCATTGGAAGTCGTGCACCGTTGTCCAACATTTGTACATCACGTCGATGCAGACTCTGCATCGGTAAGCTCAGGTTGGACACGGCGTACACATTTCGCAGCATATAACGTTTGCGTTTGTCCGCTCCACTAATTTCCATGCTTACCACTGTGGTCGGCTCTCTGGTTGCTCTTCCACCAAACCACTGTATATTTAGTTGCCTGCGTTCCCCTTTGACATCTAGGTCGCGCAGTAGCTCGTCGTCTATCATAGTTACGGACGAGCCCTCGTCTAGGAGCGCATACGTATCGATCCGCTTATTGACCCCGTGCAATGTCACTGGCAATATGCGGAATAGTAGGCGTTCTCCATCCGAATCGACACAACTTAAATTCCTTTGTTGCGTCAATTGAGCATCCACTGGCTGCGGTGCTCTTGTGTGCGGATCCGCTGGCTGCGGCATCCGTCCAGTATTCATCACTCTATCACAATGCGGTGCATTGTGACTCATAGCATCATGATCATGTAAAAGGCGATGATGCCTCTTCCGGCATCCATTGACTTGACATTCGTTTGCCCTTTTGCAGACTCTTGCCATGTGGCCATCTCGTAGGCACGAGAAACAAAGCCGGTGCCTTTTAACAAACGTCCACCTTTTCAGCGGAGAGGCTAAGTTAAACTCGTTGCAGTCCCTGACTGCGTGTTGTCCATTACAGATTGGACACTGTTTGGTGCGACCTCGGTGTCGCACTTCATTATTCTGGTCAATGCTGGCATGCAGCACTCTACGCTTCTGCTCCTTACCATCGACGTCCACAATCGTACATACCAAATTGGCGTAGTCCGTTAACCACGCGCTTAAATGTACGACAGTCGGGAAAGGCCTAATCGTAGCTGCATGTCTGGCCCACTCCACCCTCTTGCTTGGTGGTAGCTTAGCGACCAAATCCTCCATCAGTGTAGGATTCGCTAAATGCTGTTCTCCGTTAGCTGATTGTAGAAAGGCGGCAAGGTTACTCACTCGTGTAGCAAATGGCACGATTTTCGCTATGCTGTGCTCTTGAATTGGCTGCACCTCTCGAATACTAATTAGCTGGCTGCGTATTAGTTGTTCTGGGCGGCCGTATCTACAACGTAATTGTTCCATCACGTTGTTCACATTCCTGGGATGTATGAGCAACGACTTCACAGTATCACGTGCTTCGCCTTTGAGTGCCTTCAACAATCGCTGGTTATTCTCCAGATTCGTACAGTTGTACGCCAAAGTTGTTTCCGTAAACGCGCAGAGGAATATAGGCCAATCCTCAGGTTGGCCTCCAAACTCAGGTAGATCTGGTAATTTTCGTAGCAGGCATACATCGTTCCTGGGTGTCGCCCATGCGAAGTTCCCAGTTGCCTGCGTTGGCTCCAAAATGATCACTGGTTGGTTCTCTTGTGCCGGAGTGTAGCTGAGCGTTGACTGCGCAATGCCTGCAGAACAGTATGGCGTCGAGCGGCTTGATGTTGTAGAACAGTTATCCATAACTGTAGCTCGTTCTACCGTTTGCAACTGTGGTCCCAAATTTCCACTCAATGAAGTAGGCAATGCCTCACTCAAAGATGGCGATCTGCTCGAAATGGCAGTTCCACTCAAAATTGCAGTTTCACTCAAACTAACACTTGAATTTGGGACTCCACTCATAATTGCAGTTTCACTCAAACTTCCACTCGACGATGGCTCTCCACTCAAAAATGGCGGCAGGATAGCGGTACGACCCACGCCAGCATCACTCAATTTAACGGGATCAGTAACTGTACTCACATGTGCTTGACCAGTTTTTGACCTCTGCAACTCGTGCTCTAGCGCAGCGACTCTCTTTATCAAATCCATGACTTGAGCACTTGAGAGTTGCGTGCTTGGGCTTGGCGCTCCTGTCAATATGCTGGCTCGTGCACTCACTCCTGCGGCCACAGTGCCGGCAGGTTGTACACTTGTGCCCACATCCACGGTGCTGGGGCTTTGTGGCGCGCTCACAGCGGGAACTTGCATTTGTGATACAGTGCTCACCATTCTACTTGTCCGCTTCGGCTGCGCCTCACTCGCCGGGGTAGTTATCTCCTGGCCATCATTCAGGCGTGGGCTTTTCCTGGGAGACCGTTGTGTCATCCTGTTCAGCTCGGAGATGACTTCTACTATATTTGACGCTGGCTGCGTACCAATGGTAACTCTATAACTGGGGTGGAGGCCCTGCCTGTGCTGTGTCTATCTACACGCACTGTAACTCCAAAGTTACACCACGTCTTGTCTCCAGTGCAAGTCGCCCTTGCAGTTTCTTACAATAAGAAATGCGAATAAAAGATCATGTCGCGTGCCAAACGAAGGCGGAGTTGCAATTTGAACACTGCAAGGTTTACGCCTGGCCCCTAGCCATGTTACTCCGATGTTAATAGAGACAGCGTAATGCAAAACGTGCTAGTGCAAGTGTTTTATTCTGAACGGATTATATAGGTTAGAACTTAAATATATATTCCCTCAGAGTCTTACCGCAGTCTTCCCTCCTACGGCCTTCTAACTCACGACAATAATGAGCTTAACATTTAAGTGATGGCGGCAACAAGCCAAATACAATGTGCCCGTACATTCACAGGGCAAAATACATACTTTCAGAATATACTTAATACTAAACAATCGATAACTTAATTCGTCCCGCAACAGGGACTAATAAGAGTGGGCTATTATAAGGTGAAACAGACGGTTCAACAATATTTTGTTCAATTAACTTTCCAACTTGATGCTGGATTTCTTCTATTTGGCTATGCGGACATCGATAATTTTTTACATATACTGGTTCATCATTCTTAAGTCTCAATCTTTGCTTATAGAAATTGTTTGTTGTAATTGGTTCAGATTCAAGTCCGAACACATCACTATACTGGGTGCATATTTCTTCAAGTTGTTTCTTAAACAAGGTTGGAAAATTTTTCTTTAATTTATTAATTACAGACTCTGTTCTATTGTCTTTTAGATTTTGAACTAGGTCGTAGTTCGAAAGTGATTCAAATTTTATGTTATTAATGCCTACTATTTGGCATTTATTTGTGGTATTTAAAAATCTGACAAAAGTATTTTGGGCTGTAGCAATAGTATTTGGAACAAAAACACCCGGTTTAATTTCCTGATTTGGAATTAAAATGTTTTCTTCTGCTGAAGACAACTCGATTTTGCGTATCACTTGTGATCTTGCTGGTAGAAGTGTGGAATTAGTACCAGAACTAAATGTTATTGGAACATAGATAGGATACGTTAGGTTTTGTGGTCTAATTATAAACCAATCCTCGGAACTATTGTAATCTAATTGGCAATTAAATTTTTTTATGAAATCTAATCCTATTATTCCATCGCAAGGGATTGCGAAATCTGAATGAAGTAGATGAAATTTGTATGGAATAATGTATTTGTCTGTTTGTAGCTCGATTGAGACTAGTCCTTTGGAGTTTATATCTCCTTCTCCTATGCCTCTAATGTCTATAATTCTATTGATTTGGATGTCATGAAAGACATCAGAATTTTCTTTTATAATTGAAATATCTGCACCTGTATCAATCAAAAATGTTATCTTTTTATTTGTTGCAACATTTTTGAATGATACGAAATTGTTGAGACTTAAGTTAACAGTGTATATTTTACTGTTTAACCCTGAGTATCTGGAGGTGTCTGCAAGTTTCCCGAAGTATTTTGGGCTACCCTAACATTGTTTCTATTGTTATTGTTGTTATGATTATAACCTCTAGATCCTCCACGGCCTCTGTTATTATTATTATTACCGCGGTTGTTATTACCACCGCGGTAGTAGCCACGGCCGTATGAGTTGCTACCATATGAGCCGGTTGCCCTTCCTCTGTAGTTACCTCGACCGCGGTTTCTGCCGCGCTGAGAGTAATTCTGGCAGAATAAGATACTGTTAGACTGCCCAGTTGCTTCAGTGCAACTATTTACAAATTTTGAGATAGCATCATTCATGTTATCTGATGTATCTGATGTGTCTGATGTATCTGTGTATCTGTGAATCTGTGCATCTGTGCATCTGTGCATCTGTGCATCTGTGTATCTGTGTATCTGTGTATCTGTGTATCTGATGTATCTGATGTATCTGATGTATCTGATGTATCTGATGTATCTGATGTATCTGATGTATCTGTGTATCTGATGTATCTGATGTATCTGTGTATCTGTGTATCTGTGTATCTGTGCATCTGTGCATCTGTGATCTGTGTATCTGATGTATCTGATGTATCTGATGTATCTGATGTATCTGATGTATCTGAAGTATCTGATGTATCTGATGTATCTGTGTATCTGTGTATCTGTGTATCTGTGCATCTGTGCATCTGTGCATCTGTGTATCTGTGTATCTGTGTATCTGTGTATCTGATGTATCTGATGTTGTTAAGTTAAAAATGTCGAAACAGTAATGAACACGTCTTGTTCGGTTTAAGTCTTAGTCGAGAGTGTTCTCTCGGTTTTATTCAATTTTATATTTGGCTTATTACATACAATATTCTAAGTGAGCTCTGCCGCTAAGAGCGTCGGCAGAGAGAGGTTGCAGTACATATGTGCCTATGTAGTTATGTATATATACATATATATGTACAGATGGTACATACTCAAGAAGTGCTTACGCTAGCGATCTCACGCTGCGGCCAGTCCGCATAAGTGACGGATCCTATTACTGCACTTATGTATATTTATGATTGTATAAACATAGCAACAAAGTGTCGTTATGTTATGAGTTGTTACTCTTACTTTTATGTTGGGCATATGACCACTTGCTATATTGTATACTCTAATATACTGTGGGCATATGCTCATTTGGCATACAACATACTACACCTCCCTTTTTAAAAAAATAACGTAATATATTGTAGTTATTTAATATTAAAAATTATTATTAGTATCATTTTTATATCATTTATATACTATGTTGTATATAACAAAATTTTTATTTTATATATATATTCTTATTCTTTTTTTTTTGTTTTATTTATTAATCCTTTTTAGCCTATCCTTATGAACTTTTTGTTCCCTATTTTTCTTATTCTTTATAATTATATTATTATTGTTTTCTATACTAATGACCTCAAATGGTCCTATATAAGAAGATTCTAATTTATGACCTGTTTCATTCTTTAAATAAACTTGGTCTCCTATTTCTATTTTAAAATCTACTACTTTCTTATCATTTATTTCTTTTGCTTAATTTTATTTTTTTCTAAAAGTATTCGAGCTCTCTTATACGCGTTTTCTAGTCTAAACTTAACTTCTTTAGAATAATCTTCTATATTATATATAGGTTCTATGGTATTTACGCTATTAAATTGTATTGGTAGGTTATTTTGTCTACCAAATACTAGTTCATATGGACAATAATTATGAGTTACTGATGGTGTTGTGTTAAAACAATACACGAAATACTGTAACCATACGTCCCAGTCAGTTTTATCTACTGATATATATGAACGAATGTACTCATTGAATGTCCTATGACTTCTTTCAACGGTACCTAATGTCTGGTGGTGGTGTGCTGTAGACGTTATGTTGTCTATTTTTAGATATTTGCACAAGTCAGTTATAATGGAATTTTTGTATTATGTTCTCATGTCCGTAATGAACGTCTTCATTGGACCGTACTTCAGAATAAAAGATTCGAATATGGCTTTTGCGACAGTTGTTGCACTTTTGTTTGCAACAGGAATTGCTACTAGATACTTTGTCAAATCACATATTAAAGTGATTGCGTATTCATTTCCCTTTTCCGAACGTGGTAGTGGACCAATTGTGTCTACTATCACTCTGTCAAAAGCATATTGTGGAGTTTCGGTTATTATCATAGGTGATCTTGTATGTTTCGTCGTTTTCGACGTCAGGCATTTTGGACATTTATTTATGTACTCTTTTACATGTTTAGTCATGTTCTTCCAATAATATTGTCTCTTTATTTTTGATATCGTTTTATTTATGCCTGTATGACCTCCTTGAATTGGATCGTCATGGAATGTAGACAATATAGCTTCTTTTTCTTGTTCATGGTTTATTTGGGTCACCGGCTTGAGTAGCGCTACTCTTAATGATTTTAAATTTTTATTGCCCATGTGTTTGAAAGTATCTGTTGAAATTGATTCAAAGATCTTTTCGCTCGGTGCTACTTTTAGTTGGCTGATTTTAGATACACCGGCTTGCCATTCAAGCCTTTGGAAACTGACCTAAGTCGAGAATTCCATTGGAGTACAAATCGCTAACATTAATTCTTGCTATAACTGTTTTTCCATGTTTCAATAAACATGTCGAATCTGTTATTCGCAAGGTCACTACTTTTCGTACCTCGTCATTTGTGATGACTTCGTATACGTTGGGCTTAGAAGCTTTTTCAAGACTTTGTTTTGGCAATAGTTCTTGTTTATTTTCTGCGCAGAAATTGTTTTGTCTACTTTGGTGCCTGGTAGTGACTTTCAGGACTTTTCTATTCATGTCAATTAAGTCGGATATTGTTATCCTTGACAGGGCGTCTGCCACGAAATTATCTTTCCCTCTCAGATACTCTACCGTAAAATCATATTCTTCTAATTCGAGTCGCATGCGTGTTAATTTTGAACTTGGGTTTATCATAGAAAATAAATATGTTAAAGGTCTGTGATCAGTTCTTACTGTAAAATGTTTGCCATATATATATGGTCGAAAATGTGTTATTGCCCAATGTATTGCTGCTAGTTCTTGTTCTGTAGTACTTTTATTGCTTTCACCCTTAGTGAATGCTCTGGATGCATATGCAACTGGGAGTTGGAGTCCGTTATAGTTTTGAGTTAAAACTGCTCCACATGCTTGCTTGCTTGCATCCGTGATTATGCAAAATTCTTTGCTAAAATCTGGGTACTGTAATAAATTTGGTTAAACAAGTTGATTTTTTAGGTACTGAATTGCCTTTTCACATTCTGTTGTCCATTCAAATGGGACATTCTTTTTACATAATCTTGTTATGTGCTGTGAATATTCGGCAAAATTTTTTATAAATCGTCTATAATAATTGCAAAATGCAACGAATCTTCTAGCGCTGTCTGCGTCCGTAGGGACTGGATAGTTATTGATAACATCAAATTTTTTATCGTCTGGTAAGATTCATTTATCTGTGCATCTGTGACCTAAAAACGTCACCTCGTGCATGAAAAATGAACATTTTTCTGGATGTAATTTCAGATTGTGTTTTCTACAAAGTTTGAAAACATCTGTTAAGTTTTTAATCATATGTCGTTCAGAACAACCAATAACGATTAAATCATCCATGTAAAGGAAAGCTTGAGAAGGCTCTAGGCCTGAGAATGCTATTGTCATCATTCTCTGAAATGAATTAGGCGCTATTTTTAAACCAAATGGTAATCGCGTGAAGCGATATGAACCATTGCTTGTTGAAAAAGACGTTATATTTCTTGAACTTTCCTCAAGCTCAATTTGGTGGAAACCTGACATTAAATCAAGGCATGAAAAATATTTAGCTCTACCCAATTGATCAAGAATATCGTCAATTCTGGGGAGTGGAAATTTATCTGACAGCAATTTTTTATTTATTTGGCGATAGTCAATTACTTATCGCCATTTTTTCTCTTTAGAGCCTGGAAGAGATTTCTTTGGGACTAATAAGAGTGGGCTATTATAAGGTGAAACAGACGGTTCAACAATATTTTGTTCAATTAACTTTCCAACTTGATGCTGGATTTCTTCTATTTGGCTATGCGGACATCGATAATTTTTTACATATACTGGTTCATCATTCTTAAGTCTCAATCTTTGCTTATAGAAATTGTTTGTTGTAATTGGTTCAGATTCAAGTCCGAACACATCACTATACTGGGTGCATATTTCTTCAAGTTGTTTCTTAAACAAGGTTGGAAAATTTTTCTTTAATTTATTAATTACAGACTCTGTTCTATTGTCTTTTAGATTTTGAACTAGGTCGTAGTTCGAAAGTGATTCAAATTTTATGTTATTAATGCCTACTATTTGGCATTTATTTGTGGTATTTAAAAATCTGACAAAAGTATTTTGGGCTGTAGCAATAGTATTTGGAACAAAAACACCCGGTTTAATTTCCTGATTTGGAATTAAAATGTTTTCTTCTGCTGAAGACAACTCGATTTTGCGTATCACTTGTGATCTTGCTGGTAGAAGTGTGGAATTAGTACCAGAACTAAATGTTATTGGAACATAGATAGGATACGTTAGGTTTTGTGGTCTAATTATAAACCAATCCTCGGAACTATTGTAATCTAATTGGCAATTAAATTTTTTTATGAAATCTAATCCTATTATTCCATCGCAAGGGATTGCGAAATCTGAATGAAGTAGATGAAATTTGTATGGAATAATGTATTTGTCTGTTTGTAGCTCGATTGAGACTAGTCCTTTGGAGTTTATTTCTCCTTCTCCTATGCCTCTAATGTCTATAATTCTATTGATTTGGATGTCATGAAAGACATCAGAATTTTCTTTTATAATTGAAATATCTGCACCTGTATCAATCAAAAATGTTATCTTTTTATTTGTTGCAACATTTTTGAATGATACGAAATTGTTGAGACTTAAGTTAACAGTGTATATTTTACTGTTTAACCCTGAGTATCTGGAGGTGTCTGCAAGTTTCCCGAAGTATTTTGGGCTACCCTAACATTGTTTCTATTGTTATTGTTGTTATGATTATAACCTCTAGATCCTCCACGGCCTCTGTTATTATTATTATTACCGCGGTTGTTATTACCACCGCGGTAGTAGCCACGGCCGTATGAGTTGCTACCATATGAGCCGGTTGCCCTTCCTCTGTAGTTACCTCGACCGCGGTTTCTGCCGCGCTGAGAGTAATTCTGGCAGAATAAGATACTGTTAGACTGCCCAGTTGCTTCAGTGCAACTATTTACAAATTTTGAGATAGCATCATTCATGTTATCTGATGTATCTGATGTGTCTGATGTATCTGTGTATCTGTGAATCTGTGCATCTGTGCATCTGTGCATCTGTGTATCTGTGTATCTGTGTATCTGTGTATCTGATGTATCTGATGTATCTGATGTATCTGATGTATCTGATGTATCTGATGTATCTGATGTATCTGTGTATCTGATGTATCTGATGTATCTGTGTATCTGTGTATCTGTGTATCTGTGTATCTGTGCATCTGTGCATCTGTGTATCTGTGTATCTGATGTATCTGATGTATCTGATGTATCTGATGTATCTGATGTATCTGAAGTATCTGATGTATCTGATGTATCTGTGTATCTGTGTATCTGTGTATCTGTGCATCTGTGCATCTGTGCATCTGTGTATCTGTGCATCTGTGTATCTGTGTATCTGATGTATCTGATGTTGTTAAGTTAAAAATGTCGAAACAGTAATGAACACGTCTTGTTCGGTTTAAGTCTTAGTCGAGAGTGTTCTCTCGGTTTTATTCAATTTTATATTTGGCTTATTACATACAATATTCTAAGTGAGCTCTGCCGCTAAGAGCGTCGGCAGAGAGAGAGTTGCAGTACATATGTGCCTATGTAGTTATGTATATATACATATATATGTACAGATGGTACATACTCAAGAAGTGCTTACGCTAGCGATCTCACGCTGCGGCCAGTCCGCATAAGTGACGGATCCTATTACTGCACTTATGTATATTTATGATTGTATAAACATAGCAACAAAGTGTCGTTATGTTATGAGTTGTTACTCTTACTTTTATGTTGGGCATATGACCACTTGCTATATTGTATACTCTAATATACTGTGGGCATATGCTCATTTGGCATACAACATACTACACCTCCCTTTTTAAAAAAATAACGTAATATATTGTAGTTATTTAATATTAAAAATTATTATTAGTATCATTTTTATATCATTTATATACTATGTTGTATATAACAAAATTTTTATTTTATATATATATTCTTATTCTTTTTTTTTTGTTTTATTTATTAATCCTTTTTAGCCTATCCTTATGAACTTTTTGTTCCCTATTTTTCTTATTCTTTATAATTATATTATTATTGTTTTCTATACTAATGACCTCAAATGGTCCTATATAAGAAGATTCTAATTTATGACCTGTTTCATTCTTTAAATAAACTTGGTCTCCTATTTCTATTTTAAAATCTACTACTTTCTTATCATTTATTTCTTTTTGCTTAATTTTATTTTTTTCTAAAAGTATTCGAGCTCTCTTATACGCGTTTTCTAGTCTAAACTTAACTTCTTTAGAATAATCTTCTATATTATATATAGGTTCTATGGTATTTACGCTATTAAATTGTATTGGTAGGTTATTTTGTCTACCAAATACTAGTTCATATGGACAATAATTATGAGTTACTGATGGTGTTGTGTTAAAACAATACACGAAATACTGTAACCATACGTCCCAGTCAGTTTTATCTACTGATATATATGAACGAATGTACTCATTGAATGTCCTATGACTTCTTTCAACGGTACCTAATGTCTGGTGGTGGTGTGCTGTAGACGTTATGTTGTCTATTTTTAGATATTTGCACAAGTCAGTTATAATGGAATTTTTGTATTCTGTTCCCATGTCCGTAATGAACGTCTTCATTGGACCGTACTTCAGAATAAAAGATTCGAATATGGCTTTTGCGACAGTTGTTGCACTTTTGTTTGCAACAGGAATTGCTACTAGATACTTTGTCAAATCACATATTAAAGTGATTGCGTATTCATTTCCCTTTTCCGAACGTGGTAGTGGACCAATTGTGTCTACTATCACTCTGTCAAAAGCATATTGTGGAGTTTCGGTTATTATCATAGGTGATCTTGTATGTTTCGTCGTTTTCGACGTCAGGCATTTTGGACATTTATTTATGTACTCTTTTACATGTTTAGTCATGTTCTTCCAATAATATTGTCTCTTTATTTTTGATATCGTTTTATTTATGCCTGTATGACCTCCTTGAATTGGATCGTCATGGAATGTAGACAATATAGCTTCTTTTTCTTGTTCATGGTTTATTTGGGTCACCGGCTTGAGTAGCGCTACTCTTAATGATTTTAAATTTTTATTGCCCATGTGTTTGAAAGTATCTGTTGAAATTGATTCAAAGATCTTTTCGCTCGGTGCTACTTTTAGTTGGCTGATTTTAGATACACCGGCTTGCCATTCAAGCCTTTGGAAACTGACCTAAGTCGAGAATTCCATTGGAGTACAAATCGCTAACATTAATTCTTGCTATAACTGTTTTTCCATGTTTCAATAAACATGTCGAATCTGTTATTCGCAAGGTCACTACTTTTCGTACCTCGTCATTTGTGATGACTTCGTATACGTTGGGCTAAGAAGCTTTTTCAAGACTTTGTTTTGGCAATAGTTCTTGTTTATTTTCTGCGCAGAAATTGTTTTGTCTACTTTGGTGCCTGGTAGTGACTTTCAGGACTTTTCTATTCATGTCAATTAAGTCGGATATTGTTATCCTTGACAGGGCGTCTGCCACGAAATTATCTTTCCCTCTCAGATACTCTACCGTAAAATCATATTCTTCTAATTCGAGTCGCATGCGTGTTAATTTTGAACTTGGGTTTATCATAGAAAATAAATATGTTAAAGGTCTGTGATCAGTTCTTACTGTAAAATGTTTGCCATATATATATGGTCGAAAATGTGTTATTGCCCAATGTATTGCTGCTAGTTCTTGTTCTGTAGTACTTTTATTGCTTTCACCCTTAGTGAATGCTCTGGATGCATATGCAACTGGGAGTTGGAGTCCGTTATAGTTTTGAGTTAAAACTGCTCCACATGCTTGCTTGCTTGCATCCGTGATTATGCAAAATTCTTTGCTAAAATCTGGGTACTGTAATAAATTTGGTTAAACAAGTTGATTTTTTAGGTACTGAATTGCCTTTTCACATTCTGTTGTCCATTCAAATGGGACATTCTTTTTACATAATCTTGTTATGTGCTGTGAATATTCGGCAAAATTTTTTATAAATCGTCTATAATAATTGCAAAATGCAACGAATCTTCTAGCGCTGTCTGCGTCCGTAGGGACTGGATAGTTATTGATAACATCAAATTTTTTATCGTCTGGTAAGATTCATTTATCTGTGCATCTGTGACCTAAAAACGTCACCTCGTGCATGAAAAATGAACATTTTTCTGGATGTAATTTCAGATTGTGTTTTCTACAAAGTTTGAAAACATCTGTTAAGTTTTTAATCATATGTCGTTCAGAACAACCAATAACGATTAAATCATCCATGTAAAGGAAAGCTTGAGAAGGCTCTAGGCCTGAGAATGCTATTGTCATCATTCTCTGAAATGAATTAGGCGCTATTTTTAAACCAAATGGTAATCGCGTGAAGCGATATGAACCATTGCTTGTTGAAAAAGACGTTATATTTCTTGAACTTTCCTCAAGCTCAATTTGGTGGAAACCTGACATTAAATCAAGGCATGAAAAATATTTAGCTCTACCCAATTGATCAAGAATATCGTCAATTCTGGGGAGTGGAAATTTATCTGACAGCAATTTTTTATTTATTTGGCGATAGTCAATTACTTATCGCCATTTTTTCTCTTTAGAGCCTGGAAGAGATTTCTTTGGGACTAATAAGAGTGGGCTATTATAAGGTGAAACAGACGGTTCAACAATATTTTGTTCAATTAACTTTCCAACTTGATGCTGGATTTCTTCTATTTGGCTATGCGGACATCGATAATTTTTTACATATACTGGTTCATCATTCTTAAGTCTCAATCTTTGCTTATAGAAATTGTTTGTTGTAATTGGTTCAGATTCAAGTCCGAACACATCACTATACTGAGTGCATATTTCTTCAAGTTGTTTCTTAAACAAGGTTGGAAAATTTTTCTTTAATTTATTAATTACAGACTCTGTTCTATTGTCTTTTAGATTTTGAACTAGGTCGTAGTTCGAAAGTGATTCAAATTTTATGTTATTAATGCCTACTATTTGGCATTTATTTGTGGTATTTAAAAATCTGACAAAAGTATTTTGGGCTGTAGCAATAGTATTTGGAACAAAAACACCCGGTTTAATTTCCTGATTTGGAATTAAAATGTTTTCTTCTGCTGAAGACAACTCGATTTTGCGTATCACTTGTGATCTTGCTGGTAGAAGTGTGGAATTAGTACCAGATTATAACCTCTAGATCCTCCACGGCCTCTGTTATTATTATTATTACCGCGGTTGTTATTACCACCGCGGTAGTAGCCACGGCCGTATGAGTTGCTACCATATGAGCCGGTTGCCCTTCCTCTGTAGTTACCTCGACCGCGGTTTCTGCCGCGCTGAGAGTAATTCTGGCAGAATAAGATACTGTTAGACTGCCCAGTTGCTTCAGTGCAACTATTTACAAATTTTGAGATAGCATCATTCATGTTACTGAATGTGCCTGCTTGCATGATAAGTTTTACCTTATCTATAGAACAGTTCTTGGTCATTGCCTTTACAGCTTGGGTTGTGCTATATTTATTAGCCAATTCCGGTGTTAGGCGATCGCTTATAAAGGCTCCTTCCAAGGCTTTTGTTAACTGCTCAACCTCTTGAGTATACTGGTTGGCAGTTTTGCTTTTCTGTTGCAAGTTAAGTAATTTGGCTGACAATACTTCGACTGATTCGCCTTTTACTGTGCTTGATAATTTTGCAATTATTTGAGCGATAGTTTGCTCATTGCTTATCAAGTTTCTCGCATGGCCTTTTAGTTTTGTCTTTATTAGACTGATAGCTGTTACTTCATGCGAGCCTTTTAGGGAATCAAGGAGATTCAAAGCGTCTATGAAACTTTGTGAATTTTCTGCCTTTCCATCGAACTCAGGTATGAGTGATGAGGCTAATTTTAGAAATTCAACTACTGTTTGAGCCATGTTTATGTTTGTATCTTCCAGCTTTTCGTCTGTCGTTGATTCTGCCAACAGTAACTTATCAAATGTTACCGGTGTATTTAACACTGATGGTAGATAAAGCTTGAGATCATACTTTTTATTTAAGTTTACCAGATTATCCCTTAGGCGCTGTAAAACGTCTGAAGTTTGGACTCTGTGTAAATCTGTCAGTTTATTTTGACATTCGTTAACTAGACTCCTGATTTCATTGTACTCATATACAAGGATCTCAGTATGTTTAATTATGGTGGGTCTTAAAACTGGTGCGCTTTTATTAAGGCACTTGTATGATTTATCAAAATTTTCCCTATGCCGCTTTATTTTTTCTACTATTTGGTTCCAGTCCATGTGAACTCTCCCCACTTAAATATTTTATTTGAGCAGCGGCTTAGACCTTGTCTTTTTGGTTTTAATACTACCTATGCAGACGTACTAAGACAATTGTTGTCTGCCCAAGAATCGGATGCTCGTCAATAATTGTTTTTATTTTGACGTAGGGTAGTGTAGACAAGATTATTCCACACTCTATTTTAGAACATGAATAGAGTGGACTTGTCACTGTGCCGAATTCTTCTATATATTCGGATTCGAACTCATATACTGATATGAATTATCTATGCCTTTGCAAAATTTGTATGGCTCGCATACGAAAGTCTGTATAGTCGTTATATACCTTGCTAATCTTGTCCTCAATCATGACTAATTCTTGAACATGATTTTTGGAATACCTAATGAGCAAACGGTATTTATAGAAAAAAATTTTTTTTTTCTCAATTCTTGGAGTGGCCATACAATACCACAATATATATTTATTAAAATTTTTAGTTCTTTATCATGGATTTCATTTATTATGCTTATCATATTATATCATTTCTAAATTGTCTGCTCTACTTGCATATATTTTCTTTATGCACTTATTGTGCAACTTATATAATTTAGTTAGTACATTTGCTAATAAAAGAATAACAATTATTATAAGCATAACCGTTATTACTTTTAAATCTACTGAGACAGTTTCGACGTTATTAATAACATTTGCGGTTGAATCCGCTACTTTCGATTCGTGGTCTAACATATTTGCTACTTCTAATATATTATCGTCTTTTGAGATTGCATTCGAAAGCATTAAATTTCAATTTCGGATTAATTGTTTTTTTTTTTTTTTTAAGAATATATATATATATTGTGTATATGATTTTTTTTTTTTGATTAATATTTTCCTATTCGATCAACGCAGTGATCTCCTGTCTAATGTTTCGTATGGCTTCACAGGCCATACTCTATTACGAGCAACGCAATTATCGCTCAGTATTACAAACATTTCATTTGTGTTTACATGTTAAGTTAAAATTATTATAAAAATTTTTTTTTGAATTAACAAATATATATTTTAAGTTGCGCGCTCTCTGTAGCGCTGACGGTCCCCGAAGATGACTTAGCTTGGAACGCTAAATGGTGCCGGTGCTGGTCCTCGCACAGGCTGTTGGGGCGCCGGTGCTGGTCTTCTCACAGGCTGTTGGGGCGCCGGTGCTGGTCCTCTTGAAGCATGTATAGCTGCAGTGTGGCGACTCTAATGGTCCAGGGCAGTCCGTTGGGCATTGTTTCTCCGGTTTAGTGTTTAGTTGTTTCTTCTGTGGCACCGATTGAAATATCAGTATTTCCAGCCACTTTCTCTGTTTCGTTTCCAGTTTTAGTATATGTCCTGCCGATGATTGTTGATGCTGCTGCCGCTGCTGCACCTCCAGTTGTAGTTGTATGGATTTGTTTTACTTTTATTTTTCACATGTTATATTTTAACATGTTCGTGACACTTGTCACGGTCGCCATGTTAAGTTAAAAATGTCGAAACAGTAATGAACACGTCTTGTTCGGTTTAAGTCTTAGTCGAGAGTGTTCTCTCGGTTTTATTCAATTTTATATTTGGCTTATTACATACAATATTCTAAGTGAGCTCTGCCGCTAAGAGCGTCGGCAGAGAGAGAGTTGCAGTACATATGTGCCTATGTAGTTATGTATATATACATATATATGTACAGATGGTACATACTCAAGAAGTGCTTACGCTAGCGATCTCACGCTGCGGCCAGTCCGCATAAGTGACGGATCCTATTACTGCACTTATGTATATTTATGATTGTATAAACATAGCAACAAAGTGTCGTTATGTTATGAGTTGTTACTCTTACTTTTATGTTGGGCATATGACCACTTGCTATATTGTATACTCTAATATACTGTGGGCATATGCTCATTTGGCATACAACATACTACAACATACTACAATGTATCTGATGTATCTGATGTATCTGATGTATCTGATGTATCTGATGTATCTGTGTATCTGTGTATCTGTGTATCTGTGTATCTGTGCATCTGTGCATCTGTGCATCTGTGCATCTGTGCATCTGTGCATCTGTGCATCTGTGCATCTGTGCATCTGTGTATCTGTGCATCTGTGTATCTGTGTATCTGTGTATCTGTGTATCTGTGTATCTGTGTATCTGTGCATCTGTGCATCTGTGCATCTGTGCATCTGTGCATCTGCATCTGTGTATCTGTGTATCTGTGTATCTGTGCATCTGTGCATCTGTGCATCTGTGCATCTGTGCATCTGTGCATCTGTGCATCTGTGCATCTGTGCATCTGTGCATCTGTGCATCTCTGTATCTGTGTATCTGCATCTGTGTATCTGTATCTGTGCATCTGTGTATCTGTATCTGTGTATCTGTGTATCTGTATCTGTATCTGTGCATCTGTGTATCTGTGTATCTGTGTATCTGTGTATCTGTGTATCTGTATCTGTGTATCTGTATCTGTGTATCTGTGTATCTGTGTATCTGTATCTGTGTATCTGTGTATCTGTGTATCTGTATCTGTGTATCTGTATCTGTGTATCTGTGTATCTGTATCTGTGTATCTGTGTATCTGTATCTGTGTATCTGTGATCTGTGTATCTGTATCTGTGTATCTGTATCTGTGTATCTGTATCTGTGTATCTGTATCTGTGTATCTGTATCTGTGTATCTGAATCTGTATCTGTATCTGTGTATCTGTGTATCTGTATCTGTGTATCTGTGTATCTGTGTATTTGTGTATTTGTGTATCTGTGTATCTGTATCTGTGTATCTGTGTATCTGTATCTGTGTATCTGTGTATCTGTTGTGAGGCGGCTACTAGGATTAGCCTCCCCACAGCTGTGAACTCACGGCAAGGATCGCCAAGGCCATGGCAAGGAGCCATTGGCAGTATTATTAGATGTGTTTCATAGTTTATAAGCATAAAGTGTAGTAGCATAAGGTAATAGATTTATAAGAGGCATGAAGCCGCCGATACTATAATTAAGTTAAAAGGCAAGAAGCCGCGGATATTATAATAAAGTTGAAAGGCAAAGAGCCATTAACCGCATAGTCTGTGTATTATTGGAATAAGTGCATAGTTAGGGGCAAGCAGCCGTTGAAAGTTTGAATTTAACCGCCGGCCGCCGCTGCAACCGTGCGTTGCTGATCGGCTGCTCAACACTGCCTGCGAGAGCGCAGCTTCGATTCGGCGGCGAAGAGCGAAAGCTCCGAAGCGAAGTTGCGAAAGCTCGCGGCGAAGTTGAGCGGCCGAGGCAAGCGCATGGCTCGCTAGCGAGCGAGCCGGCACTTTGGAAATACCGATCATGATGAGTAGACGTGCCGAAAAGGAGTGTGACCGAATAACGTGCAGTGCATAGCGGAGCGCTAGGGCTCCAAGGCAGTGCGGCAGGGCCTTAGACTAGGAAGTTCGTTAGGGTAGAATACGATAAAAGTTATGAATAAAGTGAATACAATCTCAATAATTAACTTAAATGCAGATCTTTGTAATCTCGGTCGGTCACCTTTGTGCTAAACATCGGAGTTAGCCGATGTTCACTCTAACCTAGGGGGGTGGGATAGTGTAGTTGGTGCGTGGCTAAGGCCCGACAGTGTAGTTGGTGCGTGGCTAAGGCCCGACAGTGTAGTTGGTGCGTGGCTAAGGCCCGATAGTGTAGTTGGTGCGTGGCTAAGGCCCGATAGCGGCGGTGGTACGAGGCTCCGGCCCGCTAGAAGAGGTAGCGCAAGGCTGCGGCCTGGTATGGTAGGTAGGACAGTGGTAACCCCTTTAACCCTCCGTCCCAGCGAATTTATAAATGTCTTGTAACTCGCTGGAGACGGTAAGACTGAGATTCGTACCCCGGCCAGTAGCTCCTTTACAAGTGGCGCCCGAGCAGGGACCTAGAGGCGTTTAGGGGCGTGGCATGGTTGCGGATTAAAGCCCCGCAAGTATGCCCAAATAGGCGTTTCCAAAAAAAAAAAAAAAAAAAATTAAAATAAAAATTTTTGTATAGGGTATTTCAAGTCGAGCATACCTTGAAGTGTATATACTCCGGTAGAGAGCAAGGGAAAAAGAAGACATAGTAGGCGGGTAAAATGCGAGTCTAGGGTATAAAGTAGTCGTGTATACCCCGACAAGTGCATTTCATACTCTATGTATGGCGACGAGATGAACACCTGCAAAATTTCGGCAACCAAAATGTGCACAGAAGTCAAGCTCATAAAACAACAAGAAAAAAGGAGGAGATAACGGCCGGCCGAAAAGTACAGCGCGCGCGCGCCAGACGGGCGACATCGAGACCATGCTTGCACACGTGTGCACAAACGCGCGCCGCAGTCGACGTTGGCGTCGAAGGGCCGTTAAGGCGTCGCGCTTGTACAGTGGGACGAATTCAGTTCACGCGCGGTGAAAACTGAATTCGTGAGTACAGTCGGCGAAGGCGATGACGACGGGTGTGCAGTAAAAGTAATAAATAACAATAAGAAAAAATAATATAAAACCAAAAAAAAAAAAAAAAAATAAATAATAATAATAATATAAAGGGATAAAATAAATAAATAAAAAAAAAAAAATAATAATAATAAAAAGAATAATGAACAAAGACTAAAAAATTAAAAGAACATCAAGTGAGTTAATTTTTTTTTATATATTTTTTTGCGAAGTGAATACAAGAAATATATAAAAGAAATAATAAGAAACAAAGGCCAAGACTGACAAAGACTAAAGTGAACGATGGTCAAAAGTTTAAAAGAGATTGAGGTGCATTTTTTTTGATTATTTTTTTTGTTGTTCGCCGGGTAAAAAAAAAAAAAAAAGAAGACAGCAAAGGCAAAAGTGGAAAAAAATAAACCTACGAACGAGAATTGCCCAGATACCAATTCCAAAACTCGAGCGAGAGTCTAGAAGATTTAAAGTTGAGCCGACAGTGAGTAGCAAAAACTCAGAATGGAGACAGGAACCAGACCTGAGCAGATCGCAGCTGTACGAGCGTCTTCAGGTCCCGATCCCTAGTTTAGCCGTCACGGGTGCAGGGGAAACTCGCGAGATTAGGAGCAGCGGAGCTCGCCGGACGACGGCGGTCGACCCTCATATTCCCCGGCCATATTCTCAGTCGGAGGCCAGGCCTCTCGCGAACGTTCCAGAACAAGTCCGAAAGTGGGGCATGAGGTACGATGGCCGTTCCGACCCCCTTGGGTTCCTAGAGGACCTAGAGGAGCGTGTCATTACGTACGGCATAGCCCTCGATCGATTGCCTCGGGCCATGAGCGAGATATTCTGTGACCGGGCTGCTCGTTGGTTCCTGAGTAGTGGACTGAGGGATGTGCCATGGTCGGTGTTTAGGAGGGGTTTCTTAGAATTCTTTCTACCACCACGCTACTTCGAGAGGTTGGAAGACGAAATCCGATCCCGCCGGCAGCGTGTGGGGGAAGAATGTAAGGAATACCTAATAGAACTGAGGGCTTTGATGCACCATGCCAGATATGAGCCGGCGCAAGAGTTGCACCGGATATATGAGAATGCCGCACCCGAATACAGGCTTTACGTACGACGGCAAGATTTTTCCACTTTGTCCCAGCTGACTCAACTCACTGTGGAGTACGAAACGGTGATGAGACAGCGAGCGGAATACTCCGGAAGCAGGGAGTCAGGTGGCCACTAGCTCAAGTAGCGCGGAGTGGGGAAGGACGGTACAGCCCTTTGGGGGACACCTTAACCCATTCCGGTCTACTCCCATCGGATCCGGAGCGATCGGTGTGGATAGACAAGTCTCCGCTCCGCCAGCAACAGCCCCTGCGGAAGTGGCCCACCAGATGATGAACCAAGAGGCCGGGACCGGGTACGATCCGCGACGAGCATGCCGCAGGTGCGCACGGGAGGGGCATTTCGTCAGGGAATGTCCTAATGCGCCCGTTTTGTTTTGTTGGGTATGTGTGCATCAGGGCAGAAGTAGCCAAGAGTGTTGTCGCCGCACGGAGGCGAGAAACGGGCAACGGCGTCGCCCAGGTCAGGGTCGGGTCGACGCCGACACACACGGGACTCGGCAGTAGTACACCCGCTTAAGGTGGAGGGTGGCCGGATCGTCGCCACGGTGGAGATTGGCGGGAGGACGATGCCCGCCACTATCGATACAGGGGCCACTCGCAGCTTCATGAGCGAAGACTGCGTACGCAAGTGGGCGATTCGGGGAAGAGTGGAGAACGTACAGGCGCGCATTCGTCTGACAGATGGGTCCACGGTCGAAGTAGAGAAGGCATTGAGGATAGACGTCGGCCTAGCGGGGAAGGTGGCCAGCATGTTAATGCTTGTCATGCCCGCAATGCTGGACCACGTTATCCTGGGTATGGACTTCCTGGGTGCCATGGGCACTACGGTACGCTGCGGCAAGGCGGAGCTGATCCTAGAGGACGTGACGTCTCCGGCCGCGGGGCCTGGAACCGGGAAAGAGCCGAAAGAAGGCCTCACGCGTCAAGGAGCGGGAGTGCCTGCTCGGCAACAGAATGGAGAGAAGTCGAAGGAAGGCCTCCCAGGTCATGAAAAGGGAGCACCTGCTCGGCAACAGAGTGGAGAGGAGTCGAAGGAAGGCCTCCCCGGTCATGAAAAGGGAGTGCCTGCTCGGCAACAGAGTGGAGAGAAGTCGAAGGAAGGCCTCCCAGGTCATGAAAAGGGAGCACCTGCTCGGCAACAGAATGGAGAGAAGTCGAAGGAAGGCCTCCCAGGTCATGAAAAGGGAGCACCTGCTCGGCAGCAGAGTGGAGAGAAGTCGAAGGAAGGCCTCGCACGTCAGGGAACGGGAGTGCCGGCTCGGCAACTGTCGGAAAAGGAGAAGAAGAAGGAAGTAAAAGATGAGTCTCATTCGGGGTCGGGCCGAGAGCTTGAGGAGCCCAAAAGGCGGCGCGTAGACCTGCAAAGGCAGATCTACGCTGGTCATGCAGGCGGCACGGTGGATGTGTGCCAAAGAACGGTGGGATTAGGAGCAATGGCTCAAATCCACACGGGCACAGGGAATCAGGAGCGGCGGCCAGAGTCGAGCGATCAAGGAGCTCTATTTGGAGTCGGAGTGGTACCTGGTGGAGGCGATTCGCAGAGCAAGCCCGGCGTAGAAGAGGCAGAGTGGCCAGCGGACTTGGATCCGGAACTTAAGGAGTTCCTGGAGTCGGAACTGACACTCTTCGAGGATCTGCAGGGAGTCTCGCACATCGCGCAGCACAGGATCAGGCTTAAGGATGATAAGCCATTAAAACAGAGATATTACCCGAAGAATCCGGCCATGCAAAGGGTGATTGATGAACAGGTGGACGAGCTGATGCAGGCAGGTGCCATCGAACCGTCGCGTAGTCCACACAGCGCCCCAATCGTCTTAGTCAAGAAGAAGACTGGCGAGTGGCGCATGTGTATCGACTATCGAGAACTCAACGCGCACTAGGGTAGCCACCCCACAGTTCATAATTATATATATATATATATTGTATCGTAATTCCTAAGCATTGTATAGTATATAAGCATTGTATTAGTAGTATGTTAAGGGCAAGGAGCCAAGTTTGAATTTAACCGAAAGCCGCCGCTGCAACCGTGCGTTGCTGATCGGGTGCTCAACACTGCCTGCGAGAGCGCAGCTTCGATTCGGCCGCGAAGAGCGAAAGCTCCGAAGCGAAGTTGCGAAAGCTCGCGGCGAAGTTGAGCGGCCGAGGCAAGCGCATGGCTCGCTAGCGAGCGAGCCGGCACTTTGGAAATACCGATCATGGTGAGTGGACGTGCCGAAAAGGAGTGTGAGCGAAAAAACGTGAAGTGCATAGCGGAGCGCTAGGGCTCCAAGACAGTGCGGCAGGGCCTTAGGCTAGGAAGTTCGTTAGAGTAGAATATAATAAAAGTTGTGAATAAAGTGAATGCAGTCTCCATAATTAACTTAAAGGCAGACCTTCGTAATCTCGGGCGGTTATATTTGTGCTAAACATCGGAAATGGCCGATGTTCACCCTAAGCTAGAGGGGACAGTGTAGTTGGTGCGTGGCTAAGGCCCGATAGTGTAGTTTGTGCGTGGCTAAGGCCCGATAGAGTAGTTGGTGCGTGGCCAAGGCCCGAAAGTGTAGTTGGTGCGTGGCCAAAGCCCGATAGCGGGGGTGGTACGAGGCTCCGGCCCGCTAGAAGAGGTAGCACGAGGCTGCGGCCTGGTATGGTAGGTAGGACAGTGGTAGTGCGAGGTATACTTGCGTCGAAACACTCATCCCCAAGGAGGTTAGGGCGCCCCGTCCAGGGCCCTCGAAGCGGGGAAGGGTTAACACAGGGGAAGGCCCTGACGGAAAACGCCGGCGAAACCGTCGCCGCCGACAAACGGTTACGCCTAGCAAGCGCCGTCGAAGCAGGAGTCGACGCGAGCCCAGTCTAGAGGGGACGTCGACACCGGCACAGAAGAGACCTCGCTCCGAGACCGAGAAGCCCGGAGGCCCGCAGCTGCGCGTGCCGCGTTCGCCCCGCGAACGCCAGGAGGGTCCTTCCCAGCCTGGGAAGGATAACCACAGCTGCGGAGCCATGAGCAGTCGTAGGGAAGGACATTCCGAACCCTGGCTGACCCCAATCTCAGTCTGCCAGATGGTCGTGGAAGAGCGGCGATGCGAAAACGAGGAGGCGACACCACCACTCGTGCCCATGACCTGTACCGGGGAGCCAGTTTCCGGCTCTCAAGAGGATTTGGAGGAGGCATGGTTTGGCCGCGAGGAAGCAATGCCCACACTCGTGCCTGTAACACGCGCCGAAACACCAAACACCACTTATCGGAGGGAATTGGAGGAAGCGTGGTTCGGCCAAGAGAGTGAGGCGCCATTCGCAAAGGCATCCTTTGCCACTCGCCAGGCGGGCATGGGCGAAGCATGGTCCGAGGACGAAGATGCGATGGCGACGCCTCCATCACCCAAGTCGGGTGTTGCGACCGAGGCTCATTCCCCAAGTGTCTCGAAGACCCCCACCGACAGCGAGTTGTGGGAGGACATTGTGGACCTCTTCGATGGAATCGACGGATGGGATACCAGCTTGGAGTCGGTACTCGACGAGGAGCCCGACATCGATGCCGTGACGGACGCCGACCCTGAGGTCGCGCCGAGGAGCCTCACGCCGACAGAAGTCGCCGAGAGCCCCGCCAGGAAACCCATGCCAGATTCCACCCCTTCGGGTTGGAGGGTGTTTCCCCGCGGGACACCGTTATCCTCAGGCGTGGTGGAACTCATCGCAAGGGAGGCGCGGGTCCGCCGCTTCAGGTGCCGACGCACGCGCTTCCACGTGTCTGATGGAAAGGAAGACTACAGCGTGACGCTACACCCCAGAGGCGACGTTACCGTCACCTGCCCGAAGTAAGGGGGGGGTGTGAGGCGGCTACTAGGATTAGCCTCCCCACAGCTGTGAACTCACGGCAAGGATCGCCAAGGCCATGGCAAGGAGCCATTGGCAGTATTATTAGATGTGTTTCATAGTTTATAAGCATAAAGTGTAGTAGCATAAGGTAATAGATTTATAAGAGGCAAGAAGCCGCCGATACTATAATTAAGTTAAAAGGCAAGAAGCCGCGGATATTATAATTAAGTTGAAAGGCAAGGAGCCATTAACCGCATAGTCTGTGTATTATTGGAATAAGTGCATAGTTAGGGCCAAGCAGCCGTTAATAGTTTGAATTTAACCGCCGGCCGCCGCTGCAACCGTGCGTTGCTGATCGGCTGCTCAACACTGCCTGCGAGAGCGCAGCTTCGATTCGGCGGCGAAGAGCGAAAGCTCCGAAGCGAAGTTGCGAAAGCTCGCGGCGAAGTTGAGCGGCCGAGGCAAGCGCATGGCTCGCTAGCGAGCGAGCCGGCACTTTGGAAATACCGATCATGGTGAGTAGACGTGCCGAAAAGGAGTGTGAGCGAATAACGTGCAGTGCATAGCGGAGCGCTAGGGCTCCAAGACAGTGCGGCAGGGCCTTAGACTAGGAAGTTCGTTAGGGTAGAATACGATAAAAGTTATGAATAAAGTGAATACAATCTCAATAATTAACTTAAATGCAGATCTTTGTAATCTCGGTCGGTCACCTTTGTGCTAAACATCGGAGTTAGTCGATGTTCACCCTAACCTAGGGGGGTGGGATAGTGTAGTTGGTGCGTGGCTAAGGCCCGACAGTGTAGTTGGTGCGTGGCTAAGGCCCGACAGTGTAGTTGGTGCGTGGCCAAGACCCCGGTAGTGTAGGTGGTGCGTGGCTAAGGCTCGATAGTGTAGTTGGTGCGTGGCTAAGGCCCGATAGTGTAGTTGGTGCGTGGCTAAGGCCCGAAAGTGTAGTTGGTGCGTGGCCAAAGCCCGATAGCGGGGGTGGTACGAGGCTCCGGCCCGCTAGAAGAGGTAGCACGAGGCTGCGGCCTGGTATGGTAGGTAGGACAGTGGTAGTGCGAGGTATACTTGTGTCGAAACCCTCACCCCCCCCTTTAACCCACCGTCCCAGCGAATTTATAAATGTCTTGTAACTCGCTGGACCTGGTAAGACTGAGATTCGTACCCCGGCCAGTAGCTCCTTTACACTGTATCTGTGTATCTGTGTATCTGTATCTGTGTATCTGTGTATCTGTATCTGTGTATCTGTATCTGTGTATCTGTATCTGTGTATCTGTATCTGTGTATCTGTGTATCTGTGTATCTGTGTAACTGTGTATCTGTGTATCTGTGCATCTGTGCATCTGTGCATCTGTGTATCTGTGTATCTGCATCTGTGTATCTGTGTATCTGTATCTGTGCATCTGTGTATCTGTGTATCTGTATCTGTGCATCTGTGTATCTGTGTATCTGTGTATCTGTATCTGTGTATCTGTGTATCTGTATCTGTGTATCTGTGTATCTGTATCTGTGTATCTGTGTATCTGTGTACCTGTATCTGTGTATCTATGTATCTGTATCTGTGTATCTGTGTATCTGTGTATCTGTGTATCTGTATCTGTGTATCTGTGTATCTGTATCTGTGTATCTGTATCTATGTATCTGTATCTATGTATCTGTATCTGTGTATCTGTATCTGTGTATCTGTATCTGTGTATCTGTATCTGTATCTGCGTATCTGTGTATCTGTATCTCTGTATCTGTGTATCTGTATCTGTGTATCTGTATCTGTGTATCTGTGTATATGTATCTGTGTATCTGTGTATCTGCATCTGTGTATCTGTGTATCTGTATCTGTGTATCTGTGTATCTGTGTATCTGTATCTGTGTATCTGTGTATCTGTATCTGTGTATCTGTGTATCTGTATCTGTGTATCTGTATCTGTGTATCTGTATCTGTGTATCTGTATCTGTGTATCTGTGTATCTGTATCTGTGTATCTGTGTATTTGTATCTGTGTATCTGTGTATCTGTGCATCTGTGTATCTGTATATCTGTGTATCTGTATCTGTGTATCTGTGTATCTGTATCTGTGTATCTGTGTACCTGTATCTGTGTATCTGTGTATCTGTATCTGTGTATCTGTATCTGTATCTGTGTATCTGTATCTGTGTATCTGTATCTGTGTATCTGTATCTATGTATCTGTATCTGTGTATCTGTATCTGTGTATCTGTATCTGTGTATCTGTATCTGTATCTGCGTATCTGTGTATCTGTATCTGCGTATCTGTGTATCTGTGTCTTAGTATCTGTGTATCTGTGTCTCAGTATCTGTGTATCTGTGTATCTGTATCTCTGTATCTGTGTATCTGTGTATCTGTATCTGTGTATCTGTATCTGTGTATCTGTGTATATGTATCTGTGTATCTGTATCTGTGTATCTGTGTATCTGTATCTGTGTATCTGTGTAGCTGTATCTGTGTATCTGTGTATCTGTATCTGTGTATCTGTATCTGTGTATCTGTATCTGTGTATCTGTGTATCTGTGTATCTGTATCTGTGTATCTGTGTATTTGTATCTGTGTATCTGTGTATCTGTGCATCTGTGTATCTGTGCATCTGTGTATCTGTGTATCTGTATCTGTGTATCTGTATCTGTGTATATGTGTATCTGTATCTGTGTGTCTGTATCTGTGTATCTGTGTATCTGTGTACCTGTGTATTTGTGTATCTGTGTATCTGTATTTGTGTATCTGTGTATCTGTATCTGTGTATCTGTGTATCTGTATCTGTGTATCTGTGTATCTGTGTACCTGTGTATCTGTGTATCAGTGTATCTGTGTATCTGTATCTGTGTATCTGTGTATCTGTATCTGTGTATCTGTGTATCTGTATCTGTGTATCTGTGTATCTGTGTATCTGTATCTGTGTATCTGTATCTGTGTATCTGTGTATCTGTATCTGTGTATCTGTGTATCTGTATCTGTGTATCTGTGATCTGTGTATCTGTATCTGTGTATCTGTGTATCTGTGTATCTGTGTATCTGTGTATCTGTATCTGTGTATCTGTATCTGTGTATCTGTGTATCTGTATCTGTGTATCTGTGCATCTGTATCTGTGTATCTGTGCATCTGTATCTGTGTATCTGTGTATCTGTATCTGTGTATCTGTGTATCTGTATCTGTGTATCTGTATCTGTGTATCTGTGTATCTGTGTATCTGTGTATCTGTATCTGTGTATCTGTGTATCTGTATCTGTGTATCTGTGTATCTGTGTATCTGTGTATCTGTGTATCTGTGTATCTGTATCTGTGTATCTGTGTATCTGTATCTGCGAACATTAGCCTAGGAGCCGTTTCGACAAGGTGTCGGCTTGCTTATTAAGGTCCTAGAATGCCCGACTCGTCAGCCCATGTCTCCAGTTACGTAAGGGGGGTCCAGTGGGTCGCTTCCACACTTTACTGGGCTCAGTGTGGGGGTGGGGATTTGGTTGTTTGCAGTTGCTACCAATTGTGGCGCTAGTCGCTGCTGACTTGTGGCTCCAACGGTGGCCGATGGTTTCCCACTGGCGTTTGACCGATGGGAGTTTAGCCGCTCCAACTCGGCCGCCAGCGCCCCTTTTTAGTACACCGCTATGCGGCAGGGGTTGGCCTGGTCGGATCCGTGACCTTCTGTACCATTTCATGCCTCAAATTTGCAGCTGCAATGCGAGAAGTACGGTAAAGCCTAAAAGCGTGCCATATCTTTCTTTGGCTTCCTGTGGACTCCAACTGCGTGGCATACTTCCGCGCGTGTTTGCTTTTTATGTTGACGCACGCACTTCGGTTCAAGTTGGCAGCTCTGTACAACCAACCAGATGTCCAGAACTTTTGTCTTGCTCATGTGCTTGAGCTTAAACAGTGTCGCCATGCTAAATCCGCCAAAAAAAGTGCTCAACTTGAACGAGGCTTTGGATTGAATATATACGATCAAGTGGTCCGCGCCATCGCCCAGTCATCCAGGTGAGTGCCCGGGCTCGCTTCATTCTCCTGTTCACCATCCCAGTCTTGCAGGTGCACCACCAGTCGTGCCACCTGAGTCTTTCAGTGTGCTCATGTAGTCGTCTCTGGTTCAACGCACCCTGGCATCCGCCGCTTGCGCAGAGCGTGGGCGAACGTGGGTGTCCACGTGTGCACAACCACTTCGCCAATGGATTGCGCATTATCACCTTGCTTTCCCTGCCGGCGCAGCGACCCACGACAAAGAACAGCAGGAGCGACGATCGAGGCGCGTCCACTCACTTTCACTTTCACTCACTGTGTATCTGTGTATCTGTGTGTGTCTGTGTGTGTCTGTGGGTGTCTGTGTGTTTTTTTTTTTTTTTGTTTTTAATAGGGGGGAAAGCATTTAAAGCCGAAAAGTGTGGGACTTTCACCCACTAAAACCACCACCTACTCTCCGTTTCCCTCTCGCGGAACGACCTC